>JACYFF010031959.1:29544416-29573441 GCA_017589665.1 Selenicereus undatus
TTGTTGTTGTTGTTGTTGTTGTTGTTGTTGTTGTTGTTGTTGTTGTTTTTGTTGTTATTTATTGTTGTTATTTGTTATTTTATCATTTTTATATGCAAAAAATAATAATGGAGTGGGATCAAATAGAGAGTGACGAAATGGATTGGGATCAAATGGAGTATGATGACATGGAGGATGAGGACACGTTTCGTAAATTTTGGACTATGGCTTTAGGTACAATGGCCTTGATGATTACATATTATTATAAGTATATTTATAAGGAGCCTTGCATGCCTTCTTCTTTGATAGGAGAAATATGGATCAAGGAGTTGATAAATGGTAATCCTATTCGAAGGGTTAATGCTTTTAGAATAGAGCCAAATTTATTTGTAAGATTATGTAAGGAATTGTCTACAAAATATGGGTTGCGGCCAAGTAGTAGGATGTCAGTTTTTGAGAAAGTTGGCATCTTTTTGTACACCCTTGCTGTAGGTGCTTCAAATAGAGTGGTTCGGGAACGCTTTCAACGTTCTGGTGATACTATAAGAAGAATATTTCATGGAGTGCTAAATACAATTTCTACATGTGAGTCTAAGGCCTTGCATATGACATCATAAGACCAACAGATTTAGGATTCAAACGTATACCACCTCAAATTACTAATGATGAATGATACGTGCCTTACTTCAAGGTGAAAATATGTTACTATTTTTTCCCCCAGTGATTTCATTTGCAAAGATTTAATCTAATAGGATTGTATTGGATGCATCAACGGTAAACATGTGGCAGCATGTACTCCTGAGAATGAGCAATTACCTTACAAAGGAAGGAAAGTGTATCCGACATTCAATGTTATGGCAACATGTGACTTTGATATGTGTTTTACATTTGTGTCAGCCTAATGGGAAGGATCAGCACATGATGCTTGAGTTTTTTTACATGCAATTGAAACACCACAATTGAATTTTCCTAATCCACCAGAAGGTATATTATCATGCAATTTAACTTTATGGTCAATTTTTTTTCGGGACAACAAGTTAATTTCTCTTTTAAATGTAATTAGGCCGGTACTATTTGATTGACAAAGGATATCCTGATAGAAAAGATTATCTAGTACGATATTTAAAATTACGATATCATCAATCATAATTTCAAAATGAGCCAGCCAAAAATGCTCAGGAAGCCTTCAATCGTGCACACTCATCCCTCCGAAGTTTTATTGAGAGATCATTCGAGTTCTAAAGCAAAGATGGAAAATACTTAATAGAGTGCCTCAATTTAGTGTTGCTACGCAAACGAGGATCATAGTGGCTACATTTGCACTACACAACTACATTCGAATCAATTCACCAAATGATCGAGTTTTTCAAGTACTTGAGCAACATCCTGATTACATACCTGCTAATGAGCTCTCATATAGCACTTCTACAAATGAGGAAAATGTAAGGCAAAGATCTCAAATGACGGATGTTCATGATCGAATTGTTGAATCTTTGTGGCTTGCCAAACAAAAAATTAGTATGGTTATTGCCTCTTTCCATTATGACTTTGTTTTTGAATTACACAATACTTTAGGTTTGAATTATTGATCTTGCCAAAACATTAATTCTATGAGCACTACTTCAATAATACATTAATGTTGCAAATTTTGTACCATCAAATTGTAGTAGTAGTTGTAGTTATTATTGTTGTAGTTGTAGTTGTTGTTGTAGTTGTAATAATAGTAGTAGTAATAGTAGTAGTAGTAGCAACAACAATAATAATGAAAACAACAAAAATATTAGTAATCTCCTTTTTCGTAATTTTATGTTAATAAATTAATTTAACAGCTAATTTTACAGAACACATTCTTTTTAAATAGCTAGTTAAACAAATATCCGCTATCAACTAAAACTCAATAGCTATCTGCTACTCAAACAGTTATCCGTTACTCAAACAACTAATTTTTCCAAATAGGGCCATAGGAATATGATTTCCCCAAAAAGGCACTTTTGGTGGAAAATAATTTTTTACTGAAAATAATTTTCACATTAAATGTTCCGTTGTTCGGTGCAACGTAACATATTATGTGTGTTCATGGTTTGGGTACCCGAACCAAAAGAGATTTTGGTTTGAGTACCCAACATTTCGGGTCGAATGAATGGCAAACCGTATCTGGACCGAAAATTATTGGGTACCCAAAATAATTTCGGTTCGGATTTTTGATTACCCAATGACCCAATTTTTGTAAACCTTTTTTTTTTGCCAAACAATTATATAGCATGTTATCCAAAGTTTTTTCTCCCCCTTTTTTTTATAATTGTTGTAATTTCCTTAAAAAGTCAACTCCTTGTTTATGCCTTAAATCACATGCATACCTCATTACCCATTTTTGTTTACTAGCTGAGACCCGCGCGTTGCCTTGGATTTAAGTTTTGAATAGCTAAATGGTGTTTCGAAATTATCATCGAATAGTTGTTATTTTGATATCAATATGTTAATAAGAAAATGATAAATGATCATCTATCAACATTTGCTTAATATACAATTATACATCAAAGGCTTAGCAAAGGTGTATATATTTGTCGGAGTTACGTTTTTCATTCCAGTTCCTCGATGTACCAAGTAATCACATTTAAAAAATTTAAAAAATATAAATAGGGAGATATGAAACTTGATGGCCCAATACACATCAAATATGAAGTTGTGTTGTAAGGAACCCCATTTTGGATTCATATGCATAATATTGTATGAGATTCATCGCAATGACATATTGCTCATTTTAATCAGAGAGCTTTCGAAGATAATCATCATAGACAAAAGTTCAGAAAGAGCAGTGGATCGAAAAAACTGATACTAAATCTATCCTTTCCTTCTCTATAAGGATTTATCAATGCATCACATCAATTAAGTGGGGTAACAACATTCATATACCTTACCCATCCTAAAAACCTAACCCAATACACTTCAAAACCTACTCTCATGCAGTGACAAGATTCATATACCTCAACCATCCCAAAAAGAAAACTAAGTACAATTTGAAACCTATACTCATGCACTTAGACGGGGAGGGGGAACATGCATTCATGCCTTCCCTAGAATATAAACGGAGCAACGTCTAATAGAATGGGATTCATCATGTTATGATACTTCAGGCTTCAACCCCTTGGTTTGCAGCTTGTTCTATAATGAAATGTCACTTCATCTACTGTTGGGATTGGAGAGGATATATGACGACTTGAACACCCTCCTAGTTCCACCCTGCTTAGCTAGTGTTCATAACATTGACGTCAATGTCAATCCACCACCTTATAGCTTCCAATACAAAATCTTTTATAAAGAAGCTTCAAAAGTATCAAGTAAATTCAATCAAGACATCCAAGTTTTATGACCTAAAGAAAAAAGAATTCACTATAGTGTGTCAGTAATAGAAAGCAAATTAAAAGATGACCAAAGAAGGGGGGAAAGGGCAGAAGAAACAGACCTCAAATGTGAGAAGAATAACATACACGGTCAATCTCCTACTACAAATTCACTATCTTGTATTCACTGATTTCCCAGTTCCCATGTCAACTGCAAATCCCCCCCCCCCTCGGCAGATATCCCAAACCTTGCTCTTGCTAGGTGGTGGGGGTGATAGAAAGGACTAATACATTGGTTTTGAAGCATAGATAACTGATAATTTTGTGAGCAAGGGTGATAAGAAACTTCTCACTGCTGCTCCACCCTTGTTGCCACAACCCATTTTCTCTTTTTCTCACTCTACTTCGAAGAGATGCATCTAGCACATTCTCTGGCTAGTGACAAGAACCCAGATAATAATACTGACCATACTGTTAATATATAAGTATAGGTAGATGGCAACCATATTGAAACCATCATAGTATGTTCGGCCCATTTTTCCTTACACTGTAAAAAGGCCAACACAAAAAGGAAAATTAAGATACATTCAGAAACTATGAATGCTCATATGCTTTGCAATTAAAGCACCACCCTCCCATAAGAAAGGGAGATCCATGCACATCAAACATTATCTTGCACTACGAAAAGGGATATACTCTGAGGAGGTAGAACAGAATAATTTGCTTTAACAAAATCCAACTTTGAGAACGAAAATAATAGCTGAAATTTCAAGGAAAAAAAAAGATGATTGATAAAATGATGGTTATACTTACATTAACAAACAATAATGCCCTACACTATAATCTTCATTTTGGTGCCAGTGCAAATCCTAATTTGTGTGGCCATCGGACTCTTCCAATGCAAGCTTTAGTTGGCTAATACTTTGAGCAGTGGGAACAGAGCAACCATATACGATGAAGAACCCAAGTGAGAGAATAAACCAAGCTAGCTCAAGCAGTATGGGAAAAAAAGCATAGAGTACATCACATAGAAAATGAAGAGCAACTCTAAACACCCCAAAAAATTATTAGGGGAAAAAAAAAGAAACAACAACCCATAAATTTCCTAAAATTCTGAAATACCTTTCCAGGATTGGCAATTGAATCAACAACTTGGCACATTGGCATGAAGTATACAAATTCTTAACTATTATTCACAATCTCAACCTGCAAAAGACAACCACCTTATCCCATACAAAATGCTACCCCTAAAATTACAAAGTACTCAAACAAACACCGTATATCAATTTACATAATTGAATACAGAGTTTCAATGAAAGATGTTTGGAATTCTTGCATCTCAAATGGGCACAATTGGGCAAAAAAATTAACAAAAAAAAGAGAAGTTGCACATATGCAACTGCCCAAATGAGCAACACTAAAAGAAAAAGAGACAGGTAAATACAGTAATAGAAAAAGACTAAAATTAAACCAGAACTAACAAACTAACCAAAATTTACAAATTGATTATGAGGCTGAGAACATAGTGGTTGAACTCATATCTTAACCATAGTTAACCTCCTCCAATTGATACGTTGCCTGTCATCTCTTATTACTCGTATTGATATAGTGTAGCAAGCACCACATGTTTTGAACAAAAAGACAAAAAGGGGAAGGGTCAACAACAACTACAGATACTATGACATTATGATTTTCAGAGAAAATTGAACATGAAATTGGTTTTAAACAAATTCGGTCCGAAAAGGTTTTTTTTTTTTAAATAAACTTACAATATGCACCATAAGAAAAATCAAAATTCCTTGGGATGACATCAAAGTTAAAATCAAAACACAATAATTAACCAAAAGGAAAGAAACCCAAATTCACAAAACCAATCATAGTTCACTAAAACAACCTTGAATTTCCACATCACTCCCAAATTTAAAAACTATTTTCTATTGTTATTAGAATATCCCTCTCACAAATAGACAACCTCAATGTCTCATGTACAGTACAACTGTACTACTGTACCCACTCTCCCCCCTCGTCATCTACTGTATTTAGCATAAATTATTAATTAATAGCTAAGTCTCTAATTTAGTGATGACAAATTTTGGTTCACCATTCCACCATGATCTCACCCACTGAAATGCAAACACTCATACAATTATCCAATCCCTATTCTCCTACTATAGCTCATTCGTTATCAAATATGTATTATCTATAGCTATGCTTAATTAATGATCACTCCCAAGAGGCCTATAAATATTAATCCTTTGTTGTGCCCTATTAACATTTATTCTCCTCATAAAGTAGGCCTTCGCGACATCCGTTAGTCCATATAAATATCCCATGAGTTGACACCTTTCATCAAATGCAACAACAACTAATCATAATGATGCATTATTTTCTTAAAATTTTGAACAAAACCATGCTTCACTATGATGAATCCTCATCAAGCTCCCATAACCTAATATAATGTAAACAAACCAACCCAAAAAAAGGGCTTAGGTACATCAACTTCTAACAATTCAAATAATTAAATACTCACCTGTGTGAATATCAATTTAATTCTTCAAATATCAAATTCAACAATCAATTTTGACTACGATAAGCCTAACTACCTTTTGAGTAAGAGAAAGAGTTGAATTACTGACTATTAACCCAAGCATGCAACTCCTAAGCCTTCCTCATCCTTCCTTGTCCTTTTGACGTCTTCATATCTGTGTTTCTGTTATGCTCTCTTTCTGTATATTCTCTCTGTGCCCCTCTGTTTAACCGTGAGAAGAACAAATGCTTAAACTTTGTGTAAAACCTACAAACTTCCTAGAGACCAAGGCCAAACGTGTAACAAAATTGAAAAAAAAATGAAAATAATAAATTGCAAAGTAAAACTAATCAAACAATTTAGATAAAAACTAATCAAACAATTTAGATAAAAACTAATCAAACAATTTAGATAAAAACTAAACCAACAAAATAGATTCAAGGAAGTGACGAAGACTTACAGAGAGTGGTGGCTGAAAGTTATGCTCTACCTCTCCAATCAATTTCATTTCTCCATAAACCAAAATCAAAACTGAAATTGAATTTGATAATTTAAAAAATATGTCCAAGATTAACAAAATTCGTTTTCTCCTCCTTTCAACCCCTTAGGGGAAAGCCACCCATGTAGTGTGAATTGATTTTTTGAAAAAATGCTACACTTCTAAATCAAAACCCTAATTCCAAAATTTTGACTCGTCGTATGAAAAATTACAAAAGCAGGAATATAAGAGCATAGATCAAAATTCTTAACAAATTAATCAAAAAGAAAGAAACCCTGATTCATGAATCACAGCAATATAGCAAATCAAAGGATACATATTGAAGGAGTAGAGGAGAGAGAAAACACAAAATGCCCAAAAGACCAAAACAACACATGCAATGGAGATTGCAGCACTTAACTGGAGGGAGAAAGAGGGAGAGAGGAAGTAGGTCTATTTGGTACATGGCGTTGGTTTTTGAAGAGTGGAGTTGGGCTGCATGACGTGATGTAGTTGGTTACTGCATTCATTAGGGTTTTTTTTTTATTTTTTATAGTAATTGAGTTCCTTTTAACGGTGGGGATGAGGTAAGAAATAAGATTAACGGTGATTATTCCTTTTTAATTCGCAAATCACTCTCAGCAAAGTGAAATAGATTCTTCTTTTATTATAGATATAGATGCCCTAAAACCAAAATACCATACAACATCATCACATAACAATCAAATTTCAATTACTTTTCACCTCCAAAAGCTCATTGATATCGTACCTTAGCATCATATCACGCTCACTGTCCAAATGATTAGAATTCAAGCAACCCAATTCCAAAATACTAATGTGCTAAACATCCCAACCAAACAATGCAGTACATAAAAGTAATTACATCTTTGGGGATCGGGGAAGGTTTGAGAGGAGAGGAAATAAATTACAACGAAAGTCGTTGGGAAAGGGGAAACAAATTACTGTTATCGTTTTAATGACCGCAAGTGCACGGTGCCAGTTGCAGCAAGCAATGACAAGTACGGGTCGTGTCCACAAGGAACTTGGTTTCAATCACCGAATCCAACCTTTAACACTCAATTTAGGCCAGAGTCTAGTAGAATGCGTTTTCACTAGAAGTTAACTATATTCAATCTAAAGTTGCTACTTTTATCTAAATCAATGGTGACAAGGGTCCTGGATTGGGGTTCACCACACTTTGATGTTCTTAGGATTGTAATCTAGGTCATGTGAATTCGCCTACAAGACAACTGAAATGGAATGGTTACAAATTAAACGCGTCTACGCCTTCTCTCAAAGGTCATTAGACTAGTCAAGTTATCCTAGTTACCTATTTTCATGAAACTAGAGTCGCAAGACCATAAGACTGTGTAACCCTTAATTCCCAATTGAAACCCTAACTATTTTCATATTAATAAATTTAATCGCTCGCAAAACCGCTCTAAGTAAAGGACTTAACTTTCGTTAATCTCCTAAACCCTAATTGCGAACATGAATACAACCCTTTCAGGCAATTCATCAAACACCTGGCACGCTAAGCGAGCGTTCAATTATAACATGGGCATCAATTCACGAAAACCTAGGACATCAATCCAAATCACATCAAAGGGGCTACGCCCAATCCAAGGCACGAGATTTAGCCTCTAATCGTCATTCTAATCACAATTAAAATAAAGAAAACGAACATGCTCAAAGGTATTCAACTTTGAATTAAAACAACGCAAAGGGAAAAGGTAGAGGAATGTACTCTGTGTAATTTGTAGCAACAATCTACCAAAAGCATAAAGAAATCTTGATCCACTGTCTTGAATTTCACAACAATTAGAACCCAAACTATATACCCTAATCGCCGTTTTCAAGAGAGAAAAAGAATAAAGAAAAGCATCCCCCCCCAATTACAATGCCAAATCGCGACTATACGGGGAAAACTAATGTGGCACGGTCGTGCCACTCAGCACGGTGCCACTGTGCCACTTTGCTGCCCTTGTTTTCTCGCTTTCTTGGGGTGGCACGGTCACCCTGTTTGGCATGGTACCACCGTGCCACTCTCTTTTGGCTTGAAATCCTCCTTTTTAGCTCCTATTTGGCGCGACGCTAGCTTGTTTTTCTCATTTCTTTCAGTCTAACCCTTGAAAACATAAAAACACAATTTTAAGTAGATTTGAGGTAAAGAATGACTAATCAACCTCTGAACTCTCGGGATTTTACTAGAAATTGCCAAGATGAGAGGTAAAAATCATGCCTAAAAGTGTGTAAAATAGAGGTTTATCAACTCCCCCATGCTTATCTCTTGCTTGTCCTCAAGCAAGACTAGAACATGAATGAACAGAAAGGGACTCGCCATCCTCAGGCAAGGCCAATAGGGAATCAGTTGAATCGAACATAGGTGCGCATAGCCAACAAAATGATTTGAGGCACAAACACAATTTCCAAACTCATTTCAAATCATTGAGAAGACCACATGTTCAAGTTAGCATACCGTCAAACCATATCACCCCCTCCCAATCAAGGCGCACCCAAATAGGTAGTGGGCTAGAAGGTCTAGTAGTGGCTCTCATAGGAGGAGCAAAGTAGATGCACTCCCTCACACGTGTTTAAGTTGTAAGAAGGTTCACTCGACTCTCTTCCAATTGAACGGTCTACCATAGGCTTGATGGGACGCTCAATTCTCCACCGCGAAAGTGCAAAATACACAACAACAATCAAGAGGAATTTTTAGGGGTGAAATGAGGCTAAGGGCACAGGTAAGAGAGGGACAAATAGTTTGGAAAATGAGGAGCTAAAAGCCACAGCTAGTGAGCAACCAAAATTTAAACCAATCATACCACACTCTCTTTAAAGACACGGTGAGAATACCCCCAAATCATGAGGACCATCAGGAATGAACTATGACAACATACCAAACACTCTTACTTATCACCCTTTTTGGGTTTCAACAAGTTTCTCTTTTCTGTTCTCATCCACTTTTTTTTTGGACAAAAGGAGGAGAACGATTGATTGGCATGCACAATAACAAAATAGTGAATTCCCGGATAACCACCATTCCTCACATACCAAATTAACCAAAAATATGCATAACACTCAAAACTAGCCACAAATTAATGAAGTGTTGTTCTACTGGTTTTGGCCGAAAGGTAGGAAATGTGTTTAGGCCAAGAGCTAGCGGTGAAAGGGTCACAACAAAAACAGATAAGGCTCAAAGGGGTAAGCAAAGGGTTAAAAACATTGGATCACGGGTGGCAATTTGGTTATGTAGCTCAAAAACAAATGAATGCCTCTATCATTTCATCGTTATGTACGTGCGAGATGCAGTTTCAAAGAGAATCCAAGCAAGTTCTAGAGACGTTGTCATGGAAGAGACACACATGAAAAAGAATATGAGACTAAATTGATGGATTAGCCTATAGGCTCAAAATCTCACGGGTCACCCTACCAAACAATACAACCAACCCCAAGGATGTCCTACTTAAAAGGAATAATCAATCATGACGAGGGGAGTTTCAAGGGCAACCAGGAATGCGAACCAAACAACGTGGTCAAAACATTTTCAAAATCATCAATCAAACACATTTTGCCACAAAGAACCCACAAGTATACACAACCATGTCAATCAACTGATCCACAATGCCTTGGTCATCGTCATAGGAGGGGTTTTCAAAACCCTTCTTTTTTTTCAAAGGCGAAGCAACGAAAACAATAAATCACCCTAAGTAGTCAAGGAGTAAATAGATGAAGAGTAGAGTTGGAAGAATTACCTCGCAGTCTTGTGAAGCTCCACTCGACAAATGTCCACTTGAGACCAAGGGTTAGAAAATAAAATATATACAATGCATCACCTACCTACATGCATTATCCTAACATGCTTTACTAAATGGATGGATAAAAGAAAAACTAATGCACCCTAACATGCTGCTAAACTAGAATGAGGCCTAAAGTGCTAAATGCAAAGAGTGTATACAATGCACCCCACTAAGCAGATATAGACATCCCCCCATGCTTGGACCCTTCATTGTCCCCAATGAAAACATGATGCACAAGAAAGGAATGGGAAATGGGGAGTACACTTATAGTCACTGGGTGCCATCAGGCCCTAGAGGTGGCCAAAAATGGGGAGGAAATGGGTGGAATGTGGAGGAATCATAAGAAGGGAAGGATGAGGAGCTACCCTGATCGCCCTGAAAGGAGCGTAAACGCTCCTCCATCTGTCGAATGGACTCCGACTGGCGCCAAAGTAGCTCGTTCATCCGTCGACGCTCCTCGTACTCACGGACTTCCCTCATAGCCCGTTCCTCCTCCCTCTGAATCCGTCGCTGCTCCCGCTCCTCCGGGCAGTCAATGAAACCGCGGAAGTAGGAGACTCCCTCCTCAATGGAGTCCATGCGCCCAGAAAGACGACCAATGTCGTCACGCATGTCGGTGAAGCCCTCTCGAAGCCCAGAAACCTCCACTTAAAGACTGGAGAAAGGCAGGGTTCAGCGGCATGTATGCCACTGAAGAAGAAGACCCACCCATCTTGTATGTGAAAGGTGGGTAAAGTGGTGGTGGAGGTGGTGGGATAGACGCCTCCGTAGCAGGGGTGTCCTCAGGCTCGAGCTGCCTGTGGCCCGCATCAATGTCCTCCTCCTCCTCATCCTCCTCACCCTCACCCTCATTGGCCTCAAGTTCCTCATCAGCTGCTAACTGTTCCTTTCGAGGGAGAACAATTGCCCTAATAATCCGCCGGTCGCAGTTGTAGTTTCTTTTTTTAGCGACTGCGATACGCTTGGTAGCAGGAAAGGTGAAAAGGATGGTTTTGTGGTGGGGGTAGCGAATGGTGTCACCTCTAGTATCAATAATGTGCATATGGTGTAGGGTACCAAGGTCGAGGTAACCACCTAGGAAGTGAGGCTCAAGAGCGGAGAGCCGTGAGCTGTAGCCCAGGGCATTAACGATGGCGGTAACAGTACCACCAACGCTAATGACGTTCCTGTTGCTAGTCTTGGCTACTTCCGCTAAGTGGCGGATTATGAAGGGAACCGTGTCAATAGGGTTACCTGACAAGGCGCACCAAATAATAAGCAATTTGGCCTTCCGACAACCATTTTGGCTGTCGTTACGGCTGAAAACAATATTAGCGGTGAGGCGCTATAGGTACCGCAAGTTGACATTGCAAATGTCAGTGGCCTTGGCCTGCCGGGGGTCAAAAACCCGAGGTCTCCCCCACCTATCAGCATACTCCTTTCGGTTGGAGCAGGTGATGCTCAACCAAACAGGGTCAGGTCTCCACAAGGAGGGCATACCCCTATAAGCCCCATCGACCACCGAAAATCTCAAAGGCACATTAAACATTCTCAAACCCATCCAATGGTCAATGTTAAACATTCGAAAATAAATGGCGACTTCCTGACCATTATAACTACCATCCCAATCAACAGCTAACGAGCTCAAGAACTCAACCATAAAGCGGTCATAGGATGTGCATTGCATGGTTATATATTCATTCCATCCTAACCTACCAAGTAGAATCAACAAATCATCCAACAGTCCCAAAGAGCGCAAGGAATCAGCATGAAAATACTTCTGCTCACTAGTATTTCTGGTCACTGAAAGCTCATAACGGGACTTTTGCTCATTGCTCACAAACTGCAGACCCCTAGTGCTAGCAGGTAAAATAAGAGGATAAGCATCTTTAGTACCTTTAGCAGAGGCAGAGGCATAGGCAGTTGCAGCAGAAGAAGAGGTTGCCCATGATGATTTCTTGGGATAGGATGGAGCCCTTGAAGTTTCTCCAACTCGTTTCTTTCCCATTGTGCAAATTAACAACAGATCAGGGCCCAAAGGAAGAGGTAGAGGCTAAAAATGGTAAGAGAATGGTCAATTTCTTTCTCTACCACCTTCAACCTCAACAATGGAGGTTAGGGTTGTAGAGAGAGAAAATGAGTGTGGATGGGATGAGTTTGAGATGAAAAGGGGAGGAATTTTGAGAGGAAAGGGAAGGGGAGTGAAAGAATTGAAGAAATTGGGGAGGATCTAAGGAGTTTGGGGGGGGGGGGAGAGATGAAGTGGGTATGGTGAGAGAGAGAGAGAGGGGTTTCGAATTGTAGAGAGAGAAAAAGGAGAGTTTGAATGGAGGAAGAAGGAAGAAGAAGGAGAATTCGGCCTTTTGGCCATGTTTTAATGTGGCACGGTCGTGCCTTATGGCACGGTGTGGCCGTGCCACTATGCGGTCTGCTTCTGTGAAATCAGGGGTGGCACGGTCGTGCCACTTTGCTGTTCAATGGCACTATTTTTTCTTGCTTCCTCTTTTTTGTTTTCTTCATTTTTTTGAAGTCCCGAGGAGGGGTGGCACGCCTATGTCATACGACATGGGGTGCCCATGCCAGCTTTCTTCCCTCCAAACCAACTCCATCCAAATCTGTTGTTTCTTTTTCTCACTCAAATTTTTTTTCTGGAACCTTTTTCCTCTCATCGCCTCCGTTTTTTTTTCTTTTTTTTCGAAAGCAATAAAGCTTGGGTTGCCTCCCAAGAAGCGCTTGTTTTAGGTCCCAAGCTTGACCATTAGGATCCCTAAGAAGGAGGGACATCGGGGAGAGCACATGTGACTTTCCCCTCAAGAGACTCACCGGCAATGTAGTGTTTCAAGCGGGACCCGTTCACCTTGAACGAGCCGGTGGTTTCATTGCCTATTTCGATGGCCCCATATGGGTAGACCTTAAGCACCTTAAAGGGACCCGACCATCGAGAGCGAAGCTTCGCAGGGAAAATCTTCAAGCGGGAATTGAAAAGTAGAACCAAGTTACCTTCCCGAAACTCGCGGCGGTTGATAAACTTGTCGTGCCACCGCTTAGTTCGCTCCTTGTAGAGCCGAGAACTGTCATAGGCATCCAAGCGGATCTCCTCGAGTTCGTTTAGCTGCAACATCCTCTTCTCTCCCGCGGACTTCAAGTCAAAGTTGAAGTGTTTTATGGCCCAGTAAGCCCTGTGTTCCAGTTCCACGGGGAGATGACAAGACTTGTCGTAGATGAGCCGAAAGGGGGTGGTGCCAATGGGGGTTTTGAACGCCGTGCGGTAGGCCCAAAGGGCGTCATCAAACTTGTCCGCCCAATCCTTTTGTGATCTTGCAACCGTTTTCTCTAAGATGGACTTGATTTCCCAGTTGGAGATCTTGACTTGGCCACTAGTTTGAGGGTCATAGCCAAGTCCATATTTGTGGTGCACTCCATATTTCTTCGAGAGAGTTTCCAATTTCTGCTATATGAAGTGCGATCCATTGTCGCTTATTAGCACCCTCGGGACCCCAAAGCGAGGGAATATGATCTTCTTGAAAAGCTTGGCTACAACCCTTGAGTCATTGGTAGGGCTAGCTATTGCCTCCACCCACTTGGAGACGTAGTCTACGGCGACGAGGATATACTTGTGGCCCCTTGAAGATGGGAAGGGTCCCATAAAGTCGATGCCTTAAACATCGAAGATCTCAACTTCAAGGATAAAGTTAAGGGGCATCTCATTCTTCCTAGACAGATTTCCCATCCGCTGACAGCGGTCGCATGCGCGGACATAGGCATGGACATCCTTAAAGAGCCAGGGCCAGAAGAAGCCCACTTGCAGCACCTTAGTGGCTGTCTTGGAGGTGCTAGCGTGTCCTCCACAAGGAGAGTCGTTGCAATGGGAGATTACACCTTGAATTTCCCCCTCAGGAAGGCATCTCCTAATAATCCCATCCTTGCACAACTTGTAAAGGAATGGTTCCTCCCAAAAATATGTCTTGACATCATGGAGGAATTTCTTTTTCTGGTGGAAGGATAGATCCAGGGGAAGGATTCCCGAAGCTCGGTAATTCGCATAGTCGGTAAACCATGGGGCGGGCCCTGACTCGATGCTCATGAGATGCTCGTTGGGAAAGGCATCATCAATAGGGGTGTCATGGCTCTCAACAACGAGCCTGGAAAGATGATCGGCCACGACATTCTCGGCCCCTGCCTTGTCTTTGATCTCCATATCAAACTCCTAGAGTAGCAAAATCCATCTGATAAGGCGAGGCTTGGCATCCTTCTTCTTGAGGATCGGAGGTGCTTGAGGGCAGAGTGGTCCGTGTACACAATGACCTTGGAACATAGCAGGTAGGGCTTGAATTTTTCCATTGCATACACGATCGCAAGCAGCTCCCTCTCAGTCGTGGTGTAGTTTTGCTGGGCCTCATCCAACGTTCTATTAGCATAGTAGATCACCACTGGCTTCTTATCCTTCCTCTGCCCCAGAACTGCCCCCACTGCGTGGTCGCTGGCATCGCACATGATCTCAAATGGGAGATCCCAATCTGGTGGTTGTATGATGGAGGCAGAAACTAATGCCTGCTTGATCCTGCAAAAAGCCTCATGGCACTTATCAGTAAAGACAAACGGGGCATCTTTAGCGAGCAGCTGAGTAAGAGATTTGGCGATCTTGGAGAAATCCTTGATAAAGCGGCGATAAAACCCCGCATGAACAAGGAAACTCCTCACCCATTTTACCGAAGTAGGAGGGGTTAATCGCTCAATAACCTCGACCTTCGCTCTGTCCACCTCAATGCCCCTAGCAGAAATAACATGACCTAGTACTACCCCCTCCTGCACCATAAAATGACATTTTTGCAAATTCAATACTAGGTTGACTTCTTCACATCTATGGAGTACCTTAGTTAGGTTTTCCAAACAAAGGGCGAAGGTACCTCCATAAACGGAGAAGTCATCCATAAACACCTCTATGATGTTTAAGATAAGGTTGGAGAATATAGCGGTCATGCACCGCTAGAAGGTGGCCGGGGCATTACATAATCCGAATGGCATCCTTCGATAAGCAAAGGTACCATACGGACACGTGAAAGTCGTCTTTTCCTAGTCATCAGGATGGATAGGAATCTAAAAGAAACTAGAATAACCATCCAGATAACAGAAAAAGGAATGCCTTGCCAACCTTTCCAGCATTTGGTCAATAAAAGGGAGGGGGAAATGACCTTTCTGGGTGGCTTGATTTAATCTACGGTAGTCGATGCACATGCGCCACCCAGTAACAATCATAGTAGAAATGAGCTTATTTCGCTTATTCTTTATGACAGTCATACCTCCCTTTTTGGGGACTACCTGGACTGGACTCACCCACTCACTATCTGAGATAGGGTAGATGATCCCAGCATCAAGTAGTTTAAGGATCTCCTTTTTGACAACCTCTTGCATGTTTGGATTTAAACGGCGCTGAGGTTGTCGAGAGGGTCGGTGACTGTCATCAAGAAAAATGCAATGCATGCAGAACGTAGGACTGAGTCCCCGAATATCATTGATACTATACCCGATGGCACCCCTATGCTTACGAAGCACGTCCAACAGTTGTTCCAACTGGGGGCCATCCAAGTTAGCATTAACAATAACAGGAAATTGATGGAAAGAGTCCAGAAATTCATACCTGAGATGGGGAGGTAGAGGTTTTAATTCTACCTTCAGTGGACGCTCCTCTTCTTTCTTAGACGTAGGCTCCTCCACACTATGAATCTCTTCGCAGGATTGCCTAGGCAAGTAGGCAGTAGACTCATTGAGGAGTTTGGCATACTCCTCCTTCTCACCCGAACTGGAGTTGGTAACGTGGCAACCGATCAACGTGACCTCCAACGGGTCTTCTACAGACAGATGGGTCTTGCCCTCCTGGTTGAGGGCTTTCTTTAATATATCGACTCTGCAGCATGAGTCGCCTGAAGTGGGGGAGGCCATCACTTGTGGAAGGCTAAACTCCACTTTCTCGTCCCCTACTTGAAGGGAAAGCTTGTCGTTCTTGACGTCAATCATTGCTCCCGCAGTGGCTAGGAATGGTCGCCCCAAAATGATAGGAATGCGGGAGTCTTCCTCCATCTCCATAACCACAAAGTCGCAGGGAATGAAGAACTTTCCCACTTGGAGTGGGACATCTTCAAGAACACCAAGAGGGTACTTGACTGATCGATCGACTAGCTGCAGGGAGATGGTGGTGGGTTTTAACTCTCCCACTTACAGCTTCTTATAGATGGAGTACGGCATGAGGCTCACGCTAGCCCCAAGGTCACATAGTGCTCTACTGATGGTAAGACCCCCGACAGAATAGGGGATGGAAAAGCTCCCTGGATCTGAAAGTTTAGGAGGGAGTTTGTTCTGAATGATCGCACTGCACTCCTCAGTGAGAGACACCGTGGCGTTCTCGAGTAACTTCCCCTTATTAGAGAGCAAATCCTTTAAGAACTTGGCATAGGAAGGCATGTCAGTAATGGCCTCCAAAAAAGGGATGTTGATATGAAACTTCTATAGCATCTCAAGGAACTTGCCATACTTGTGCTCTTCCCTAGCCTTTACTAGCCTTTGAGGATAGGGGGCAGGAGGCTTGTAAGGCTTCACATGGGAGGGGGTACTCTCTGTTGCATCCTCCTTGGGCTTCTCATTCTGGGCCCTCTCACTCACGACCTCACTAGGGGCCACCCTGGTGACATCATCCTCTTCATCGGCTTCCTTCATCTCCTCCCTCATAGGCATTGTGGGACTTTCTAACTCCCTACCGCTCCGTAGTGTAATGGCATTCATCTGACCCTTGGGATTGGTCTCAGGTTGACCTAGCAGATGTCCCTAGGGTCTAGATAAGAGGCTCACTTGCTGTGCAATTTGAGCTATTTGATTGTCCATCATCTTCTGGTGAGTAGCCATAGAGTCAAACTTCGAGTTCAACTGGTTGACCGACTCACTGAGTGCCTCATTGGTTTTCGTTTGAGTTGCTATAAAGCGCTCCATGAGGCTCTCTAGATTGGACTTGGGTTGTTGGGGAGGTTGTTGAGGAGAATGGGCATAAGGGGCCCTATATTGGAAACTGGGAGGTTGTGGTTGTGATTGGGAAGGATTGAGTGGCATGGGATTGTTGTTGCGGCAGGAGAAGTTTGGATGATTTCTCCAACCGGGGTTGTAGGTGTTTGAGTAAGGGTTGTTTTGTGGGCGTTGGCCGTAAGTTTGCATTGCATTGGCATGCTCAACGCCTGGGAAAGTGGTTTGGAATTCAGTAGCAATGTGGCCCTGAATGCCACAAATCTCACAAAGTGCTCCTTCCTCAAACATTGCACCAGATGGACCTCCCATTGAACTCCCTTAAGGAGTTCCAAGCCTGTCGAAATGTTGTGCCAAGGTGTCGACCTTGCTGGCTAGCATTTCTACGGCGTCAACATCATACTTGCTACCACCTTTCCTTTGAGGGGCCCGCTCATTAGACCAATGGTAGTTATTAACAGCCATGTCCTCGAGTAAAGCCTTGGCCACTTTGATCGATTTTCCCATAAGAGCTCCCCCAGCTGCAGCTTCAACGGACATCTTCAAAGTCTGATCCAGTCCATTGTAGAAAGTCTGAATAAGGAGCCAATCAGGGACTCCATGGTGGGAGCACTGGCGTTGAAGATCCTTGAACCGTTCCCATGTCTCATATAACGATTCGCTATGCAGTTGAGCGAATGAGGTGATGTCGGCTCTCAACTTGGCTGTCTTCCCTGGGGGAAAGTACTTGCTCAAGAAGGCCTTGGAGAGAGCATCCCAAGTGGCGAAGGTGTTGGGCTCCTCATTCTGGAGCCAGTCCAAAGCTCTATCCCTTAAGGAGAACGGGAAGAGCCTCAATCGAATGGCATCGGTGGAGGCCCCATTGAGTTTAACTGTGTCACACTTCACAAGGAAATTGCGAAGGTGCATATTGGGATTCTCAGAGGGGTGTCCACCGAATTGGTCACGCTCCACCAAGGAGATAAGGGCTGGGTGCAACTCGAAGTTGTTGACCTTGATCGCAGGGTTCACTATAGAGGAAGTGATACCCAACAACTGAGGCATAGCATAGTCTCTCAAAACTCTGTTGTCTTGCGCTGCCATGGTAGATTCGGCTTGTTTCTTTCTGCGTGCGTCGCTTTGCTTGCGAGCAGTAGCTTCGATTTCAGGATTCAAGGGAAGCAAGTTGTGACTCCCCTGACTGCGCCTGTGCATACAAAGCCAAAAACTATACCAAGCGTAAGCAGGCTCAAGCAAGGGTAAAAACAAGCAGGGTGGAAACAGAAGAAAAAGAAAAGAAAGAGCCTAATCGCAAGTATAATAGTCGGTTCCGATGTCAAAACGAACAAGTTCCCCGGCAACGGCGCCAAAAACTTGTTATCGTTTTAATGACCGCAAGTGCACGGTGCCAGTTGCAGCAAGCAACGACAAGTACGGGTCGTGTCCACAAGGAACTTGGTTTCAATCACCGAATCCAACCTTTAACACTCAATTTAGGCCAGAGTCTAGTAGAATGCGTTTTCACTAGAAGTTAACTATATTCAATCTAAAGTTGCTACTTTTATCTAAATCAATGGTGACAAGGGTCCTGGATTGGGGTTCACCACACTTTGATGTTCTTAGGATTGTAATCTAGGTCATGTGAATCCGCCTACAAGACAACTGAAATGGAATGGTTACAAATTAAACGCGTCTACGCCTTGTCTCAAAGGTCTTTAGACTAGTCAAGTTATCCTAGTTACCTGTTTTCATGAAACTAGAGTCGCAAGACCACAAGATTGTATAACCCTTAATTCCCAATTGAAACCCTAACTATTTTTATGTTAATAAATTCAATCGCTCGCAAAACCGTTCTAAGTAAAGGACTTAACTTTTGTTAATCTCGTAAACCCTAATTACGAACATGAATACAATATTTTCAGGCAATTCATTGAACACCTGGCACGCTAAGCAAGAGTTCAATTATAACATGGGCATCAATTCACGAAAACCTAGGACATCAATCCAAATCACATCAAAGGGGCTACGCCCAATCCAAGACACGGGATTTAGCCTCTAATCGTCATTCTAATCACAATTAAAATGAAGAAAACGAACATGATCAAAGGTATTCAACTTTGAATTAAAACAACGCAAAGGGAAAAGGTAGAGGAATGTACTCTGTGTAATTTGCAGCAACAATCTACCAAAAGCATAAAGAAATCTTGATCCACTGTCTTAAATTTCACAACAATTAGAACCCAGAACTATATACCCTAATCGCCGTTTTCAAGAGAGAAAAAGAATAGAGAAAAGCATCCCCCCCCAATTACGACGCCAAATCGCGACTATACGGGGAAAACTAATGTTGCACGGTCGTGCCACTCAGCACGGTGCCACCGTGCCACTTTGCTGCCCGTGTTTTCTCGCTTTCTTGGGGTGGCACGGTCACCCTGTTTGGCATGGTGCCACCGTGCCACTCTCTTTTGGCTTGAAATCCTCCTTTTTAGCTCCTATTTTGCGTGACGTTAGCTTGTTTTTCTTATTTCTTTCAGTCTAACCCCTGAAAACACAAAAACACACTTTTAAGTAGATTTGAGGTAAAGAATGACTAATCAACCTCTAAACTCTCGGGATTTTACTAGAAATCGCCAAGATAAGAGGTAAAAATCATGCCTAAAAGTGTGTAAAATAGAGGTTTATCAATTACATCCCTACAACTTGTTCACAAAGTAGATAAATATTAGAAAATCCTTGAGACAAATTGCTCCTGGCTCACAAGTCGTTCGCCATAGTCTCATCAATGGCAATACTTGGGTGCTCCTCGATCAATGCATTCATATCTACAATTTAAATACAACAAACTTGAGTAACATATAGAATTATAAAATAATTACCTAAACAATGGCTAAAAGTCATATTAAATGAATTCAAAAGAAAACTAACCTTTTTCAAATACTTCCAAGTCAAGCAAGTTCCCAAAAGTAATGAAAACCTTCACGTTCAGCATGAATAAAGGGCAGCTCATCCACAATAAGCATCCCAACAAGAGCTTTTTTACAAAATTCTTGGCCAAATTTCCAATAAGATAACTCAGTCAAAGTCTCAGCAGTACCATCTTTAATATAGTCTTATTTTGAAAATCTAACAACTTTTGTTTAATATCCATATTTCCGGGATATCTCTTGCATCCCCTAGTGTGATTTAGCATAGCACTTGTCCCATTTTTAGTTGCGCAAGTAATAGACTTTTGACAATACTTACATTTGGCAACAATTGGGTTAGTAGTCTCATCATAATGATCCCAAATTTCAGATCTCCTTTTCTGCTTGCCAGGTTGTGGGTCATCTTAGTTGGTTGAAGGATGAGGCCTCTTTACTTTGCCCCTTCCCTTGCCCTTGTGCTTGTTTGTGGCCATCTTAAATACTTGTTTCTTCACCTTCACATGGCTCTCCAAGTCTACTTCTACGCCATTTCCATCACCATTATCTCTGGATGACTCCGGTATATCCATTATAGCTTGCCATTTTAACCTAATCATGAACAAATGAACATAAGTAACATAATTAAATAGCCATGAATAAATTAGTACATCATAGCAACATATGTGTATTCATTGACTCATAAATAACTATCAGCTCATCAAGACAAGTTATACAAGCATTGAGCCCAACAAAGAACCTACACATTGTAAATTACTAAATTCCTAATAAAAGGCCAATGTGGTGTGGGCACTTCGGCTGAAATCCTAGAATGCATCTTTCTGTTCTATCTAGAACTACCTAAAAGGGACTAAAAACAAGCCATATGAATGCAAGCTTTCTTTAGCAACAAAACAAGGAAGGTTCCAGGGATAAGTAAGCAGAAAAATGGCTAACAGGATATGAGCTTTTCATGAACAACAGAGGGAATTATGATATCTTCATATGAATCAATTGTTTTCACACTTTACCATGACTAAATTTCCAAGCACATCGCCTGATTAGTTGTGGCATTTGGAATAGCAATATTTTCCCCCTCAAACCTTGGGTAATGGATATAAATAAGTCATCAACAGATTCAACATATTCTTAGAAACCATGGGTAATGGGTATAAATAGCAATATTTAGGCTAAGTGTTACCTGGAATACAGAGCAGACTCGCCAAGCTCCTTGGCCGTCGATGGTCGGCCACCAGCCGTCAAAGGGGTAAGTTCGAGAGAGAGGGCGCTAAGAGTGAGTGGCTGGGCGGTTGAGTCAAGGGCAGAAACCATTGAGTCCGAGGGCTGCAAGGTCGAATGACTGGGAACCGACTCGGCAGAAAGCGTAGGTCGGTTGTCGGCCGTTAGAGGGGAGCCCAGGATGGGGGGAGATTGGAGTGAGAGAGGCTTGGAGGAGCAGAGAGCAAGAGGGTTGGGCTTGGTGGTGCGACTGGGGAGTGACTAGTGAGAACTGAGAAGCAAGAAATTAGGGTTTGAATGAATGGGTAGAGAAGACAATAGGTAGCAGTAGCACATTAGCAGTCCCTCACACGAGTCACTCATGCTTACGCCTCCTATTTTTTTGAAAACAAAAAAATAGAAACAAAAGGATTTTTAGGTTTTTGGGTACCCGAGTTCATAAAATAGCCGACCCGTACCCGAACCAAATATCTGAAAAAATTATCGGTTCGGGTACCCGAACAGAATTTTTGGTTTTTTTGGTTCCGATACTCGAATTTTCGGATGTGGTAACGAGTTTTCGGTTCGGGTGTTTGGTTTTAGATATTTTTGAACACCCCTATAGCATATATAGTAGTTTTGGTGACTTTCCCTTTTTTCTTTTGATAAGAAATGCCTTGTTTAAGAGAGACAAAGAGGGGAAAATGACCATACTCACAATTGAATTGAGAGGGGAAAGGAGTTCTTGGTCTCTTGTCGCAAATTATTACGTACAACCGGGTGGACAACTCAATTGTCCACCCCGGCCCACCAATAGCAGTTTTTGAGTCCTTCGACTGCTGAGCCCTAACCCTTTTTTTTAAAAAAAAATTCATGCTCCGAATTTTTTTGAAATCATGGTTTTCATTCTCCCCATTGTTCGATTACTCTTCGTCGTTTCGATTGTTTTAGTGTTCAACAATTATTGAATGGCTGGGTTTGATCTTAACGTCGTTATTGATGTTGAATCTTTATCAAACAGAATTGGTCGTTAAGTTTGATAGCGTTTTTTCGATCTCTACTTTTGTTTTCGGGATTGGAAGTTGTGTTCGTTAATTTTGCATTTTGATGAGTTAATTTCGAGCTTTTGAACTAGATTGCATTCATTCCATGTAAATTTTGGTTTGTGACATACGAGAAACGATAGCTCACTATTATGAGCTATATGTTTACTAAATATAGTCGTTGGCTCACTAGTGGTATACATTTAGCTCACTATAAAAAAATATGTTGCCCTATGCTACAGAGCAGTTTTTTGCTCACTAAAAGAAACGTCTGCCTCACTAGGATTGACCTGCGTGCTCACCGATGTTGCATTATAGCTCACCAATGTTATGGTTGTTTTTCCAGATGATATTTTCATTTTTACTATGTACATATGAGAAACAACAACTCACCAATATGAGTTATGTGCTTACTAAATATAATCGTTAGCTCACTAAAGAAATACATGTAGCTCACTTGTAGTGAGCTTGTATTCAGCAATAATAAATCGCTTTTCTGCTCACCAAATGTAATCACTATAATTAATCTTGTGCCTAACAGGGAAAACAAAATAGCTCACTATCAGTATAACTCACTATAAAAAATCTATTGCCTTGCACTACATTTTATAGCTCACCAAATATCTATCAGGGCTCACTAAATAAATGGCATAGTTCACTAAAAAGAATAGTATAGATAGCCAATAAATAATATTATGAAGTTCTTGAGTTATGTTATAGCTCAATCATTTTTTACTATGACATAAGGGTGTTTGTATTATATTTTGTGACTATAATAGAAATGTAGTGAATTAATTAAATATAATCCAACTCACTAAATATATGTCATAACTCACTAAATGTATGCCATAACTCACTAAAAAAATTAGACAACTAGAATATAGTTTAGTAAGTTTCATATGAACAACAACATTTTTTTAGTGCAATAGCACATTTTAATAAGTTATATACTACTTTTACGAAGTGAAACATAGGGTACATACGATGCATTGGCTTGATCTATCCACTCACTAAAAGTATGTATTAACTCACTAAAACGATGTCTCAACTCGCTAAGTATTGTAGTGAACTATACATTTTTAGTGAGTTGAAATTCGAATGTACAACTTCTTCTGTACAATCGGTTGTATGATATAATAATTCAGTAAATAAATATCATGGCTCACTAAAAAAATATAAACAACTAGAATACAATTTAGTGAATTTCATATTCACAATAACATTTTTTTTAGTACAATGGCACATTTAATAAGTTATATAGTATTTTTACTAAGTAAAATTTCGGTACATAAGACACATTAGTTTCGATATGTCTGCTCACTAAAAGTAAAAACTATGTCTCAGTTCACTAAAATATTTTAGTGAGCTATACATTATTTTTAATGAGTGAAATAGGATACATAGCAGCATATTTTAGTGAGCTATAGGGTATTTTTAGTGAGTCGAAACTTGACAATTTTTTTTGTGGGTCCGATTGTACAATTGCATTTGTAAAACCGGGTGGACGATATAATAACTAGCCTCTTGTGGCATTAAGTTATCTCTTTTTCCTTCGTTAGTGACGTTAAGTTATTTTTCTTTTCTATAGTAGCACTATATTTTTCAGTTTGGTTTCAAAGTGATACTAAAGAAACTAATTATTTATGCAACTAGTTATACTCAATTTTTTTATTTGTTTTTTGAGCTATGCAAGACCTTTTTCACTATAGGCGACTTTCTTTAATGTACACAACTATCCAAGGCCTTTTTTAATGGAGATGACTTTTTTTTACTTACCATATAAATAACATGAAGAAAATGCTTCAGTTTGATTTTGTCATTTGAAGCTTGAAGTTCTCCAATGGGGAATTAAAGAGTGGGAGGTGTAGAGGGGATGAATAAATATGGATTTTGTTAACTGTTTTTTTTTTTGCATTTTTTCTTCTCTATTTAGCAAACAAAAACTCAAAAGATTCAGTATAACCAGCTAAACAAGTCATTAGATACTTGGCATCACTATGAACCTAAATTGGAAAACATAGTACTACGTACTATGAAAAGGAAAAATAACTTAGTGCCACTATGGAAAAAAAAGGTGATAACTTGGTGTCATAGGGATCTAAGAACTCGAGGGGAAAGAGAGGTGGAGACAGAGATGTGATGCAGAGGGAGAATGAGAGATTGCATGCACTGTTGAATGAGAAAGATAAGGAGCTTAGTTAAGATTGAATGTGAGAGAATAATAATTTGGATTCGGAAAGAGAGAGTTAACAACAAATCAAACAATTAGGTAGTGTTTGTTGGAGGAAAAATGGTTTTCCCAAAAAATTATTTTTCATGGAATATGTTTTTCCAAGAGAAATGATTTTTCATGTTATATTTTTCATCGTTTGGTATAAGATAAATTATTTTCTATAGAAAAAAATATCAACTGAATTATTTAAGTAGCAAAAAATATCAAATGAATTGTTGTAGTAGAGATAAATATTGACTAAATGAAGGAACGTTGAGTTTGAAATTAAGATTTAACCTTATTTTAATATTTTCTATGGATAATCAAGTTTTGATGCAAACTGTTGAAATTATTTTAGTGACAAAAACATTGATTGAATTGTTTTAAGTGGGTGAAAAATGCTCATAAATTGCCATCGTTGAGAAAAATGTTCAGAAAATAAAGGAATGTAAAGGTCAAAATTTGATTTTAATCTTTTTTGTCGTATGATCAAATTTTGATCTAAACTATTGAAATTATTTTAGTGACGAAGGATGTCAACTGAAATTGTTTTAAGTTAGGTCATACAAGTTCTGGTGTCTCAGATTTACTAGATTCGAATAAGTCCTATGTTTGCTAAGGATTGTGTCTTAGGCAAATCTATTAGATGACCTTTTTCTAAGGTTAAATATTGTTATGATAGACCTTTGTATTTAATTCATAGTGATTTATGATCATCTTCTATTTATTCTGCAAATGGTTATAAATATTATACTATGTTTGTTGATTACTCTTGCTATTCTTGGTTGGACCTATGAAGTATAAATCTGAAGCTATGAAAATTGTCATTCAACTTCAAGAATTTGTTGAAAACCTTTTTCAAACTAAAATCGCTTATTTCCAAACCGATGGTGGTAAAGGGTACAATAATACTCCTTTTTTTAATCTTCTCGACAAACAAAGAAAGTAAGTTCAATGTAAAGAAAGAAGAGACAGTATAGGAAGTCTCCATCATGGATTCAAGAATACCAAAATTTACCAAGTTTAAGTACATGGGTTTGATAATACAAGGCGATAGGGAGATGGGATGGTAAAAATAGAGACATTCATCAGGAGTGTTGTGCGATAAAAATATTCCATTAAAGTTACAAGGAAAACATACTGAATGGTGGATATACCAGCGTTACCATATGGCTCAAAATGTTGGCCAATAAAACAGCCATAGGTTCAAAGTTTGAAGGCAGTAGAGATGAAAATGATCAGGTCGATATGTGGTCATGCATGATTGGATCGGATTAGAAATGTAGTTATTAGATAAACAATTGGGGTGCTGCTTATCAATTATAAGATGAGGGAAGCGAGACTCAGATGGTTGGTCATATCAAGAGACATGATATAAATGCTCCTGTGTGAATGTACCAGAGGATTGACCTCCCATAATGCAAGAGGCATGTAGGAAGACCAAAGAAGAATTGGAATAAGCTGATTAGGCAGGATACAAGATATTTGAGACCCATGGAGGACATAGCTTAGTATAGGAGTTTACGAAGGTCTAGAATTAAAGTTATAGATTTTAAATATTAGTTGTTCACACTCCATGTTTATTCGTTTAGCAGTTGTTGTTCACACTTTCTCTAAATATTAATGTGGTACTTTTTAGGTAATCCCTATTATTTTTGCGCACCTAGTTTCCATATTGATCACATATTTGTTTATTACCTATTGGATCTTATTAGCTCATTTTTATAGCTTCTACAATCAACGGTTTCTAAAGATTTCATCTACGTAAAATGATTTCTGAAACATTTTGTAGGTCTCTTAGAATCGGTCTCTCTGCTAGCACTAATGCCTGCAGGGGTAAGATCGTTTACATTTAGATCTATTGAGACCCCATGAAAGTGAGACAAATAATGAGATGAGGAGTAATTGTTGTTATTGTAAATAAGGAATCTATTTTCGGAAACTTGCCCCCCACACTGAGCAACAAAATAGTGTTGCTAAAAGAAACCATCATCATATCATGGATTTTGCCCTCATAACCCATTGATGTGTATGTACCTGATACTTTTTTGGCACGATGTTGTTCTTACTACCATTTATTTCATGAACAGATTGGCCACTACTCTTCTCAAAGGTTTATTTGACTTTTTACCTTGTTTCATAAACTATTTTCCTAATCTCCTGATAATTACAGTTTCTTACGTGTTTGGTTCACAATGCTTTCCAAATTTATCACCTTATACCAAGCATAAACTTCAACCTTGACCCGTATGGTGTGTCTTTGTAGGTTATGCCTAAATTATATGAGGCTTATAAGTGTATTGATTCTATTTCAGGGCTTGTTTATATAAGCTGACATGTCTTGTTTCATGGGCATGTTTTTCCATGTCTTGACATTATTAGGTGGCATAAATCTAACTCCCTTCATTTCACTTTGTTTCCCTTATAGTCATCTACATTCAACAGTTCTCCCTGTCTTTTTATGCCTATTTCTACTCTACTTAATAGCCCAGGATCAACGTTTAGCCCAGCCCGCATGCTTTCCCCTGAGGGTACTCCTTTTTGTTTTGCGTCTTGCCTGCTCTAATAATCTTTTGAGTCCAGTCAACTTGGATCGTCCCCTGGTCCTTCACTAGCCTAGGGCTAGCCTCTATTGCCTTCCTCTTCTTCATCCCAACTTGCGAGCCCCCTTAGGTTGTCCCACACATTTCTATGCTAGTTGAGCTTATTTCCTCCAAATCTCCTTTAGTCATCAGTCAGTTTAGCCCATCTAGTAGTCCCACATCTAGCCTAATGTGCTCTATTACTATTGTCCAACATCATGTCTGCCAAATTGTCATCTCATGCAATGACGTTCTGAATTGAGAATTTTCAAGCCTGAAAACATTTTATATTTAAGTGTTAAGCATGCTAATGGTGATCCTGCTTCCTTTTCCTAAGTAGTAAAAACACCTCACTTGATGCCATGCCGTGACGTAGGAATTTAATGCATTTCTAGAAAATGATACCAACGAGCTTATACCACGACCTCCTTCTAAATATGCCCTATATGAATCAGTTATCACTACAAGGCTCGCCTCGTAGCACTTGGCAATCACGAGTAGGCATGTATTGATTACCATAATACCTTCAACACAATGTTAAAGCTTTTAAATTCTTTTAATTGTTGTTACTTGCAACTAAACTATTAGATAACTCGATGTCAAAAATATTTTTTGTACATGCATATCTTGTTGAGGAAGTTTATATGAGACAACTGCCCTCCTTTGCTCATCCATCTTTTGCACATCATGTCCATCATCTCAAAAAGTCTCTTTATGGCCTGAAACAACTCCTAGGACATGGTTTCAACACTTTATTATTTTTCTTATTTCAAAAGGTTTCGCATGCAATAAGGTTGATTCCTCCATATTTGTCTATCGTCTTTGCCCCATTATTTTTGTTCCTCCTTTATGTTGATAATATGTTTTTCACTGGTAGTAATCTTGCTCTATTCATGCCTTTATCACCATTTTGTCTACGTAGTTTGCGATGAAGGATCTAGGTTATCTTTATTATTTCATAGGGATATAGGTGTTGCGCACATCCATTAGCCTTTTTTTCTTAGTATAAGTACGTTTTTAACTTGCTTAAGGAATTCCACTTTCGTATTCTTAAGCCTATGTGCACTTGTGTGTTTCTAGAACCACATTGTCCCTTACTGATGGTGAGTTGCTTACGAATTCCATTTATCATCGGTATATGGTTGGGGTACTACAATATCTCAACATCACTAGACCTGAAATTGTTTATACAACACATGTGGTGTCCAATTTATGCATGGCCCGAGCGCATCTCACTTTAGTATTCTTAATTTTCATATACTTGCAGGGCACATCTAATGACTCTTTAAAGCCAACTCAAGGTTAGATCTTATGGTTGCGTTTTGTGACTTTGATTAGGCTAGATGTCAAGACAATGGTCGCTCCAAGACAAGTTTTGCAATTTTTTTGGGTTCCAATCTTATGCTTCGGCATTCCATGAAACAACTTACGGTGTCTTGCTTTTCCATAGAAGCTAAATATCATGCTACTAGTTATGCTACAGTTAAGATTAAGTGGCTTTGCCTGCTACTTGTTTATTTAGGTACTCTAGTACAAGTTCCTATTCGACTCCTCTGTGATGGCATCTACTACATATCTTGCTGCCAATCCTTTTTTTCACAGTTGCAGTAAATACATCAAAGTGGACTACCACTTTAATCACGAAATGGTCTCTAGGTGATATCTTTAGGTCAAGTTTACCCCTTTT
Source organism: Selenicereus undatus (assembly GCA_017589665.1). NCBI lineage: Eukaryota > Viridiplantae > Streptophyta > Magnoliopsida > Caryophyllales > Cactaceae > Selenicereus > Selenicereus undatus. Next base: position 29,573,150 of record JACYFF010031959.1, read on the forward strand.
CAACCTCACATTGCTAATATCTTCACCAAGGCTTTGATATCACAGAAATCTCATCAATTGCAGGCTCATATATATGTGGTTTCAATCTGCACAAATTGATAGGGTGTAACGCTACACACAGACACATAGACACACAGACACAAAGGCGCGCACACACACACACACACATATGTATGTATGCGTGTGTGTGTGTGTATATATATACATATATATATATATATACATATATATATATATATATATACATATATATATATACATATATATATATATACATATATATATATATATA
>JACYFF010031959.1:29573841-29594360 GCA_017589665.1 Selenicereus undatus
TTAATTAATTTAATTAATTTTGGTACGGCACAAATAAATTTTTAATGCCTATAAATTGCCCCATCGAGACTAGGTCATGTACGAGACTTATTATTGGAGCGTGCCGAAGTCTCGAATTTTTTGAAACGCATAATTTGGGCGCCTATTGACTTGACTTATCATGCTGTTAATTTGACAACCTTTTCTTTTAGACGGGTCGTCTTTGGGGGGGTTGTCAACTTGGCTTATAATTGTGTTGCCTGTTATTACATGGTCCTTAATTTGAACACAATATATAATCTTGAGTCAACTTCAATGTAATGGGCACCAATTTCAGCACATGTCCATTTGATTAGGCCTTAATGCAAGAACCATTCAATTTGGGCGACCTAAAGCTTCAGATCAGTGTTTGGGCCCTGGCTTCAGCTTTTTTTTCCCCCTTGCGTAGGCCTGGCCCAAGTGGCCTCTTTTTCTTCCCTTTGGGCAGGGCCTCTTTCTTTGCTTTTATTTCCAACGCAGGCCTGGCCTTGGCTTGTCTTCACATGCGGGCTTGGACGCTTCCTCTTTTTTTTTGCTTTCTTTTTCCTCCGCAGGCGGGCCCAGATTTCGGCTCCCCCTTTCCTTCCCCTTTTTTTCTTTTCTCAACCCAGAGCCCAGCCCGATTCATTTCACTTAAGTGAGTCACATGCCACTCACATGACTCACTTCACTTCCTCTTTCGCTTGGGTTGGGCCGAGATACAACTTCTTTCATGAAACCAGAGCCCAACTTCACCTCAATTAAATTACATGTGAGGGGCACATGACTTGCTGTTCTCTTCTTTCCTTCTTCTTTTCAGCTGGGCTGGGCCTATTTTAACTTTCACCTTCTTTTTTTTTTTTTGCTTTCTTTGTTTTTTTTTCTTTGGCTTTCATGTGGGCTTGGGCCTATCTTTTTCTTCCCCAGCCTGTGCCCCAGCTCTACCTTACTTACACTGCACGCCTCCCTCACGTGAGACTACTGTTCACTCGTCTTCTTCCTTTGAGAAATCAGCTAGCCACCAACGCCCTAAACCCAACGCCAGCCCCCTTTACTTTGCACAGACGCCTCTGCTGCACCTAGAACCAAAGAACCCCATTAACCATTGCTAGTGATAGCTCACCTCTCTTTTTTGCTTACTGTTTCTCCATTTTTGGCCATTGTGATCGTCAAAGGCATCAACTTTCTCATCACTAGCTATGCCCAACAACAGAGCTCCGAAGCCAAGCTTCCCATTTGTTGCTACTGCTACTGGTCATGGTGAAAGCCCCTTTAAAGGTTTAATTTTTGCACGCTATTTTTGATCCTCATGACCAAGTGAGGTATGAGATCTCTCAACTTTTCTTTCTTTTTCTTTTTTGTTTTGTTTTGCATGCCATTTTGAATACCATTTTTGCTGATTAAACAAACTTCATGTTCCCATCTTCCTTTCCATGAAAGATCAAGCCCTGTTTTTTTTCTCCATTTTTGGCATATGCTTGTGAGGAGGCGACAGAAATTAAAGCTTGGGAGTGATGCTTGTGATACTTGTGATGCTTGGTTTTGTATTTTTTTTTTTGGATTTTCGTTGCTTCAAGCTTGGGATTTGGTTGATGAACTTGGGTATAACATTCATGGAACTTGAAAAGACTCAAGGTTGGCCATTGACAAGGCCATTATTTCTTTTGGCAAAGAATCTCAACATGCCCATTCTGTTTGCATATAGGTGTTGCTACTACAGTTTAGTGGTTTTCACATTTGGACTTTCATTTGTTTTGGCCTTTTTTTTATGAATCAGCTGAAGGTGCTTTGTGCTAGCTTTGCTTGATGAATTTGCTTATTTTGCCCCAATTTATCCCCTTGTTTTTTTTTTCTAACTTCACTTTTTTTTTTGAAGCAACTATTTTACTTGGTTTGAAGCAAGCATAGGTTACTACCCTTTTTTTTTATAACCTTCCTTAAGTAAAGGGGGTTTTCATTGAAATTTGCAAAGTTGCGTCCTAAAGGGCTCGCCTTTTTTTATGCCCATGAGCGATAAACGTTATGACTTCGGCTAAAAATGAATCCATAGGAAGCCCTTTTATTAGACCGACGAGTCTTCTCATGCCTGCCTAAGCCGTTGTAACGCCGCATTAATTTATTGTTGCATTTTTTGCGTATTACGATATCATGCTCACTAGCTAAAAGATCGCATTTTGTCGCTTGTGCTTTTTTTTTAATGCCGAGACCCCCTTTTCTTTTTCTCTTTTTTTCCCCTCTTGTACTGCTGCTTGTGCAGGTTGAGAAGCCATTTAAAGAACCACTTGTGAAACGGTTTGCTGCTTGGCCATGAGCCTTGAACGGAACCGATACTGATACGCACGACAGTGGTATAGCAGCGAGGAGCAGCTAGCGGTCGTCAACAGACATTTTGATTGATGTTGCTCCACACTTTACCCTTCTTTAGCATTTATCTTGTTTAGACGCCACTTTTCTTACTGATTTCTTTCCTGAAAAAGAAATTAAGTTTATGTTTGCTTCTGTTCTCAGGTGATTTATAATGGTACATCTTAAGGAGTTTCAGCGTGACGGCAGGCTTCTTCTTTCCGTCGTGGATAAGGAAGACGACAATCGTCGGTAAGGCAGCTGCTTCCGAATCTACTGTTCTTTGAGGAGACCGAAAGCCAATCAGACGCCTGTTATAGATCCGTCATCCTTTCCTTCCAAATTTTCCATCCGAGTGGAAAAAGGAGCGGAAGATGGTTTCGTCGGGTACTTTCTACAGAGCACATATCATGACAAATCTAGCCTTCTCACTGAATTCCCTGTGCTCGGGCGTCGCATCATATCCGAGCAGTCCAGATGGGGCCCGAACATGCTCCTCTATGGCGACTTCGGGTATATTCCCTTGTTCTGGGAATGGACAGAGCATGTGCTCGCCTGTTTTGAGGCACAGTTGCGAAGATGCGCTTTCTGTGAGGCGGTGTATGCCTCGCTCTACTCTTACAACCGCTATATGCATGTTGTGAGCGCTTTTTGTGAGAGTTTGTGTCCTACCACCAACACTCTTCACACGATATCCGAAGAAATGTCTATCTCATTATGGGATTTGCATAAGCTTGGTGGACTCCCAATTAATGGAAAAATCTATGATGAGACCATTCCCTACCTCCAGGCCTTTGAGCAACGGGACAAGCAAAACCTAAGGACTATGTCATCTTCCTGCAAGTTTCTATTCGCTGTTTTTAGATGCTTGGAAAGGACGCCTATATGTGAGAAAGGCATCAATGCCAAGGCTTGGATCGATTTCTGGAGCAAGAAGAAGCTCATCCATAACCCACCAACGCGGTGTCGCCCGCGTAGCTCGACTCCCACAAGGACGCCAAATCCAAGTGGTCAGATTCAACCCCAAGATCCTTGCTGGAGTCATCAGGAGTTAGAAGTCTTCAAGAACTTGGGGTACCCAAAGAGATAAGGGAAAACACCTATCTTGCAGCGTACCTATCATGTTGGTTGTACGTTTTTGCGGTCCTGAAAACTGGGGAGAGACTCATTCGCCCGGGCACTTTTGAGGCTGCCAGCCTGATGGCGTCTGGTACTATCTTCAACCTAGCTATCCCTGTGCTAGCCAGCATTTACCATGGCCTTAATGGGCTTACTACGACTGCGAAGCCTTCCCATTCACGGTCGTTCTTCCCCTTGTATTATCTCCATGGATGGCTCGCCCATTATTTCAAGACTCACCATGTCTTACAACCTCCCCCTCCAGGCCCTTTAATGGTGCACTATTTCAGGTCAAATATTACGCGCAACGACCTTGGAGATGTTTGCGATCTTATACATGAGGGTAGAGTATCTGACATGGGCTGTCTAATGCTGGGGAGGAACCGATCAGAGACCCTTATCGACGACGAAAATTTGGATTTTGATAAGTCAGACTACCTGATATCTCTTCGATATGGTTTCCTTCCTATTCGTCACGGCATGGAGTTCTATGTCAAACCCTATAGCCCGCATAGGTTCAGTAGGTAATTTGGGTTCTGCCAGGGGATCCCTGGAGTACTCCTCGAGCATCCTCGCACCTAGGAGGTGTCATATGAGATTGCCCTTCTGTATTGGAAACGACTCCTCTTCTTGGGGACTGCGTCTCAAGGCGTTTTTCCCTGTCACTCCTTGGACTGAGTCAGCACATCTCTTCAGCTTATAAGATTTGGTGGCCCAAGGTGACCATTAGTGACCTTCGTTCCAACGTTTTCGTCCTGCAGAAGAGTACGGATGCTAGCTCATCCAGGCAAGACAAAGATGTAGAGGCTGGCTCATCAAAGAAGGTTAAAGGGAAGAAAGGAAAGGATCTCGTGGCTTATTTAGATGTTGAGGGCCCGAAGTCCGGTGATGACGCTCATGGGTCCCCGAGAGTTCACCTTGCCAAGAGAAAGCGAGGTATGGCACATGATAGTGACAGCGAGCCAAAGTCTGAGGCGAAGTTCAAACATGGGGGCGTAAGAGGCGCGAGACCGCGACCCCAAAGCTGCCAGAGTCAACCTTAGGGATGACCTTTTTGATGACGTCCATAGCTGCTCAGGCAAGCCAACCAATCTTGAGGATATATGCACCATTCCTTCGCCCTTTACTGTCATTTTCTTTTGTTTTGTTGCTTTGGTTTTGATCAGCATAGAACGATTCCATACTTATCTTGTTTTACCCCTCTTCTTTCTTTTTATTCAGATTGGGGAGTTTGACCTAGTACAGGAGGCGACACCCATTGTCGATGAGCAGTTACTTGAGGATGTTAGCCGTGCTACTAAATCTTCCGGCCCCAAGGCAACCCCGAGGATTGGCAAGGACATTGAGATTGCGAGGAAGCAAACATCCCCTCATGAGGTTAGGAGTTCGGCTTCTGGGGAAACAGAGGCCTTGCGCGCATCAGCTACTCAGAGTCATCACTCAGTTAGTGGACCTAACTCTCTCGAGGTGGCCACTAGGGGGTTACCCTCTACTGACACTGATGTTGGCACTCCTTGGGGTTCGAAAAGGAAACTTTCCTGTGCAGTTGCTCCCTCCACTACTTCCTTCTATTCCGGACCTGACTCCCAAAGTATCTTCACGGCCGCCATTCGAGTGATGGGGTTCGAGTATTTGACCAGTTTGAAGAATGTAAAATTTGAAAAAGTAGAGAGCAAACTTCAAAGTGCCCCCATGATCTACAAAGGAATTGAGCGGCTTTGTAGAGATCTGACCCCTTTGAAGAAGAAGGTGGAGGATTATGGGAGCGTTGTGTCAGCCTTCTTATCATTAAAGAAAGCAGCTTCCTCGTGCCGCCACCCAATTGATGTGGCGAAAGAGAAGGCGATGTGCACCGAGCAGGTCAATCTTGTGCGCTCACGCCTTGCCACTACGCGCGCAGATCTCAGTGCTGTGACGGAGAAACTCAAGGGGGTGGCGCAAAGGATTGTTAACTTGGAGGACGCGCTCCGTCTTGCCCGGGAAGAGGAGCGCTAGCTTAAGGGTGACGTCTAAGTCCAATCTTCCCTATTGGAGACTGTTGAGCAGGAAGTTAATGTGAGATCTAAAGCTCTTGCCGACCTCAAGATGGTACCCACTCTTTCTCCTGATGATGCCAAGGAGTTGGAGAGGTTTGAGCAGGTCATGCTAGCACTGCAGTCCTTGCTTAATCCCGACACTTGGATGGACACCGATTGATGTTTTGCTCAACTTTTCATGTTTCTTTTTTTTGTGACAAACATTTGTAATAGATTTTGTGTCCTCCTTTCTATGAAATTTGATTGCCACCCTGCTGTCTCTCTTTTATTATGTTCGACTGAACTTGATATTTCATTTACCAAGCTGCCTACGTACTTATGGAAACATTGCAATTCCCAATAAGATCAAGTCATCACATAGTTCAATAAAATAAATTTTGCATATATTTGTTTTGCCGTACACAGTTTATACTCTTGCCGGCCAGGAGTATTACAATTGAATTTTTTTTTTGTTTGAGTTTCTTTTTTTTGGCCGTTCAAAGTTTATACTCTTGCGGGCCAAGAGTGTTACAACGAAATTTAACTTTAAAGAATAAGCAGTTTAGGCTCTTACTTAGGAGCTTCACAATATCCTATATCAAGGGTAGTAACGCTTCAAGAACTTTCCATTTATGGGTCCTACTCGAACCCCTTGTCCATCTACTATCTTACAGGCACCATTTGAGTACACCTCGCAGACAACATAAGGTCATTCCCATTTCGGATCGAATTTGCTTCCTGTCTTGTGGGTCATGATGATTGGCCTTTTCAGCGCAAGCACCTGATCCCCAACTTGAAACGAGCGTGGCCGAACCTTTTTGTTGAACGCTCTTGCTAGGTGAGCTTGGTAGCATTCTAGCCTTTGTTGTGCTTGAAGTCTCTTCTCATCAAGGGCCTCCGGCTTAGCTAAGCGAAGGTTGTGATTTTCTTCTTCTGTTAAACCTTCTTGTATGGCAATGCGCAGCGACGGGATTTGGAGCTCTAATGGTTGTACAACTACAACTTCATACACCAGACCAAAAGGGATCAACTGTGTCGGCGTCTTGTATGTAATTCGGGATACCGAAATAGCCTTCCTTAGTCTGTCGTGCCAATCTCTTTTAGACTTTGCGACAACTTTTTGTGTAAGTTGCAAAGTGTTTTATTAAAGGCTTCTACCAGGCCGTTTGTATGGGCATGGTACATAGAAGACGTATGCTGGGCGAACTTAAACTTCTCACATAGGTTGGTCAACAGGCTGTTAACGAAGGGCTTACCATTATCAGTAATAATGTACCTCGGCACAACATATCGATAAATAATGTGCATCCTTATGAAGTCGACCAAATTTTCTTTTTTAACTTCCCTTAGTGGAATTGCTTCCGCCCATTTAGACAAGTAATCAGTGGCCGCTAAGATGTAGGAATGACCAGCCGATGATTTATGCGTGATTGGTCCGATGACATCAAGGCCCCATGCCTCAAAGGGCCAGGATGCAACCGTTAGGTGAAGAGGTTCTGGAGGTTGATGTATGAAGTTAGCATGGAACTGGCAAGCATCACACCTCTTTGCATAATCGCGTGCTTTGCCTTTTCCAGGTCTAAACATCGTAACCAAAGGCCAAGAAAAGAGCGTCGATAGAGCGTTCCGTTGTAGTAAAGGAAACTCAGAGCTCTCCGCTGTATTTTCGTTTTATGTCTTGGGTCACTAGGAAGTTTTCCGTGCTCTAAGTATTCAATTATAGGTTGGCGCCAGTCTTTTGTATCTATTTCAAGAACACAGATCATGTTGACGTCTTCATCTGATTCTTCATCATTGGGCGGAATGACCCAGCAGCTACACATTGGAATTGTCATTCCTTCCTCTTGCCCCAGTGCCAAAGTGGCTGTGAGGCTTGCTAGTGCGTCAACCATCTTGTTGGCACTCCTTGGCACATGCTCTAACTTGACGATCTCTAACTTATTTAGCAGGCGTAATGCCTGCCTGTGATACGGGACAAGGTCTTCTTTCTTAACCTCATATTCGTTAAGTAGTTGATTGATGACCAACTGCGAGTCACCATATATGTTGAGGTCGGTGATCCCCATCTCAATGGCCATTTCAAGACCCAAGCCAAGTGCTTGGTATTCCGCCACATTGTTAGAGCATAACTGAGTGAGCACAAATGACTACAGGAGAATGTGCTTTTCAGGGGAGATGAAGGCCACTCCTGCACCAGCGCTATCACGCCTAGCTGCCCCATCGAAATACATTTCCCAAGGAGGGAGGAATCGAAGTAGAACACGTCTTCTCCTGGCAAATCATCATTTAGCTCCCAATCATCGAGAATGGGATGATCTGCTAGGAAATCTGCCAAAGCCTACCCCTTAACCGCTCTTTGGGGTATATAGACAAGGTCGTACTGTTTTAAGATGACCGCCCATTTTGCCAGTCGCCCATTTAAGATTGGCCTAGACAAGATGTACTTGATAGGATCAGCTTTGGAGATCACTTGCATTGTATAGGCCTGTATGTAATGATTGAGTTTCTAGATGGCGAAGATGAGTGACAAGCACATCTTTTCAACAGGGGAGTACTTCAATTCAGAGCCAACCAATGTACGACTTAAGTAGTATAGGGCTACCTCTTTCCCTTCCTCGTTTTCCTGTACACATAATGCTCCTAAGGATTTTTCCTGAGCCGCAATGTACAGTCGAAGAGGCTTGCCAGGGATGGGCGCCCCCAACATTGGAGGATAGGACAAATATTCCTTTATTTTCTTGAAAGCTGCTCGACATGAGTCATCCCATTCAAACAATGCTCCCTTTTTCATAAGGTGGCTGAAGGGTTGGCAACGTCCCTCGAGATTTGAGATGAATCTTCGGATGTATGCCAAGCGACCTTGAAGTCTGCGAAGCTCTCTGAGATTCTTCGGCTCGGGCATCTCTTGAATTGCCTTGATCTTCGATTGGTCAATCTCAATTCCCCGGTGGTGAACGATGAAGCCTAGGAATTTCCCGGAGGTGACACCGAATACGCACTTGAGTGGGTTCATCTTCAATTGCCATCTCCTTAATCGCTCAATGTTTAGACGAAGATCTTGTAAGTGGTCTGCCCTCTTCTTGGACTTGACCACCAAATCATTAGCGTAGCACTCAACTTTTTTGTGAAGCATATCGTCGAAAATTGTTTGCACTGCCCTTTGGTAAGTTGCTCCTGCATTCTTAAGTCCAAAGGGCATCGCCTTATAGCAAAAAATGCCTTAGGTGTGCGGAAAGCTGTGGCCTCTTGATCTTCTTGCGCCATCAGAATCTGATTGCATCCTGTGGTGCAATCCATGAACGACAGCACTTCATGCCCTGTGGTTAAATCGATCATGAGTTCCATGACAGGCAACGGAAAATCATCTTTTAGACAAGCATCGTTGGGATCCCAAAAGTCCACACAAATACGAAGTTGCCCGTTTTTCTTCCTGACGAGCACGATGTTTGCGATCCACGTTGGGTATTTGACCTCACGAATGAATCCTGCCTCTATGAGTTTGTTGACCTCTTTTTCAATTTTCGGTACCAACTCCGGGCGAAAACGTCGCTGAGGTTGCTTCTTATGCGAAACACCCCTTTTGATAGACAGACGATGGACTGCTATCTTTGGATTTAGCCATGGCATTTCTTTATAGCTCCAGGCAAATACGTCCTTGTACTCGGATAGGAGTTCCAAGTACTGTTTTTCCTCCTCGGGTGTAATTGATGAGCTTACGTAGATAAGACGAGGCTCTTCATTGGTCCCAAGATTTAACTCTTTTAACTCATCTATTGTAGCTTGCCCCTCATCTTTGAAGGTTTCAGGAGTTTTGGCCAGCTCTATCTCTGAGTCTGAGTCGTCACATTCATGGGTTCTGATATGATTGGAAAGAACAAGTTCTTCTTCCTCCGCCTCATTACTAGAGTTAGAGTTGCTTTGTTGACCTATGAAGATCACAATACGCCTCTTTACTCTTAATGAACCGTCCGTTTTCATATCCAAGCTGGAGAAACGCTTCATATGAGAAGGGATAGATCTATGAACTTCATTTATCACTCTCAAGCGGCTAAACGTAGAAATTTTCTCCTGCTGAAGCCGTGAGCTTGAAGACTCTTCACCAGTTTTTATCCTGGCAAACGATGAACGCCTTGGCTGGGGGAACATCTTTGATTCTGTTAAAAACAGAGATTTTGTGGCCCTTCCCTTTCCCCATTCGGGTGAACACTGATGGATGTTTTCTCGGAGCGGGCGATTGCAACCTATCAAATACAGAGGGTTTTGGGTTAGGTGAAGCACTTTCCTCTTCACTCACATCCACTTCTTCAGCTGAGATGTGTTGGGTTGTCACCTTCTTGTTCTTTCGTCGCCCCGAGATTCTGACTGGCTGTGGTGGCGTGAAACCCAGTCCAACTTTTGAGATGCCTATTGAGCCTCCCTGCTCTTGGATCTTTTTCTGAGTTTCATTACGTCCACGAGGCTTGACCTCGACTACCTTCCCTAAGGTAGCTGGGTTTTGAAAGTTGTAACCAGCCTTTTCCATCAACTTATAGGCGTTGGGATCAAATCCTTCTTTAGTCCGCACGCCTGGCAAGTCATCATTTTCCTTAGAAGAGACGACAAACCCCGGAATAGGAGGTCGACTCACCTTTGCTTGCCACACCTTAAGGGTTGGAACTATTACACTCAATTTTAGAGAAGTTATGCTAGCTGCATTACCCTTAGTGGCTTTGGTCTCGTTGCTATGGCCCATGCGCTCGCCAAAGGGCGATTCGCCTTCCTTGCGACGAGACCTAGGCATGTACCTTAAAATTGGCGGTATTGATCCCGTTGAAGCGGCGGCTTGTTTAGCGACTTGGTCAATACGAGAAGTGGTGCCACCTTGCTTGCTTGCTTCTTTCTGGAGTTATTACTTAGGAGCGTCGTCTTTTGTTGCTCGAGAGGCCTTCTTTGCGGCACCTTTACCTGTGAAAGAAATGGTTGACAGCATGGTTTCTTTAGGTGCAGCACCATCTTCAAAGAATCTTGCGTCTGCAAAATGAGATTCAGCCTTAGTGAATGGCTTGACATCCCCATTTATTTTCCTCTCCCCATCATGGTAATACTTGAGGCATTGGTGTAAAGTGGAAACGACTATCCCATGCTCATGAAGCCATGGTCGCCCAAGTAATAACCTGTAGGAAGTCTTGGCATCAATTACATGGAAGATGGAAGATGTCGTCAAATCTCTGATTATTAATTCAACGCAAATCATGCCGATTGCACGCTGGCCTTCAAGGTTAAAGCCTTGAATCATCGTTCGGCTCTGAGACAGTTCTTCCATTGTGATGCCTAAGTCGTTCATTGTTGACTTGGGCATGATGTTGACGGCTGACCCTCCATCCACGAGAATGCGCCTGATTTTTTGTTCCTAAATGTAACCAGTCACAAACAATGGACGATTATGAGGCTTGGATCCTAACAGCAAATCATCGTCAGTGAACGTGACTGCAGTATTGCAAAAGGCACACTAAACAGGATCTTCTGTTGATGCTCCCACATCCTTGATTTTATCAGTATAAAGTTCTGGGTGTTGTAAGGCAGAAACAACAAGTTGGCATATCTCGTGAGGCAAACAAAAGATTTGCCCCTAGCTCATGTGAGATGACAAAGCTTTTAAGACATTTAAGGTTTTATCAGCTACTTGAGGAGACTCCTCTTATCCATCGCTTCCTTCGTCTTCCTCTTCTTCGAGTTCAGAACATGAGGTCATGTTGGCCGTAGCTTTCTCAAAGAAGCCTGTTGGGAAAAAACTCTTGGAGTGTGATAGGGACAAGCGGCTCTGCTCGAGGAGGTCAATAGGCAGAATTTCGTGCCCTTTGACGTTCTTGGACTTCTCCTTTCCTTTTGAGTAACGAGGGCTCTTCTTTCTTCCTTGTCTCTTCCTGTGGCGGAGAGGTGGCGACTGCGCTTGGTTTTGCCTCCTTGGCCTCCGACGAGTGACAAGAGTCCGTCCCTCTTCATCAACATCAGCCTTATCAAAGACATCCACGAAAGGGAGGAAATTAATCTAGTGTTTACTCTAACACAAGGTTGAGTATGCTTTGGCTTCCCGGGTGGTAAGGAGCATTCCAGCTGAGTGGAGATATGATTTATCTCAGCAGTGTCGTCCAAATCCAATATTATCTTCCCATCCCTGGCAAGCTGCATAATACGCTCCTTGAGCATTATGCACTTCTCAAGAGGGTGACTAACCACCTTATGATACCGACAATATTTTGGGTCGGTAACTCTTCCAGCTTCTTCAGGGCGTTTTCAATTTGGAAGCTCGATAACCCCATTTTGAAGGAGATCATTGAGCATTCCTGATAAGTCTGAATAAGGGAAGGGGTATTTCTTCTCCTGCAATTCCTTCAATGTAGGACGCTTCTTCCCAGCATTCTTGGGGAATTCACTTTTCTTATTTTCATACTTGGGCTTTCCGGAGATTCGAACTGGTTCCCCAGTTGAAGCAACCATGGATTCCTTATTTGAGGACTTTGAGGACTTGGGATTTTTCTTGAATTCACCCTTGTCCTTTCTAGAGTCAGGTAAGGAAGAAGACTTGCCACGACAACTTGCAATTGTCATTTCCATATCATGAGCCTTCATTGCCAATTCCTGGAAAGTCCTGGGCTTACTCATCTGCAAGACATACAGTAAATCCCACTCACATTTCCACACCCGAAGCTTCTGTTAAACGGTCTTTGCACTCGACACTAAGGGATCTCCAGCGATTGATATAATCAAGCACTGGCTTGTCCTTTCATTGTTTGGTGTTTGTTAAGTCAAAGATGATGCATTATTTTAATAATTATTTTGATTATATTATATATATTTTTTCGTCTAATTTACTTTATTTTATATATTTTTCAGGTTAAGCGTTAATAAAATAAAGAGGAGAAGAGAAGACGTCGAAGTTCGGATTTTATACACTAAGCTATCAAGTCGGTCCAAAAATAATGATTTATGAAAACATATTATTTCCATAATGATTTATTTGGGTTAGGGTTACAAAATTATTACTCCTAGTTGAAGAGAAACTAGAAGACTTGAAAGAGAATGAGTCTAAAGAAGAAAACCCTAGTAGTTAATATTATAAAAACCTCACACCCTCTTCTCTCAAAAATAAAAATAAAAAAACACCACGCCTCCCCCCTCAAACACAGCCTCCTCATCTCATCACGTCAACCCTCAAGACCTAATATCATCATCTTCAGCACCAACCCCTAATCTTCATCATCAGCATCTCGCCAAGCTAAAATACGCGCCACTTCTTCATCTCACAAGCCCCGTCATCATCAAGATTATCTTCATCACCATGATATATCACAAAAATCATCTCACCCTCATCATCACTTTGCTTATCAGCATCATTGAAGTCAAAAGTAGTACTTCTCCTTTTTATTTCTGTTTTTATGTTATTTTATTTTTTGTGTTTAGTTTAGTGTAAACATGAAATCTTTGGTTAATTATTGTGATTTTATTTATAATATGAGTGAGTAATTTCCTTGTACTTAGTATAATCTATTTGAAACCATGTTAGATTAATTATTTTGAAACAAGTTTTATGCTTTATTATCGAGTTGATTTTTATTCATGATTCTATAACGATTAGTATTTATCGTTTATGATATTCGCGTTAAATTAATTAGAATGTCTGCTAATTAGTTTAATATGAATTCATATGATAGTTTAAAAGGCTTTAATACGTAAAAGTTATAGTCTTTTAGGTATTAGTATCACTCTAATTGATCATGGATGGCTCAAACCCATCTCTTTTAATTAGATAATTGTTATAGATATTTGTTAAATCAATTTGCTGGTAAACTGGTTACAAAGCGTTAGATGATATTGTTCTGATACTTACTACTCTAGTGTGATTAAATTCTTATGCTGGTCTTAGGGTTATCAAAATTAGTAGGGTTTATATTAGGGTTGGACCTAAATAAACTACAATATAAGGAAAAACGGAGAGGATATGCTGGTAGGTGTCTTCTACAGTATAACTCATGGATAAATCGATTTGTGTGTTGATGATAAGTATTAATTTGCATGGTGGACATAGATTATGCTAAGTACTTTTCATAAATTTGGTATCTTTGATAATTATTTATTGCGTTTTAGTTCATTTCTTTAGATTGTCAATTTTAATTCTTAACTTTATAAGATTTAATATAAATTTCATTCCCCCCCCCCACCCACCCAAAGAGTAGTCTTTTAGGAACGTCTTGATAATATTGGATCAGTTAGATTTTGATTTTTAGTGTGGTTATAATTTTGATATTTAATTTCTATCCTGTTTTGTCATTTATTTACCGGTTTGTTCGAAGTTAGGTTAAAAATAGTTTCTTGTGTTTTGTTTTTCATATTTTAGTCCATTTTAAGGTTTATATAGTGTCCTATTCTTCTTCTATTTAATTTTGAAATTTTTGCAAATTATTTGATAATTTTTCATAATTATTCCATGAATTGAATATGTGCAGGTTTTTTTTATTTAATAAGTCTGAAAATTACGTTTTTAATTTTTATTTTATGTTTTTTCGGTTTTATTAAGTCCAAAAAATTGCATCCTAAAATCTGGGAAATTTTTTTATTTAATTTCGTATTTATATTAATGCAGTTTATTTTTTCTGTAATTTTAGATTTTATTTTCTATTTTCATTTTCTAGAGTTAATTTTATGTTTTAATTTTTCTGAATTATTTTACATATAATTTTTGAGTTATCAAGTTATAAAATTGTAGAATATTAATTTGGATTACTTTTTGTAATTTTTAATATCAATTTTCTGCTTGTTATTTTCTGTTTTAATTTTCAGTCGAATATTGTGTTATTATTTCTATTTATATTTTTCGGATTATTTAGGATATTTATTTACTGTTTTATTTCTAGAATTAAATTTAGAATATTTAGCAGCAATATTAAAGATTTGTCCAGATTTTTTCTTACTAAATTTGATTTGTTTTAGTAATATAAAGAGAAGTTATAATAAATTCAAGTAGTAAAATCGTTTCGAATTAAACTAGCTTATTACCATAATATTTCCTCATGGGATCGATCCCTACTTTTCTATGCTATAAATATTATTTATAAATCAAAGTAGTGGTTTAATTTGTAGCTCTACAACATGTTTTACAGTGTTTGTTGGCTCTGTCATGCTAACAATGCATTGAGTGCTGTAGAACCGATTTAGGAACTCCTGCTCCATTTGTTGCCAGCTATCAATGGACTCTGGCTCCAAGTCTGTGTACCAGTTGAACACAATCCCTTTTAGAGTACGGACAAACTGCTTCACCAGTCGGTCTCCCTCTGTGCCAGCATTGCTGCACGTCTCAATGAAGTGTGCGACATGCTATTTGGGGTTGCCCTTGCCATCAAACTGGTTGAACTTGGGAGGTTGATAGCCATGGGGGATGCGCAGCACGTCAATCCTCTTTGTATAGGGCTTTGTGTACAAGTGGGTCTTGTGAGACTCTCCTCCTAGCTGAGCCTTGACTGCGTTCGCTATCAAGCTCTGAATCTGCTCAACTGACATTGAGCCTGAGGAGCAGTCCTTCTTAGCTTTGCGGTCATTGTCAGATTCCTCACTATGATGTGACTCTTTGTTAGAGTCTTCAGCGCCCGAACCCTTATTAGAAGCTTCAAAGAACTTCTTTTCCAGCCTCTTTGTCAGTTCAGCAACTGGTCGTTCTGACACTTGATTTGGGTGTCCTTCTCAGCACTATCTTTAGAGAGCTTATCCAAGGTAGCCTTCATACTTGCCAGCTACTCTTCAAGGTTAGCAGCTCCTGTCATCATGCCTGGCATGATGACAGTGTCAGAAGATTCAGCTTCAATCTCTGACATGCGTGCCTTCTTTGGCGAGGGCGCAGAGGAGTCACTACTATAGTAGTCTTCAACCTTGCAGATTGGAGCTTGAAGGCTAAGTTTTTGAATATCATCCATCCCCGATGTGTTGTGTCTTTGAGTCTTGGAATTTGGATGGGGACGACGCAGTCTTCCTAGCAGCAGTCGACGGAGCAGCTTTTGCCATGCTCCTGGTCTTCATTGTATGAGCGTGCTTGCTAGAAGTAATGCTCGCTTCGCAGGATTTAAGAGAGAAAGATCCCGTGTTTTTCTTCTTTGAAGCTTGCTGGGCGACATTCTTTGTAGCCATGTCTTCGTTGAAGATGATGTTCTTGTGACTTGAAAGTCTTGATTTTTTAAGAGAAAGAGATGAGAAGTAGAGATGTCCCACTGAGCGTGCCAAAAATTTGTAATTACAAATTACAAAGATTGAATTTTTATAGATTCAATTAATTTGAATAGGTACAATCTCTACGGATACAAAATCCTCTAATTCTTTCTCTTTCAAGGATGGATTTTTCAACCTTTGAATAAAGAGGGGTAGGGACCTATTTATAGGAAAGCCTCCCACTTGAAAGTCAAGATAGGCCTAGACTTGGGTTTTGGGCTTTGACTTAGGTTTTAGGTCTTTCAATCAAGCTTTATCCTAGACTAATTTGACTTTCATTTGTTTGACTTTGACTTTGACTTTGACTTGGGAGTCTCCCGGGCTTGAGTCGAGCATTGACTTGGAAGTCGCCTCGAACTTTGATTGGACGTTGACTTGAGAATCGTTTTTTACGTTTGACTTGTGCGTCGATGTAGGTTTTGACCTTTGACTTTGACTTTGACCTTGACTTTGACCGCGCCATGACTTGGACGTCGTTTGGGCTTTAAGGCGTGAGTTGACTTGGTAATCGTCTTGAGCCACGATTTGGGCTTTACTCGAATTTCGAATGAGCCTGGATTTAGAAGTCATCTGGGCTTCATCTTGGGTTTGACTTGTGAGTCTTTGGGGCTTAACTTAAGAGTCTTTGGGCTTGATTAAATTAATTAAAAGAGTTAACACCCAATTAATTAATTTAATTAATTTTGATATGGCACGAATAAATTTTTAATGCCTACACACACACACACACGTACATGCACATACATATACATACATACATATATGTGTGTGTGTGTGTGTGTGTGTGTGTACACCTTAAAACTCCCCTTAAAACGTATCAGTTCAGTTATCCTCCTGTCAGTTGAGTATATGTGCTATATACTTTTCGTATTTTTTGGTCCTGAAGTTAAGAAAGAGTATACGCTTAATTATGTGATCTTTTGTGAGCTGGAACTGTCTGTGTACTGGAATGTTTTGCTTGTCAAAAATCTTGGCGTTCCTTGCCCTCCATATGTGATATATACCCGCAACCATGATTGCATATGTAAGCTATTTTTCCTTCTACAGACCCTTAAGTTTTCGAAGTGAGGATTGGAAAGTATCCCAACTCTGTGTGGAGACTTTATACGGCCACCAATGATGAATTGTCATCCAATATTCCTTAGCCCAGCTGCATTGAAAGAATAAATGATTGTAATCCTCCTCATGCTCATTGCAGACCTCACCTTGTGCCCCTGAACTCAACTCTAGGAATCGTGCTAGTCTGGCTTTAACCGGGAGTCTTTGATGCATTAAGAGCCATAGGGTTGTAGCATGCCTCGGTGTGGTTGTTCTGGTCTAAGTGATTTTTGTCCAGCATAGCTTGTCTCTGTCCCCCGGTATCCAATTATACCCTGCTGCCACTGTGTACTTAGTCCCCCTAGTCTATTGCCCTGAGGAACTGGCATGTTGCAACCCCCCTTTAAACATCTCCTTAAGTCTGTTGAGCTTCCTCCAATACTAGCTACAATCGCTAGGGGTTTGATGAGTCCAACAATCTTGGTTCTTGAGGTATTTGTCGTGTATCCATCGCACCCAAAGTATGTCTTTTTTCTTTGCTATTATCCATACTAGCTTACTATACTGGCTTTATTCCAGGTTGAAAGGTTTTTAAGCCCCAATCCTCCATATTTCTTAGGGCTGCATGTGGTTCCCCATGCTATTAGGGGACTTCTCTTGTATTCAGCTTGGCCGCCCCATAAGAAATTTCTGCAAATTGTATTAATCCTATCGATAACATCCTGTGGAATGATGAATATGGAGGTCAAGTAGCTATACAGTCCAAAGACTATTGAGTTTATGAGCTGTGCCCATCCTGTAAACGCCAAATGTCTTGTGGTCCATTGTCTCACTTTCCTCATAATCTTTTCCACCAGTGTATTACATTCCATCTTGCTCAGTCTACTCGTTGTTATTTAGATCCCGAGATAGGTCATTAGAAGTGTGCCCTCTTGAAAGCTTGTTTCTTATAGACATGCTGATTTCAGGGCAGTACCGCATCCCCCAAAAATAATGTGTGACTTAATTGCACTGGCCTCAAGGGCCGTAGCCATGTGGAACTTCTTTAAAGTTTGTTTAATTAGCTGCAAAGTGGGTGGGTGTGCTTTACAGAATATAACCACATCATCTGCGAACATAAGATGATTGAGCTTCAGCCCCTTGCAGTATGGGTGGAATCTGAATTCTGCTCGGGTGGATAACTGCTTTATTAGCCTTGTAAAATACTCCATAGTCAATACAAAAAGAAGGGGGGATAAGGGGTCCCCTTGTTTCAACCTTCTCCCTACGTTGAATTCACCCCCAATCTGTCCATTTATGTGTAATGTAAATGATATAGAAGAAAGGCATACCATTGCCCATTTCACAAATTGAGTGGGGAACTTAAGGCAACTCAATAACTCCTTTATGAACCCCCAATTGACTGAGTCAAATGCTTTATGGATATCCAACTTCATGATGCTACGGGGGTGATCCCTTGTCTTGAGTATCCCCTCACCAAGTCTTGACACATAAGGATATTAAAGAGGATTTCCCTCCCCTTGACAAATGCACTTTGATTTTGGTGAGTGGTACATGGTAAGACCTCTTTGAGTCTCCGGCATATAAGTTTGGATATGCACTTATAGACTACAGTACAGCAAGAAATGGGTCGAAAGTCTTTAGCCATTGTGGGGTTGGGTACCTTTGGGAGTAAGATCAGCTTTGTGTTCCCTATGTAGCCAGGTAGCTCAGCATTGTTGAAAAAATAAGTAATAGCTGTACATAACAAAACTCCTGTGATGTCCCATGTATGTTTGAAGAACCCGCTAGAGAACCCATCTGGTCCGGGGGATTTTATGTTGGGAATGAAAAATAGTGCTGTCTTGATGTCGGTTTCTGTGAATGGCCTGTATAATCTCAATTGCTGCTCTAGTGACAGTATTGCCCCTTGGTTTGTAACCTTAGCATCTAGCTTTGCTCTTTGTGCTTGTTTCTGCCCTGACCCCAGCAGTCCTATATAGTATTTATGCATAATGTAGGCGACTTCATGAAAACCCTGTTTCAGATGGCCTGATGCATCCTATAGTTCATAAACAAATGTTTCTATCTTCCTTTGTTTGGCTTTTGCAAAAAAATACTTGTTGCATTCATCACCATGGCTAATCCAAAATGCCTTGCTTTGCTGCCTAATGATGTCAATCACCGAGGAGCCTATTTGAATATAGTTTTCCCTTTGAATATTTTCTTTATGCTGCAGGTCTGGGTTTGTAGGATGTTCCAACAGTTCTAGCTGAGTCTTTTGCAGCTCTCCCTGGGCCAGTTCTTGCTGGGTTCTTAGTCTCGAAAATTATCTTTGTTAAGCTTACCAAGAGCTTTTTGGGTATTATGCAAGAAGGATTTCAACTGTTGCCAGGGGTGAGTAATGTGGTCTGGTGTAAGGGACTTAATCAAAAGAAGGAATGCTATGTGTCTGGTCCATATTTCGCAAACCTGAAACAGTCTCTTTGGTTTTGGACAAATAGTAGTCTCCACCACCATGTTTGTGTGGTCCGATAGGATATTTACAAGGTAATTGACATAACCATAATCAAAACTGGTGAACCAGAATGTGTTCACTAAGGCCCAATCTATCCTTGACCATATGGTTTTATTGGTCCAAGTATAGTAGGGACCCTTGTATCTCAACTCTTGTAATCCAGAGTCATATATGCATTCAGAGAATGGTTGGACCTCATGGTCTTGAATTTCGTTGCCTCCCATTCTATTACCCTTGCATAAGACTGCATTAAAATCTCCTAACAAATACCAAGCATCATCTATGTTGGTTGCTATGTCCCTCAAGGTTTGCCATAAATCTTGTCTGAGGCCCTCCTGATTCTCCCCATACACATAGGTAATATAAAATTGCTACATATCAGAGGGTTGGCATACTTTGCAGTGTATGTGTTGTGCTGACTTAGACAATACCTGAACTATGAAGGAATTAGGCTTCCAGGCTATCCATATTATACCTTTAGGGCTATGATTGAATTTGTGCTTCCATCTCCATCCCTGAAACAGCCTATTGGCTATTTTTTCCACATTTTTCATCTTTATTTTGGTTTCAAAGAGACCAACCAAACCTAGGTTATTCAGCTGCAAGAAAATTTTGAGATCTTCTGGCTTATTGGGCCAATTTAGGCCCCTCACATTCCATCCACATAGTCTAACCATTAGGAGATGACCCCTATGGGTGCTCTGTGGGAACAACTGTTTCTGGTTGAATAAAGACCTCATAGTGAGATGAATAAGTTATATCATGCTGAATTGATTCCCTTGGGGAGAGGTTGGCAGTAGCACGTGTAGTCACTGGAACAAAGCCTTCCTCATCTACTTGTGCCCGTTGTGTCATATGACCTTTATGGGGAAATGATTCTGTTGGGGGGATGGTAAGAGGAATTGCCCTCCATACTTTTTTGGTGGATTTTTTCCTACAGTTATCAGCTATATGTCCAAACATATTGCAATGCTGACATTGAATAGGTTTCCACTCATAGATAATTTGTTTCCTGACTATCACATTCTTATCATTGGCAAATTCCACATAATCAGGGAAAGGCTCACCCAGATTGATATCAATCAACACTCTGGCATATCTCAACATGGTTTTCTCCATGGTATACTTGTCCATTTTGAGGGGGATACCCAGCAGACTTCCAGCTTTGCTCGAACATTCAGCCCCCCAGTACTTGATGTCAAGGCCCAGGAGTTGCACCCAAATTGGCAGAGAGGAGATTTCTTCAGTGTTGATCTCCATCTCCTCATTCCAAGGCT
>JACYFF010031959.1:29604360-29637564 GCA_017589665.1 Selenicereus undatus
TATTATTATTATTATTATTATTATTATTATTATTATTATTATTATTACTATTATTATTATTTTCATTTTTTATTTTTATTTTTTACTTTTTTTATTTCTTGTATTTTTTGTAATTTTGTAATTTTTTTTATTTTATTGTTTTATTTTTTATTTCTTTATTTCGTTATTTTTATTTTTTTTATTTTTTAATTATTATTTATTATTTTTTATAATTTTAATTTTAATTTTAATTTTAATTTTAATTTTAATTTTTTTTATTTTTTAATTTTCTATTTTATAATTTTGTAATTTGTAATTTGTAATTTTTATTTTTATTTTTTATTTTTTAATTTTTAATTCATAATTTTTTATTTTTTAATTTTTTAATTTTTGATATTAAATTTTAATTTTAATTTTAATTTTAATTTTTTACTTTTCTATTTTTTTTAATAAAAAAATGAAAAAAAAATAAAACTAAAAATTTTTAAAATTTTGACAATTTTAAAATAAAAAATTAAAAATTAAAAATAAACATAAAAATAAAAAATAAAAAATTTAAAATTAAAAATTAAAAAATTAAAAAATATAAAATTAAAAAATTAAAAATAAAAAACTAAAAACAAAAAATAAAAAATAAAAAAAATAAAAAATGAAAATTGACAAATAAAAGAATAAACAAAAAAATAAAAAATAAAAAATAAAAAATTTAAAAATTTAAAAATTACAATATAAAAGTTTAAAAATTAAAAAAATTAAAAAATTCAAAAATTAAAAAATTAAAAAATTAAAAATAAAAGATGAAAAATGAAAAATAAAAAAATAAAAAATAAAATAAAAAATAAAGAACAAAAAAATTTAAAATTTAAAATTAACAATTAAAAATAAAAAATAAAAAAAATAAAAAATGCAAAATCAATACACAATAAATAAAATGAAGATGTAAGGAGATGTAAGAAGATGTAAGGAGATGTAAGAAGATATAAGAAGATGTAAGAAGATGTAAGAAGATGTAAGAAGATGTAAGGAGATGTAAGAAGATGTAAGAAGATGTAAGCTCTTAGCTAAATCCTAAAAAACGCGAAATAGAACAGGGCCTTAGATTTATTTGTTGCTGCTAGCTCTAAATGTGAACTCTACTCTATGCATGTGTGTCATCCATATGCGTTTCACTAGGATGATGGACAATCACTTTGGTGACCTTTTTGTTTGCACATGGAGGCCAAATATAGTGCCGTTGAATCCC
Source organism: Selenicereus undatus (assembly GCA_017589665.1). Lineage (NCBI taxonomy): Eukaryota > Viridiplantae > Streptophyta > Magnoliopsida > Caryophyllales > Cactaceae > Selenicereus > Selenicereus undatus. Next base: position 29,605,583 of record JACYFF010031959.1, read on the forward strand.
CCACAGGACTCTTGCGAGTTATAAACTGATTTTATAAGTGCAACCTTCAGATTTACCTTCATCACAAGAGTGCATGTGCTTACTACTTTGTGGGGAATCTCCACTATCGTTGAAGGCTCTTTTCTCGAAATGAGAACCCACAACATCAATGTCAAATTCACGAGCATGTTGATTAGAATGTGGATTACCTAATTGTAGCGCACTTCTCTAAGACTATTGGTTCAGACGGAAGACTCAGATGATAAAGCACGCTTAGTACTATCCAGTGATGACACTTGAACTTGAGGAGGAACCAATATTTATAGAGCCTTAAAACATAATAAAATAATACTAGATAACTCATGTTGACTCTACCATCGACTGTAACCACCCAGTGGAGGAGGAACTGAGGAAGAAGATCAGGAGCCAGCAAAACTGCCGATCGAGAGGGAGCCAGGGCAAGAATAAATTGAGGGTGAGCTCGTATCTATGCAACCCTTATTACTATCAATTCAGTCTTGAGTGAATACCAATAGGAAAAGGATAGTTAATATGATAACACAGAGAGGACCCCGGTTGACCCACATCCCTTGCATGTGAATGAAGTGACTGCAATTTTGGATATAAAAAAGGATTATTCAATGTGAAATCAGGACAAATGATGCATGGAATGTGTCCATCCCTGCTAGTATATTTGTTTAAGAATTTTAGTATAATATTGAGAACTCAGATTTCATAAACTAGTGCAAACAGTGACTAGTTGATGAAATCATTCTTTCACACATACATACCTCTCTCTGTCTCTCTCCCTCTCTCACTCTCATCCCATCAGGGCTGTAAGTCAGAACTTAAAATGGTCACTGGCCCTGCTCTCTGCTGCCTAGCCGTTAGCACCGCCAATAGCTTAGGTCAGCAGCTCATCGTCGCCGACTTTCCCATCGCCATCGACCCCAGATCCAGGAGACTGGGTCCCTCATATCCGTTGAGGCAGAGCTCGAAGAACTACGTGTTCATGCGACTAAGATTCAGTTGGCAGCTCACCGGAGACACCTTGCTCGGCATCCCCCGCCCAGTGCTTCCCCCTTGCTCGTCAGCCAGTCTTTCTGGCAGCGTCACCTCCTCATCCTTGCCCTTACAGTTTCTCCAGTGAGTTTTTCCCCTCTCCCTATTTCTTGGTTGTGGTGTCAGTCGGGTGTTGGATAGGTGTTGCCTGCTGTTAGAACCGGCGTAAAGCCAGGCTTGTCCACCAGTGCCCGATGGTTAAACTGACCGCTGGTGAAGCATTTAAAGTCGGGGCCTCTGTGTGTGTGTGTGTTTTTTTTTTTTGTTTTTTTTTTTTGGGTTGAGGAAGAAGAGAAGCAAGGTAAGGTCTTTACATAATTTTCATTTTTATAATTTTCATTATTGCCTTTTATTTCTAATTTTTGATTTTTTATATCATTAATGTTGTTTAGAATTTTTAATGTTTTCTTTATTGTTACCCTTGGTTTTACTTAGGGTACGTTATTGTATTTTTCTATTAGTATTTTTATCAATTGGCACTATTTAGGGTTATTGTTGTTTTTCTATCATTATTGTTGTTGAGTTGGTATTATTAGTACTGCTACTACTACTACTACTACTACTACTACTACTACTACTACTACTACTACTACTACTATTATTATTAGATCATTATCATTATTATTGTTGTTATTGTTATCATTATTGCTATTATTATTAACACTATCACTTGCTATTTTATAGTACTTGCCCCCGTGCGCATTAGTCAGGTTTGGTAGTATTATGCAGTATTTTTCTTTATTTCCGCAAGTCTTGTGCTAATCTTAGTATCATTTAATTATTATTGTTGTTCTTTATTATTACTGTTATAATTTGCATTACTTATTACTGTTATTTTTACTGTTACTATTGTTATTAATGTTATTATTACCTTTACTATATTACTAATTTTATTGTTGGTGTTGTTGTTGTTGTTGTTTTGGTGTTGTTATTATTTGTTGTTGGTTGTTGTTTCCTTTACTTCAAGATTAACATAAGTTAGTGACGAACAATGCAGTAGCTCAAGCTGATCCTTAGGGCAAGTATGGGGCTAGAAGGGAAGTAGGGTTAAAGAGGTTGCATTCGATGTCATGAAATATGGGGTCTCTTATGGTTATGGGCCAGTTGATAGAATTAATGAAACCTTTGCATAGACAAAAGATCAGCATATCTTGTTTTCAAGAAATTACGTGAGTGGAGCTAAAGCTAGAGAAATTGATGCGTATAAGATATGGTATTTGAGGTCAAACAGGGCTAGGAATGGAGTTGATATTTTGATTGATAAGGACGCTGACCTAGTTGCCGAGGTGAGGCGTAAGAATGACAGCAAAATGCTTATTAAAGTAGTAGTGGGACCAGAAATTCTAAACATGGCTAGTGTTTATGCTCCTCAATTAGGTTTTGCAAATGATTTTAAGAAGCAATTTTAGGGGAAGTTGGATCTGGTTATTTAGGGTGTACCACAGTGTAAGAAACTTTTCATAGAAGGCAACTTTAATGAGCGTATTAGAGAGAAAGTAGAAGGGTATGTTATGACACACGGAGGTTTTGGTTATGGGGAGAGAAACAATGGAGGGAATTTTTATTCTGAAATTTGCAGTTGCCTATCAATTCATAATTGTAAACTCCTATTGTTAAAAGAAAGAGGACCACTTGGTGACCTTTAAGAGTGACATCCAAAGACTTAAATTGATTACTTTTTGACTAGAGAGAATAATAGGAGGTTGTGTAAAGATTATAAAGTATTTCCAAGTGAGTATTTGGGGACTTAGCATAGTTTATTAGTGAGGGATGTAGAGTTTGAATGTTCGAAGTAGAAAAAGAGTAGTGCTGAGGATTCTAGATTTAAATAGTAGAATCTTGCTGGAGAGAACGCAAGGAAGTTGTCGGAGAATATTATAGCAGAAGGGAGTTGGGAATAGGTTAAGGATGAAATACAATGCGAGAAGAAATGGCAGAATGCATTTCGAGGTCGGCTAGGGAAGTTTTAAAGAGGAATTAGAGACTTGGGCAACGTAAGGTGTATCAAAGATGAAGATAGTAAGGTCCTAGTAGAGGAAGCAAAAATAAAGGAAAGATGGCAAAAACACTTTTCTAAGCTTTCAACGGTGAAGTACTGGAAAATTAATTCCCAAGGAGGGGAGCAAGGGAGTATTGACAGGCGACAAAACCTTCCACTTTGCAACCCTATCCGTGAGGATGAGATTAAATAGGCATTAAAGAAGATGTCCAACGGAAAGGCAGATGGACTAGACCAAATACCGGTTGAAGAGTGAAAGTGTTTGAGGGACGAGGGATTAAAGTAGCTAACAGAGTTTTTCAATGTCATCTTTAGGACTTCTAAGATGCCCCGCGAATAAATGTTTAGTACAATCATCCCACTCTATAAGAACAAAAGTAATATTCAAGATATTAATAATTATAGAGGTATAAAGATGCTCAGTCATACTATGAAGTTATCAAAATGGTGACTGAGAGAAGGTTATGGAAGGATATTTGAATATTAGAGAGCCAGTTTGTTTTTATGATAGGAAGATTGACCACATAAGCAATTTAAATCCTTAAAAGGCTCACGAAATTGTACAGGGATAGGAGAAAAGATTTCTCTATGGTGTTCATAGACCTGGAGAAAGCACATGATAGAGTTTCCCATGAAGTACTATGGAGATGCTTAGAGAAGAAAGGAGTATCACTTACATATATCCAAGTGGGATATGTATGAGAGAGTTAAGATGAGTGTTAGGATCTCAGAATGGGCTACCAATGACTTTTCCATTGATATTGACCTTTATCAGGGTTCCACTTTAAGTCCATTTCTTTTCACTTTGGTTATGGATAAGCTCACGACAAAGATCCAAGCTGAGTTATCATAGTGCATGTTATTTGCATATGACATTGTTCTTATTGATGATACTAAAGATGGAATTAGTAATAAACATCAGAGACGGAGTTACCAATAAGTTGGAGTAATGGAGTTGGATCCTAAAGTCTAGAGGTTTTACATTAAGCCGATTGAAAATTGAGTACCTAAACTATAGTTTCAATGAAAGAGAGGAGGGCGGTGGAGAAGTTCACCATTGATGACATGACATTACTAAAGGTCGAGAAGTTCAAATTTATGGGATCGATCATTCAACAGAAAGATGATATTGACAAGGACATTAATTAGCATATGAAAGTGGATTCGCAAAAATGGAAGAATTCTCCAGGCATACTATGTGATAAGAGGGTGCCCGTAAGATTAAAAGACAAAGTTTAGCATATCGCAGTTACAACAACATTGTTGTATGGCTTAAAGTGTTGACCAATAAAAAAGACTCAAGTTCAAAGGTTGATGGTAGTAGAAATGAGGATAATTAGATGGATATATGGCTATACGAGGGTGGAGAGAATTAGGAATGAGGTGATAGAAATAAACTTAAAGTGGCTCCCATAAAAGAAAAGATGAGAGAGACTAGACTCAAATGGTTTGGTGTTATAAAAAGAAAGCGTGTGGATACTCCTATGAGGACATGTGAGAGTATTAATCCTTCAGAATGTAAAAGATATAGGGAGCAACTAAAGAAGAGCTTGAACGAGGTGGTTAAATAGGACTTGAATTTTATAGGGCTAATGGATGACATAACTGGGAATAGGAGTCTGTGGCGGGATAAGATTGAGGTACTGGATTGTAGATAGCTAGATTCTTATATGCTTTTTCCTGCTATATGCTAGGAAATTTGTTGTGTAGTGTTGGATAATTTCTTGTTTCTCGTATGTCATTGCTTGTATGCAAGTAGTACTCCAATCTTGTAGGAGTAAATATTAGCTTACCTTTGTTTGTTTAAGGATAGTACCTTTCGATATTGTGTTGTACTTATGCTTTTTATACTTACTCCCACCTATTTTCTAGCTTTTCATAGCTCATTCCATGATGCTTATTAGTTGTTTCATCTTTAAATGTTTTCCTAAGCTTTTCTATACGTATTGCTTGGACTTAGCATCTCTATGGGCAAAGATGTCCGTGGAGGTAAGGTTGCTTACATCTGAATTTTCTTAGATCCCGCGAAAGCGGACCCACACTAAGAGGTGTCGTTGTTATTTTTCTTTATGTTTAGTATAATATTAGGATAAACCTATCTAGTACTATTACTATGTGTAAGGGAAATGAGAACTGCTTTAGTGATATGTTACGAACTTATTTGCAATTTGCGTGATATTATACTGTATGCTTGTTATTTTTCTGATCCTGAAAGTTTTGTCTAGTAAAATTCTATGAAGATACCATACTTAGCTCTTGTTATTCCTGCGATCCTGAATATCCTATTTAATAATACCTAGGTCATTGACGAAAAACATTACTGTAACAGCACATGAACTGAAAACTACTAAGCAGGGTAGTCGGATGATTAGGATAGAATTAAAGAGTTGATAATTATGCATGCAAATATAATTAGTTACTTAGCTTTGCTCTGACCTTACTTGTCTATACTGAGAGATTGAAATGAATTAGTTTGAGGAAGGTATCTACCCGTAGTACAATAAGGACACGGTGGTGAGGATTTTTTGCACCTTATTAGGGAAACACTTGATGACACTATACAAGCAGAAAGGGGTTAGTAGGATTAAGATGAATCTACTGCAACCAACCTGACAAACTCAAGGAGAGCATAGAAAAGTCTAAAGCCAGCACATGTGACCAACCGTAACAATCGTGTTTTGGACCTTTGGTGATTAGGTTAGAAGGTGAGTTTGTTGATTGATTGATTCCGGAGCTAGACATAAATTCATATGCTCCACTATAGCTGGGAAACCGAAATTAGTACCTTTCCGCACCTATCATATTTGTGAGTTACGATCCTATTTAGTATTATTGTTGGGTATAGAGCCACGTTTGAATTTATCCCATCATATCAGCAGATTATAAGTTTCCTAGAGGCTTGTTTCTTTTTCACCTATTTGAGATCGATAATGTAGTGAGTATGGATTAGCCTGTAAATACTAAGTATACATAGATTGTTGTAAGGAGAAAGTGACCCTAGAAAGTCCAAAAAGATGTTAGCTTGGCTTATAGGGGCCCTTTAAATGAGAAGTTTAGGAATCCCTATGGGTGTTGAATGTTTGTCAGTCGGGGGAAGATACATATAATTTCATTGAGTACTCATTGATTAGAAGAGTGTGAGAACAAACTTGCTGATGGAGCGAACTAGGAAGTGTGGCACACATTGAATCCTTCAAAATTGCTATTCTTGTTTGCCTTTTAAATGGAGTAAAGTTTAACATCATACTTATTAACTATATAGCACCTGCTACTTCATTATTCAATCAATTAGATCACAACCCCGTGATGAACAAACATATACTTCCTCTCTTCCTATCTTCTTATATTCCTTTTGAACCTAGACTTATACATTTAATTGACTCTCTAGTATTCTAGTTATAGCATCCACATCTTGATTATCTCACAGAGCATTTTAGGCCAACTCTTTTTTCCTAAAATTTCTAATGTCTGTGCTAACAAAGATATTAATTATTGTGTTGAAATTATATTAGTCCACCTTATGATAACTATTTTTTTTTTAAAATTTGTAAGACCAGTTAACCCTGCTATTTGTCTTGCTTTAATTATGAATATGAGTATTTCCCAAAAAAACTTAAAGGAATCATGGAAGGGTGTTTAGTATACTCATGGATGACATCTTATTAAGCATTAACCTGCTAAGCTAGTGTTGTAAACAATTCCCGATGGTAAGGGTGCCTGCAAGAACCACTACTTAGACTTCTAATAAGCACTTCTGCATCATTCTTAACGACCCTTATGTAGCTCCTTTGTATAAAGAAAGCCATATGGTCTAGGATAAGTGTTAAACATAGCATAACCGCATTATAGGGTGAAGTCTAGTCGATGATCTTGAGTAATATTAAGCTTGAACCCCAAGCACGTTAGTCGACTGGGTAAAGTGATGCTGGGAATATAACTATCATAGATACCTAGGGAATGCATGAGATAAGAGTACTACCTAGGGTAGTACAGGCGAAAAGAGGCCACAAGATTTATGTAATAAGTGGAAGTTACTAGTAGGTACGTGGAATTACTTCATCGAGTCTTGACAGCTTTTTATTTAGTGGGAAAGTGTTGGCCTAAGATTAAATAACTATCCATTACCAAGGGACTTACCTTTAACCCATAACATAAGTTCTCTCCGTGGTAGAGAGTGGACCGATTGATTGAGACTATTTAACCTTTCATTCTTGACCCACTTGGATCTTAACCCATTTGGCTTAATCACACATAAAAGATGAACTCTCGCATCTGTCTGACATCAAAGGCATTGCAAGCTCATAACATGACACACAGTTCAAGCAAAATCTGTAAGAATCCTACATAACCGGTGAGATATCATCTCAATGTTATTTCTTGCCATCGATGGACATAGGGAGGAGACATTATAAAGACAATAAGGCATTTTGCATATGTGTGCTCTCTTATTTTTTAAGTGAGTTTACAATGAAAACTTTACCATGGTTGAGTTCTGATACATCAACAGACTACCAAAACAGCATAAAAATGAATGCTCGGTGAGATCTTGTATGGTAGGAAGTGTCACACACCACTATATCAAAGCATTGTTGGTAGTACTTGGGTTTCAAACGTATATATATGCCCCGAGGCATTCTTGTAAAGGTTAAAATGATTCAAGCTCAAATGAAAGTGGCTCATAGTTCACAAATAGCTGTGCAAACGAGAGAATCACCCACTATTGGTTACAGTAGATGACAAATGTTCTTCAAAGTCTCACCTTTCAAGGTGATGGTGCACTTGGTGTTCAGCCCAAAATTAATACATTTTAACACCCTGATGTGCATCATTTAACTCGTAAAAATCATTAATTTTAGGATTTGTATGTGGTTTGTTTTGTTTTGTAGGAAATGATAAAATTGTAAATAAAAGTCAGAACAAACGTAGAAAAAGGGAAATTGGGCGGAGTCTTGACTCAACCCACGATCCCAGTATAGACCCTCTGTTTTCAACCCAATTGCTCAGTCCAAATTTGCTTGCATGCTCAATGACCCACGTCACATGCTAAGGTATGTGACCCGTTTTTTACAAGCTACAACATCATGCCCAACTCACGTGACCAGCAATGCCAGACCCCCTTAATTCTTTTCTTTTATTTCACTTTTTTCTCCTTCTCCCTCACACCTCCTCATTTCTCAGTCAAACCCATGAAGACCCGGAGCTTCAAATTCCTCGGCACATTCTGTTGAAATAATGACTCATCCCTTTCCATATTTCTCCTCATCTGCTCACATTATCCAAAACCACCTCAACAATTTACTCAGCAGTTACAAGAGGAGCAAGCGGTTGATTGTGTCTATATATATGTTTGGCCAAGCCAGTTCGAAAAGAACGGCAGATGCTATCGAGTACAGCAGAAGAGTATCAGACTTAGGCCCTGTTCTTTGCGTAGGCAAATTCACCTACCCCACACTCACCCACTTCTTTCCTCTTTTTACCACTCCTTCTCACACTTAAAAAAAAATATCACTCATTCCCACATTTACCTACTCCTTCTCACATTTACCTACTCTTTCTCACGCCTACATAAAACAATCATTTCTCATATTTTGAAAATTTTTATAATTTACGTAATTGTGTGTACGAATAATCTGATAGCAATTATGAGCAGTTTTAATTTTTCGGATGTTATGGAACAGTTTTATTTTTTTTGTTTTTCATTAATTTTTTAATTTTTTAATTTTTTTAATTTTTTTTAATTTTTTTAATTTTTTTTATTTCTTTTTTTTGTATTTATTTTTATTTTTATTTTTTAATTTTTTAATTTTTTAATGTTTAATTTTTTATTTTTTTGTATTTATTTTTTTGTATTTTTTTTGTTTTATTTACTTACTTATTTATTTTTTTATTCTATAAAAACAACCAATGAAAAATTCCAAATAAATAAAAAATAAATACAAAAAAATAAATAAATTAAAACTAAAAAATTTTAAAAAATTTAAGAAAAATTAAAATTAAAATTAAAAAAATTAAAAAAATTTAAAATTTTAAAAATTTAAAATTTTAAAAAATTTAAAAAATTTAAAAATTTAAAAATTTTAAAAATTTTAAAAATAAAAAAATAAAAAATAAACAATAAACAATAAACAATAAAAAATAAAAAATACAAAAATACAAAAATACAAAAATACAAAATAAAAAAATAAGAAAATAAAAAAAATAAAAAATAAAAAATACAAATACAAAAATACAAAAAAACAAAATAAACAAAATAAAAAAGAACAAAACAGAATAAACAAAAATAAAAAATTTCATCATCATTAATTACTATCACAATAAAATTAATACATTATAAAACAAAAAAATATTAATAACTAGTACTTCAACTTCATTCAACTATATTCAACTTTCACCCACACTCACCCACTTTTTCCTACACTTAAAAAAAAATACCACACTCACCCTCTCTCCTTCCCCCCTTCCCACAATCACCCATCCCACACCCCTCATTTCCCACTAAAAAGAACAGGGCCTTAGTTTTCGAAATTCCCATCTCGTTTGTCATCTATTCATTTCCCATTTATTTTCAGATCTAATTTTCGGCATACAAATTAGTGTAACTTGATTCTGGGTTGTTGAAGTCGAGTAGAAATTTGCATTTTTGGGCCGAGTTGTTCAAGTTCTAATTCAAATTTCAAGTTTCTTTTTCCCCGATTCCAATTGTGATTGTGCTCTATTTTTAGCCTTGGTTCTTCCCTTATTTCTCATGTTTGGACGCCCTTCTGGTACTGTCTTCTCCATTCCTTCTTTATCCTTTTATCATTTTTTAAAATTTTATTATTTAATGATTTCTGGCTCCTTGTTTGATATCGGTAGTAGGCATTGAAAGTTAGGCACCTTTTTGTTTTTTGCTTGCTCTGATAGTCTGATGTTAGTGGTTTAGCATTCTTGAAGTCTACCATTGAATTTATTATTTCTCTCTTTCCTGTTTACTAGTATGTAATTAGTTGGGTCAAAGTTTGTTTTAATTAACTAATTTGTTGTTATTTAGCTTTTGTTAATCTAGTTAGATAGGCTAGATTAATAGGTGATTAGTGGCCTAATTTCACACCCTATCCCTATGGACCAACCTTCAAATATTACGATTGATAACCATGTACTTGTGATAGTTTAAAACATTTTGAAAATTATTCAACACTTAGCCAAGTTGGAAAACTAGTCGCAAGCTATGTAGGACTCTACCAAGTAATTGAACGCGTTGGCATAATCACTTACTTAATGGAACTCCTATTTGATTATCAAGATTCACATCGTGTTCTAAAGATCCTAATCATACAAATATGTCCCGGAACATATCTCGCATGATAATGGTGGATCCCCTCTAGTTTTAGGAGCATATCACATATTAGGAGCAACCAATTTAGAGTTTGAATCATGTACAAAAGAAGAAAGGCTATTTCATTTATCAAATCGCTTTGGGCAAATAACATCGATATAAATGACATTGCGGGGCCCAAGATTGATATGAGAGAGATATTCTCACATGTTTACTTCTTAGGTGCATTTGAGCTTCGAGGACATAGCTCATCTTAAGAGGCATGATATAATACCCCTGAAATTTCTCAAAATTAGTAAAATAGAAATTACATGAATTGATTGATAAGATGAAATTCCTTATTACTTGAATTAAATGCGGATGAGAAATTCTTGATATCCTAAATTAAATATAGAGATGTAATTCTTGATTTAAAGTCACATGTGTCTACGCACTCGAGTTCAATAGTTTAAATTTGAGGTTGAGATATGAGGATAGGAAGTAATAGATGCGTTGGCCAACCTAAAATTAGCAACAAAAGTTGTTTTGATGACTAGTTTTGTGTTCCCCTATTCTATTATCCTGTTCAAGTCACGTGATCTCTATTATGTATGTGATGTATCTGCCGAGGCCTCTAGCTATGGCTCAAATTGAGAGTCCAAGCTTTCATACCAAGGAAGGCACAATCAAGGTAAAACAAAGGAAAATGGACACATAAAATTATGGTTGTGAGGCATCAAGTATGTGAAGGGAGAATGGAGTTTAGAATCAAGTGATTCTAAATGACAAAACAAAAGATCTTTGTCGTGAATAGATGTATAACACAAGGGGGAAATGGACCCAAGCTATAAACCACCAAGGAGGATGAGAACAAGAGAGAACCCACGACCTTGGGGGTGGCACGGTCGTGCCCTTAAGCACGGGTTGGCCGTGCCACTTTGCTGCCCATTTTGCCTAGCTTCTTCCAATGTTCACGGTTTGGGATGGTTTTGTGTTTGGAAGGAAAGTTATGTCAAAGGGCGTTTTCTTAGCTTGAATTAAGTATGGACATGGACATAGGAAGGGTTATGGATGTGTGGAAATGGAAAGAAGAATCAAAGTAAGAATTACTAACTCAAAATTAAAGCTAGCAAATCCACTTTAACTCTCTTGGAACACCTTGAGTATATCATCAATGGATAGAAACTAAGCCTTAGGATTGGATACAGAAACACCACCAATCTTCAAGCTTAGGACCCTTAACCTTGATTAAGATACAGGTGACACCATTTAATCTTAGTTAAGACTCACTTGAACACCACTTAGTTTGGCCTAAACTAAGATAAGCAAATAAGAGTTTAAAGAGAAGAAAGCACAAAAGCTTTCAAAACTGATTTTATCATTCAAAAGGGGTTGTTCTTTTTGCCTTGGCCGTGTGGTACCTTAAATAAGCAGCAAGAGATGGCCAAGCTTTGAAAATACAAGCTAGTTACATGACTCCCACCTTTCCTTACTAAGGAGGAAAAGGATTAGGAACTAATTACATGCTGATTTGTGCTAATCTAGATTACAAGCATACTTAACTAATCTAATACATTAAAAGCATGAAGTAAAACATTATTAATACTTTATTATACAATCATCTACTCTTAAACTAAGCTAAAACATGCTGAGATTTTTGCTGAATGCCCATTGGATAGCCGAAAAGCAAGAACCCCTTTACGGCTAGCCAATCACGTTCAAGGGACAAGTTTTCTTGCGTTTTTCTTCCATTGGTTGAACTTCATGGCAGCCACCACTTATAGACACTCTAGGGATGTGTTCCATGCATGGAGGGGCTTGCCAATCTGCTTGCAAGTGGAAGATTTTGGCTGAAGCAACTAGAGAACCGGTTTGCACTGAACCGGGTTCAACAGGCATTTCTAGCCGGTTTTTCTAGCAATTTGTAAGCTTAGGGAAAGTGTTGATAATTCGGTTTTCAGGCGTTGGGGGTTATTTTGGGATGTGTATAACCCCCCCCCCCCCCCCACACACACACACAAAGAAATCAAGGTTAGGACATGTTTAAGTAGGGTAATTAGGCTTAAACATTTAACCGCGCAGATTAGGGCCTAATCTGACCGGTTTGGGAAAAACCCTTGATCTCTCATCCTCTTGTGGGTATAATTGAAAAATAATACTTGGAATTGAAAGTAGACATCATGAGGATTCCAAAAATGTATAATTTGAAGACTTAAAGCCATCATATAGCTTAAGTTATAAGCTAATCAAAACCGTGCTTCTTCATGTCTTGTTGGGCAGTTTTGACACCTTGAGTTTAACTAATAATTTGAATGACCAAATGAAGTCCAAATTGGATGCAACTTGATTTGTTGGAAAGCTAACATCTTGAACTTCAAATCCATATAAAAATATAAGAATTAAACCTTGAGGATGTATGTTGAATTGTGCACACAAAAGTGAGTCAGTGTTGGATTCGAACCCTTGCCCTGCAATTTTGAAGCTTATACAAAACTTGGATGAATTATTCACCCTTAAACCAGCATTATTACTACAAAACTTGGATGAATTATTCACCCTTAAACCAGCATTATTAACTTACCTAATTGATTTGATTCATTTTAAAACAAAGGGGGTGGAGGGATATCCATCATCCTCCCCTTGTTAAAAATGATTTGTTCTCAAATCAATTTAGGTGATTACCTCCTCTTCTTTCTTCATGGATGGCTGAAAAAGTATCAACCATGCAAATAACTCTTCCTTGAACTTGGAGGCTCTTTTCTTATCATGTCTCTTGCTGATTTGAATGGGGGATGTGAGGGACTCCTTGAACATGTCAAGAACCATGAGCTTACTTACCCTTAATGCATGATTGGTAAGTGATGGTTCTAACCTCTCTTGACAGATATTTGAATAGAGTGCTTTGGGTGTGGGTGGAGTGGGGAAATTGGTTGATGATTCACCAAGAGATAGAAGAAAAACACTTCTATTCCCTTTATCTTTTGATGGGTGGTGAGTAGGGATGGACAACATGTCTCCTTCATCGGCCTCAACCATGAACCCTTCAATTTCTTCCTTGTCATGGTCTTCATTTTCAACTTCCTCTTCTACTTGAACCTCTTCTATGGCATTCCATTCAGCTAAGGTAACATACCTTCTATTGGTGCATTCAGATGCTAAGTGACCAAATCCTTGACATTTAAAACACCTTGGAGTAGTTTTGGGAAGGGCTCTTTGTGTAGGTTGTGGGAATAGGTTCTTTTGTGGAGTTTCTCTTTTTTGGGGAGCTAGGGAAGTAGGGGTGGCCGTGGGGTGAAGGAATGGAGGTGAAGGTGAACTCCCCTTGTTAAAGGTTTGTTCTTGTGGTGGTGGCTTTGGATTTTCATGCTTTGGGAGCGGTTTACTCTTCCTTTGCTGTTCCACCTTGTGAGCTAACACACATACTTCATCAAAAGTAGAGTAAGCTTGCAAATCAACAATATTAGCATACTAAGGATCAAGTCCTCCCAAGTACCTAACAATTGTTTGTTCTTCAGGTTCATGCAAATCACACTTAATCACAAGCTTTTCAAACTCACGAGTGTACTCTTCTACACTCAAATTACCTTGGTTCAAATGGTGGAGTTGAGAGTAACAATCTTGGACATAGGTAGGTGGAAGAAATCTAGCCTTGAGCTTTGACTTCATCTTTTCCCAAGTTCTGATTTTGGACTTTCTTTCTCTTACTCTTTTGGCACACAAGTTAGTCCACCAAAGAGATGAATATTTTCGAAGTCTTAAAGCAATCAACTTTACCTTCTTGTTGTCTGGGATGTCCTTGTACTCAAAAATCCTTTCAACTGTGTGTAACCAATCCAGGAAATCTTCAGGGTTTAGCTTGCCTTCAAATTCAGAAACCTCAATCTTGAAATCATTGGAGCTAGCTTGAACATGTGAGTCTTGCCTAGTCATTCGCAATGGTTCATCCTCACTAGATGAATCAAGAGTATGGCTAAACACTTGCTCTTGTCTTTGTGGTTCAGAATAGGATGGCTCTTCACACATCTTTTACTTTTGCTTGAGAAACATACCTAGTTGCTTTCGTAGGTAGTCATTTTGAGCTTTCAACTCTTGGTTTGAACTCTTCAATTCTTGATTAGAAGAAGTAATCTCTTGAGTGGTTTTCAAGATGGCATCAATTCTTTCTTCTAATGACATGCTAGGAGTAGCCATGTTTCAAGTAAGTGGCTTTGATTTGTAACAAAGGGGAACAGTTTTGGAAGTGGGGGTGATGTACCAGGCCTAGGAGAATCCAAGCTCTGATGCCAAATATGATGTATCTGCCGAGGCCTCTAGTTATGGCTCAAATTGAGAGTCCAAGATTTCATACCAAGGAAGACACAATCAAGGTAAAACAAAGAAAAATGGACACATGAAATGATGGTTGTAAGGCATCAAGTATGTGAGGGGAGAATGGAGTTTAGAATCAAGTGATTCTAAATGACAAAACAAAAGATCTTTGTCGTGAATAGATGTATAACACAAGGGGAAAATGGACCCAAGCTATAAACCACCAAAGAGGATGAGAACAAGAGAGAACCCACGACCTTGGGGGTGGCACGGTCGTGCCCTTAAGCACGGGTTGGCCGTGCCACTTTGCTGCCCATTTTGCCTAGCTTCTTCCAATGTTCACGGTTTGGGATGGTTTTGTGTTTGGAAGGAAAGTTATGTCAAAGGGAGTTTTCTTAGCTTGAATTAAGTATGGACATGGACATAGGAAGGGTTATGGATGTGTGGAAATGGAAAGAAGAATCAAAGTAAGAATTACTAACTCAAAATTAAAGCTAGCAAATCCACTTTAACTCTCTTGGAACACCTTGAGTATATCATCAATGGATAGAAACTAAGCCTTAGGATTAGATACAGAAACACCACCAATCTTCAAGCTTAGGACCCTTAACCTTGATTAAGATACAGGTGACACCACTTAATCTTAGTTAAGACTCACTTGAACACCACTTAGTTTGGCCTAAACTAAGATAAGCAAGTAAGAGTTTAAAGAGAAGAAAGCACAAAAGCTTTTAAAACTGATTTTATCATTCAAAAGGGGTTGTTCTTTTTGCCTTGGCCGTGTGGTACCTTAAATAAGCAGCAAGAGATGGCCAAGCTTTGAAAATATAAGCTAATAACATGACTCCCACCTTTCCTTACTAAGGAGGAAAAGGATTAAGAACTAATTACATGCTGATTTGTGCTAATCTAGATTACAAGCATGCTTAACTAATCTAATACATTAAAAGCATGAAGTAAAACGTTACTAAAACTTTATTATACAATCATCTACTCTTAAACTAAGCTAAAACATGCTGAGATTTTTGCTGAATGCCCATTGGATAGTCGAAAAGCAAGAACCCCTTTACGGCTAGCCAATCACGTTCAAGGGACAAGTTTTCTTGCGTTCTTCTTCCATTGGTTGAACTTCATGGCAGCCACCACTTCTAGACACTCTAGGGACGTGTGCCATGCATGGAGGGGCGTGCCAATCTGCTTGCAAGTGGAAGATTTCGGCTGAAGCAACTAGAGAACCGGTTTGCACAGAACCGGGTTCAACAAGCATTTCTGGCCGGTTTTTCTAGCAATTTGTAAGCTTAGGAAAAGTGATGATAATTCGGTTTTCAGGCCTTGGGGGGTTATTTTGGGATGTGTATAACCCCCCCCCCCCAACAAAGAAATCAAGGTTAGAACATGTTTAAGTAGGGTAATTAGGCTTAAACATTTAACCGCACAGATTAGGGCCTAATCTAACCGGTTTGGGAAAAACCCTTGATCTCTCATCCTCTTGTGGGTATGATTGAAAACTAATACTTGGAACTGAAAGTAGACATCATGAAGATTCCAAAAATGTATAATTTGAAGATTTAAGCCATCATATAGCTTAAGTTATAAGCTAATCAAAACCGTGCTTCTTCATGTCTTGTTGGGCAGTTTTGACACCTTGAGTTTAACTGATGATTTGAATGACCAAATGAAGTCCAAATTGGATGCAACTTGATTTGTTGGAAAGCTAACATCTTGAAATTCAAATCCGTGTAAAAATATCATAATTAAACCTTGAGGATGCATGTTGAAGTTTGCACACAAAAGTGGGTCAGTGCTAGATTCGAACCCTTACCCTGCAATTTTGAAGCTTATACAAAACTTGGATGAATTATTCACCCTTAAACCAGCATTATTGACTTACCTAATTGATTTGATTCATTTTAAAACAAAGGGGGTGGAGGGATATCCATCAGTATGACTAGTCATCGTATGCAATGTTGCAAAGATGACCTTAACTCCAGCCTATCAGGCAGATGCCTGTCTTCTTGTTTCCCATGTCTGTCACCAAATTGTTGAACTGAAAAATCATACTTCTAAATAAATTTGCGTGACTTATTTGGAACCATTGCTTAGCATCATGTTTATTGAAATCTTTTTCTTTTTGCTTTTGTCTTGATTGGGATAAGTGCAAGTTTAAAAGGAGCTTTTACATTGAAAATATTAGATTGTGCAAAAATTTTCTCTCTCCCTGAAAAAAGGAAAATTCTGAATTATTTTTAATATATGTTTAATGACCTTTTTGTCCTAGGTTTTCAGTCAAAGGATTATTTCCATTTTAAACTTAACTCTCCTGCTTTATTCTTTAAACTTATCCCTTCACTGGTTATTGAAGGGATATTTGGTCAGTAGTAGTGTTTTCACCTTCTCTTGTAAGTACCATGTGTTTTTCAATTTGAAAGTTCTTGAAATATGTCTTCAGTAGGGATTTTTATGAGGTTTATTACATTTTTTAGCTACCCTTTTTTCCAAATACGTTTTAAACTGGTATTACTAAATTGCTTTTAAGTTTTTGGGGTCGCATTATTGAGTTTACTCATTTTAAATTTTTTTAGGTGTCTGCTTCTGTGGAGACATTAGGCATGAAGTCTAAGTGGTGAGGTTTGCTCTTAGGCTAGCACAATTACTAACCTTAAACGAATATGATTAGATTGGTAGCAGCTTTAATGTTGCCAAATTGTACTTGTTCGGAGCTTACTCATTAGACTAGTTTAATTCAGGTTTCTAATTAATATAAGTATAACTTGCTAACCTAGTTTGTATTTCTGAGCCTTGTGTCCTTCTTAGTGAGGCACAATGGTGACGTATTTAGGGGCCACTCCTGACTCATGTTTGGGTTATAAATTATTTAAGAATTCGGAGTATTACATGAGTTTTGGGTGCTCTAAAAGCCTAGGTGAATTGATCGAGTCTAACAGCTACTTACAATTTTTTAATTGTTTTAATTGCAACATTAAAACGACGCGTATCATTCAATAGGCATTGCCAAAATCCCACAAACGACAAAAAAAATAAAATAAAAATGTGTGCCATGATCGGAAATGCATTCTGTTCAACTGGGCACACCGTCCACTTGTGCACCTACGTGCCGACACCGGTTCCATGGGTCGCGGCCTGTGGGAGCTCTTGGGACGGGCTCCTGACGCTAGTTTTTTTAGATGCCACGACCCCGCCGTCAAAGATCCAAAGAATTTTCCTTAGCAGAATCAACCCGCGATTGCTTGACTTTCTCCTCTCTCCCTGTTCCCTTGTTCCCTGGCTGCCACAGAAAAACCCTAACTCTCTCTTCCGGCGACGAGCGTGCCCGTCTTTGTCGCTAGTCTGGCAGCCCCTCTTCCGGCGCCAGCGTGACCTTTCGAAGCCCTAACTCCCAAATCTGTTCTACTAGTCGAATATTCCCCTGTCTGCGTTTGGCTTGTGAAAGTCCCGGACTAATCTGCAACTTTGTAAGTTCCTCACTCCCTCTCAATCTCTTATCTGATTTGCGAGAATCATGAGCTGACTTGCAATTTCCAGATATGAGTTGGTAATTTGCAACTTTGTATGCTGATATTAGGGTTATGAAATTGTGAGTGTGACTTATGAAATAGTGAAGGCGACTTATGAATTGCGAGTTTGAATGATTAAATAAGTGTACTTTTCGATATTAATTTTAGTTATGGAAGAATTTACTCCCTCCTCTCTTCGTTGGGTTTGAGGTCTGATGATTACGCTTTTTTCCGGAGAAAGAAATTGTTCTATCAGAGAATAAAATTTCTTATGTTTAGCTTTGTTTTCCCCTTCTTCTCCCAACTTTATGAAACTCCATCACTTTGGGCTCCAATAATATGAGTGAGTGAGATATATGAATTCTTATCCCATTGAATTGAATTGGAAAAAAAAGCTTTGATTTTTATTATTAATGTTAAATTTTGAAATCATGCGCCTATTATCTCTGACACCACTTGGATTGAATTCTGTATTCTCCAGTCTTGTGTATACAATTTGATTTCCTTATTTTATGGGATTGAATTTGGAATTTTCTTTGACTTTACTAAACAATTCATTATCGAGTTTTGTTCTGTACTTTTCTAACTCTGGCTGTGGCTTAGCCGCAGAGGGGCATACATCCATGGCTTAGTGTTAATTTGAGGAGTCCTAACTTTCAGTTTTCAGTGGACGGGCTTCGCGTTTTGGTCATTATTTGGTGGATTTTATTGATTAAATTAGGCTTGATCTTTGAAAGTCAGGTGCTTTAGGTTAAATGCTAAAATAATTCCCTACCTAAACTGAGTTTGATAAGTAACAGAAACGACAGAGTATTTGGTGGTATATAAGCTAAATTCTGTGTCAGTTTTGATATTGTTATTTATTATTGGATTAGTTCCCGAATCTTATGGTTAGTTGTGACCTCCCTTCCTGGATTTCCCACTTGGGGTTTTTGGGGGGGGGGGGTGTTGTATAATGGTGGCCTGACCTTAGAACTACAGTCTGGGTTTGTCATCAACCGTTGCTTTTATATCCAAATAGCAATTGATAAGAATTGCAAAGCTGTAAGGCAGTTTGACCTGGGCAACTTTGGGTATCGTTTTCTTGAAGGTTTTGGAGATGAAATATGCAGTTATGTTCTATGGTGGGTTGTTTTATTTGTATAATTAGAAGTAGAGAGCTTCTCTTGGGTTCCACAACTTTCTTTTTCAAGAATAGAAAGAATGTACTGCTTAACTGGTGTCTCACAAATGTTTATTAGTTTAAAACAGTAGAAAACTCCCCATCACTCCCCACAAATATTATTGGCAAGTTTTTTAATTGTTTGTGCTTTTGTAATTTGTGCTGTTATGGGAGGTTGAAAGGGGATTTGAAGATGTGCACTGACCCCCTATTCTTTCTTCCCTTTAATCAACTTACAGAACCAAATGGGAGACAAAGAAGTTCTGAAGTATAAGGACATTGTCCTTAGAGCCTCAGATTTGGATGTCTTGGAAGGTCCCTGCTATTTGAATGATCAAATAATTGGATTTTACTTCGGTTATCTATCATCTCTGTGTGGTCGCAGTGATGTTCTCTTTCTACCACCTTCTATATCATTTTGGTTGGCAAATTGTGATGGGGATAGCTGCAAAGCTGCTGTGGAACCTCTCGAATTCCCGAGCAGGCGCCTCGTTGTGTTTACTGTTAATGACTGTGACGATCTTGGTGGGGGTGAGAGCGGAACACATTGGAGCATCCTTATTTATGACAGAAGTAAGAATTCTTTTCTTCACCTTGATACAATGGAAGGGGTTAATCACGACCATGCTTTAAAACTATACGATTCTGTGAAAGAACTCATGGGAAAAGCCCCTGTTCCATCAACCTTGATGTCCTCTTCACTGAAGGCTAAAGCTAAGAAAAAGAATGTGGCTAGACCAGCTTCTAAGTGTGAGCCCACCATTGCTGAACCTTTGTTTGAGGAGTCCAATGCACCTCAGCAGACAAATGGGCACGATTGTGGCCTATACGTCATGGCTATTGCTAAGGCAGTCTGTGAATGCTACTCCTCTGTGAAGAGTGGAAAGGATGCTGACTGGTTTTCTGCTGTCCAGAGGTGTGTTGACACTTCTGTTGAGATGACTTTCCGGAATGAGGTACTTGAACTCATTGAAGACTTGAGGAAGAACTGATATTGAAGTCTGTGCAAGAAATGCTGTTGAACTGGTATTTTTGGTCCTTGGAATGGGAAACTTAAATGTTGTTATGTGATTAGGATTGTGCTGTCGTCTATATTGACCATTTTGGAACACATTAAAGTGTAACCTAACTCTCAGGCATCTTTAGTATCTAACTAGTTATTCACAGTATGCTTGTACTCACCCCTAATGCTGTACCTTGAACACCTATTAAAGCTTAGTATTCTTACAGTGGTTATTGTCATTGTAAAGTGTAGCAATGATAAAAAAAAATTTAATTACACTCCAATGTCTCATTGTGGAATTCATCAATAGCAAGTTCTGAATTTGAAGACTTGGCAAATGTCCAGTCCAGCCTTAATGGAAACCCGAGCTTCTGGTGCTCAGTGAGAGCATGACAGAAGTGCTGTGGGGTCCAAGCATCATGCGGCAAACGTAGGTCTAGCAGCGAGGGCGATGGGTCACCGGGTGGAGCTCTAGAATGCCGTGAGCAATTGACAGTGATCTCCATATTGACAGGTCCCTAAGTCTTGCCATTTGTTGTAGAGCTCTCTTGTACATTCCTTGATTGGACTCTTCCAGCTCTATTGGCCCATCCTTCCTGCTCCCTGGACGTACGTCTGCCTTTCTGCTGTGACATGAAAGCAAAAAGATGTTCTCTTCAGAGAAACAAGCCATTGTAGTTTCTCTGTGATACTTCGATAGCATCTCATTGCTGGAAAATTTTTCAATGAAAACGGGTTTTCGCATGAAGTCTTCGTTGAATTCTCATAGTAGAGATAAATATTAATCACATGAAAGAATTTTGTGCTCAAATGTGAAATTTGAGCTTTTTTTTAAATTTTTCTATCGAATAATTAAATTTATATTCAAATAATTGAAGTTGCTTTGGTGGCGCAAAATATCAATTGTATTATTTGAATTATTGCAATAGAGATGAATATTAACCAAATGAAAGAATTTTGTGCCCCAATTTTAGATTTGATCTTCTTTTAAGTTTCCTATTGTATAATCAGGTTTCGATCCAAACCATTGAATTTGTTTTAGTGGTAAAAAATGTCAATTGAATTGTTTAAGTGACAAAAAAATGTCTAATTGAATTCTCATTGTGGAGATAAATATTGACAAAATTATAAAATTATGTGCTTAAAGCTTAGATTTGAGCTTCTTTGCAGTTCTCTCATCGGATAGTCAGGTTTTAGTTCAAACTGTCAAAATTGAATTTTGCTCCTTAACTATGGTTAAATCATCTTCTGCTCTTCTCAAATGAAAATCATTTTCCTCCATTAGGGTGTCATGATTTTCTTTGAAAAATAATTTCCAACCTATTACTTCACTTAATGATGGAAAATTGAAAAATCATTTTATAAGGAAACAATCTCTTTTTCAACCAAACATTACCTAGATATAATGCCTAGAACACTAAATATGCCAATGACCAGTGATAATAAGTATTATATGTCAACTTGTCTCCTCAAGCAGAGACCCTTCACATTTCGAGGTCTTAAATACATGCTTGATTCAAATATGTAAAATCATACATGGACATTGGGGTCAAAACGTGATAAAAGCCTGGAGGTAAAATAGGCAGTAAGATTAAACAAAGCTATCGACATTGAAAATTGGACCTAAGCCCCAACTAGAAGCCTGGTATAAACCTAGCCCAAATGCTTTGAGTATCATACATTTACGCCTGACATGCCCCTAAGGGAAGGAGATTTAAATAGGGTATAGATGAAATCTCCATCCAAAGGCAAAAGATCTGAAGGGACAAATAATGAAATCTATATTAATTAGATTTGGAATCCTCATTAAATTCCTTTAAGAGAACCACTTGAAAACCTCAACATAAAGAAGTAATGGGAAAAATCTAAACGTAAGCCAATGTAAGCTATCACAAACTATATTCTATAATTTTTCTTGTAATTTGTCCTATAGATTTCCGTCTCTAATTTGGACTTGAGAGGCTCTCAAAGGGGTGTAATCTTTTCTCTTCCAAGAGTACATCTTGCAGGCTTCCTTACACAGCGATGAAGGCTTTACAAGGCCCCAGAAGAAGCCTGGATCAAATCCTGAGCTGAAACATTTGCCACCATCTGTGAAACCTTGAGTTGGGCAATACGCCGCTATAGGATTGCAAATCAAACAATGCGAAGATGACATATTTATCAACTAACCCAATTGCATCGATGCAACTGCTAACAAAATTCAACATGGCAAACTGCAACCATGCAAAGACAGTAATGTCAACTATTTGTTAGTTGGATGTTGGCCACAGTGGAAAAACAATATTCGAGAAGATGTAAGGAGGTGTAAATTGTGAGAAAATGTGAGGAGGTGTAAGAAGCTGTAAAGAGCTATAAGAACTATAAATAGGGTGTAAGAAGATGTAAGAAGCTGCAAGAAAATGTAAGAAACTGTAAGAAAGAATAAAGATAGATGTAAGGAGTTCTTGAATTATTAAAAAGTTGTATAGTAACATTTTTATATATGTTGGTCTTTAATATATGAATTGTGGGAAAAAATTATTTCATTAAATTAAATTACGTGTATCATTGGTATTTATGAAATAAATTTTATAACATCACTAAACACATTGCATTTTAACATTATAGAAAAAAATGTTATTTTTCTACAATTATCATTTTTGGATGATAAAAAATAATATTAAAATAACATAATTAATGAAAATAAACCTTTAAATAAGTGAGTTAAATAACAATAAAATAAATTTAAGCCGACAAACATGTGGAACCAAATATGTTCAGCACTTGAGGTATTTTTCTGGTATTACCATTAATTTCACCTCCCTATAAGAAAATTTAGAAACTAACAAATTTTCTCAACAAAATTAAATATAACCCTAAGAATGAAATCCTATTTAAATTAAACATTTTGAATTTCAACCTAATGTTCAATTGTACAATGATGCTTTCATAACTTACAGTTTAACTATGATTCACGTAAAAACTCAAATGTAAATGCAATTTTTGTATTATAACTTTAAAACATGTTGGTTTATTTTCTCTATAATAACATCGTTAAATTCTATTTTTATGTTTATACAAATATGATGGCAAAAAAAAAGATTTAAGATTTTTTTATATTGGTAGTATATAAAAATATATACATATTTCCATAAATATAAGAAAGAAATAAATAACAAGTTGAATGTTACAAAAAATACATAAGGAGTTTTAAGCTGTAAGGAGATGTAAAAAGGTATAAGAATTTAGTTAAAGCTCGAAAGAACTATCAGAAGCTATAAATAGTTGTAAGGAACTATAAATTGTAAGTTAAATAATCTCAGTCGCAGAAAAGAATAGGGCCTTAGAACTTGAGACATGAATTAAGGGAGAGTGCAGACACACTAAAGTGTCTTCACACTTAGATTGACCACATACTGCTTCTTATGTGCATAGATGATACCTACTTTCCTTCACCAATGGTTGAACAATACATTTCCAAGGTCCTTGAAGCTATTTCTCATAATAAAATGATTATAATAATTATTTTAAAAATATTTTCTTACTCTCTTCTATTTAAAAATTTAGAAATGCAAAAAATTGAATGGGCAAAAAATGTGTTTGAAGTGGAAATTATGAGTGCAGGGGCTCGAAGCCAAGACCTCGTGATTGTAGTAGCAAGGGTAAGACTAATGGGGTGACTCTAGGGCTAGCAAAAATTTGGTTCATTGTGAATTCGGGTCGGACAAATCGGACTAGAAATTAATGTCCAACACCCGGTTTTTTCCGGGTCAGATAATTCGGACAAGGATGAATTCGGGTCAAAACCGGGTTCGGACAATAGAAATATAAAAAAGAGTGTCCGGATTCAAAATTCGGACGAAAAATTCATGACCATACCCGATTTTTTTCGAGTCGGACAAATTCGGGTATTCGGATTGGACAACTTTTTGCCAACTCTAGGTGACTCACTGCCTTGCAATCAATGCCCCCCCCCCAAGGCGGAGCTACATTGGGGCAAGGGGGGTCAATTGACCCCCCAGCTTTTTGGGGAAAAAAAATATGAGTTATTTTTGTGGATGAAAAAAAATATATATACCAATTCATTTAGTAATACTTTGCAAACTTGTGCTGGCTTGTGTGGTTGGTTGCCCCGTCCTTGTTTCAACAGGTTAGGGGTTCAACTTTGGGTAGTTGCTTGCTCTTTGTTCTATTTTTTTTTTTTTGAGTTTTGTAACTTCATTTCCCCATACATCCAGACGCCCCAGAACTTCGTTGTTGCTCCTTGCTCGCAGGCGCAGCGACGCAACCCCTTACCCCTGCCCACTCTCTCTCTCACTCTGACTCAGCCGCCGCCCGCCAGCTGCCGGCCCACTGTTCACTGACCGACCGCCGCCATCACTCGCCGGCCGCCAGGCCCGCCTCCACTCCTCCTCATCTCTCCTCCTAAATCTCAACTCCTAATTTGAGGTAATTCTCAAAAATACTCATTTTTTATTTTTTATTTTGTTATTTTGTAAATAATTATGTTTATTTTACTGATTTTACTTAGATTTGGGTTAAATAATTGATTAACTTAGTGAATTATTCATGATTCATGGATTGAAAAATGAAAAATGAAGATTTTAATTTAATTGTCTTCTTATTTGAAGATTTAAAATTGGACTAATTTTATTTATAATTACTTCATTGTTTATGGTTAGTTTACTAATTTTTATTGAATTTGTGTTGAACAAGTGGTTAATTTAGAGATTTATTCATCAATTAAAAAATTATATTTTGCTTTTCTTGATTGAGAATTTTAGAAATTAGAATTGGGGTAATTTGTTGGTTGTTGTTTGCTTATTTGTGTTAAATTTATTGACTTTATGCAAATTTGTGTTTGTTTATGATAAACACAAATTACCCCAATTCTAATTCCTAAATTCTCAATCAAGAAAGGCAAAACCTAATTTTGTAAGTAATTATATAAATTATTTTGTAAATAATTATGTTTATGATTTACTAAAAACCATGAACCTAAGTAAGAACTTGATTGTATTTTTCAGTTTGAAATGGAGAAGTTTCTCAACAAGATAGTTAGACGATCTGTTGGTTCAAGCTCTGCGTCAGAAAACTCACCACTGATCCAAGAAAGTGCCAAAAAAAAGTACTCAACTACCGTTTAGCAATGAACAACCAACAAGTACTAATCCATCTTCTTCCAGGAGAACTCCAATCGACATTAATGCTCTTCAATTGGATCCAGCAGATAGAAAACCAATTTCAAGCTATCATCCGAATGATCGTGATGAGGTAAGAAGAGCATATTTACAAAAAGGTCCTTACCAATCCCGAAATCATGCATTCCCTCAAACTAAAATGTCCAATTATATGCAGCGTTTTAATGAATCATGGTTTGCGGCATATCCTAATTGGTTAGAATATAGCATAAAAGAAGACGTGGCATTTTGTTTGTGTTGTTATTTGTTCAAGAATGACAAGTTGGGTCATGGTGGAGGGGATGCATTTACAAGTAAAGGCTTTAGAAATTGGAAGAAGAGGAAATCATTTGATGCACATGTTGGTGAAGTGAATAGTGTGCATAATCAATGTGTTAAAATGTGTGAAGATCTTATGATGCAAAAGCAATCCATACAAACTGCCTTAGACAAACAATCTGAGGAGGTTAAATCTGACTTTTGAGTCCGCTTAAATGCTTCAGTTGAAGTGGCGAGGCAACTTTTGAGTGGAGCATTGCCTTTTCGAGGTCATGATGAAAGTGAATCTTCAATAAGGAGAGGTCATTTTTTGAATTTGTTAGAATGGCATGCCCAAAGTAATGAAAATTTTGGAAGTATTTTTCAAAAGGCTCTATTAAATCATAAATTGACTTCTCCTGACATCCAAAAGGACATTGCTCATTCTTGTGCAAAAGAAACCATTGGAAAGATTCTTGAAGAACTTGGAGATGGATATTTTGCTATATTAGTTGATGAATCCCGTGATGTGTCTTGTAAACAACAAATGGCTATTGTCTTGCGATATGTTGATAGAAAGGGATTTGTTATGGAGCGGCTACTTGGTCTTGTTCATGTCACCGATACTTCCCCTTTGTCACTAAAGGAAAATATTTATTCTTTGTTATCTCAATATTCCTTGAGTCCATCTCGCATAAGAGGACAAGGGTACGATGGGGCTAGTAATATGCGTGGGCATATCAATGGGATTAGAACTTTGATTATGCAAGATTGTCCATCGGCACATTACATTCATTGTTTTGCTCATCAGCTTCAATTAACTCTTGTTGCTGTTGCAAATCATCATGATGATATTGAATAGTTCCTTGGGTGGGTTGGTGTTACATTGAATGTGATTGGTGGTTCTTATAAACGTAGAGATGAGTTTCGTGAAAAACAAATAGAAGCAGTTGAAGAAGCATTACGTTTAGGTGAACTACAAACTTGACGGGGTTTAAACCAAGAACTTGGACTTGGAAGACTTGGGGACACTCTTTGGGGCTCTCATTATAAAACATTTACAAATATGATTATCATGTTTGCTCCTATCATTGATGTGCTTGATGTTATAGCAACTCATGGAAATCATTCACCTGATAGAGTCACAGTGCAAGGTGCTTTAGATGCCTTACAAACGTTTGAGTTTGCTTTCTTACTACATTTGATGAAATTGGTGTTGGGTATTACAAATGCATTGAGTCAGGCTTTACAAAGAAGAGACCAAGATATTGTTAATGCTATATCTCTCCTTACTACTGCCAAGAGACAGCTACAAATAACAAGGGATCAAGGATGGGATGATTTGCTTGATAAAGTTTCTTCATTTTGTGTGAAACACTATGTTGAGATTCCTAACATGGATGACTTTCATATTATTCGAGGAAAATCCAAGCGTAGAGTTTCCAAGATCACAAATGAGCATACTATCGCATTGATGTGTTCTACACAATTGTTGATATGCAAATGCAAGAACTTAATAGTCGTTTTTCTGAGGCAACCACTGATTTGCTTCTTGGGGTGGCTTGTTTGAATCCTAGTGACTCATTCTCTAACTTTGACAAGAACAAGATACTAAAAATGGCTCAGCTATATCCAGATGATTTTGATGACTTGGCTATTGAGACACTTGCTTGTGAACTAGATACTTTCATTGCTAATGCAGCTGATGATGTGAGGTTATCCAACATTTCGGGACTTCCTGAGCTTTGTAGGAAGTTGGTTCAAACAAAGAAGCATTTGAGCTTTCCCCAACTACATCAACTTTTGAAGCTTGCATTGATTTTACCGGTTTTCACGGCAACTTTTGAAAGAGTGTTCTCTGCGATGAAGTTCATCAAGACCAAATTGCGGAACAAAATATCAGATGAATTTTTAAATGATACTGTTGTTACTTATTTTGAGATTGATATTTTTAAAAGTCTCTCGAACGATGATATCATGCTATACTTTCAAAACATGAAATCTCGTCGATGACAACTTTTTTGAATGTGGTAGCTATGCATTTCATTTTTAGAACTATTAAATTTTATATTATATATATTATTAATCTCGCCCCCCCTTGGTTTAAATCCTGGGCCGCGCCCGCCCCCCCCCCCCCCCCGCCCCAATTAAGGCATTTCACCTAGATTAGGCTAAAGTCCAATGGCATGTCACTAGGCCTGGGATATCACCAGAAAGAACCTATGAGGTACAAATTTTACTGCCACCAGGACCCAGCAATGCCAAACCAAGCCCACTGGTAGGCAGTGTTTGAGTTCAAAATATGAAAATTTTATACCTCATTTCACCTAGATTTTAGCTAGCAGTAATTGTTAAATTAGGCTGAAAGTTAGGAACAAGAGCCCAAGTTAACCTTAGACAACAACCTAGGATCATGTTTAA
This sequence comes from Selenicereus undatus, assembly GCA_017589665.1. NCBI lineage: Eukaryota > Viridiplantae > Streptophyta > Magnoliopsida > Caryophyllales > Cactaceae > Selenicereus > Selenicereus undatus. The sequence continues at coordinate 29,633,746 of JACYFF010031959.1, forward strand.
GCACAATCGAGTAAACCACTCACAAAAATTACAGAATAAACAAGAAAGAAAAAAAGAACAACATGATGGCACGGGTAGGTAGCAAACTCGTGCCACCCTTAATACTGCATGCCTATAGAAATCCTTTCTTGCCCTATTTGTGACGTTAAGTAGGATTTTACATTAGAATTAGTCTAGGTCAGCTTAATTTCTCTCTTGGGTTGGACACATTCACTTAATTTCAGTTAGTCCAAACTTTAGTCTTGCTTGCTTTACTTTAATCTTCTTTGTCATTTGCAATTTCTTACTTGATTCTTTAATTTTATCTCTATGTTTTTCTCTTCTTTAACGGTTGTCATGCTTAAGTTTGTTGACCTAGTTTTGTTGATGCTTTGAAATTCAAGTTTTTCGATTTATATTTTTCTTTATTTTGCTCTCCTACTCCAATCTCTTAATCTCTTCTTTAAGCATGCAAATTTTTACCTAGGGTATTAAAATCCATGTTCAAAGTTTGAGTTTTTAATTAAGCAATGACTTAGTTTAAGAGTAATTTATATAGTATAAGAGAAGTTGGTAGTAGATTAGGTTAATAGCATGACCACAAATTTCTCCTCTTTTGCTCTGACATGGATGTCAAGCTTCTAAGGTAACCTTTCTCCCTCCCCCCTCCTTTTGGTTAATTTGTGCTCTTTCTTACTTACATTTGGTGCAATATTTGTTAGAATCATGTTTTGTGTTGATTTTGTTTATTTTGTTTTAGATTAGTTAAATTAGTCATGCTTAGATTAAGATTAGTGAGTACTTAGTTTAATCAATTATATTTAGTTACATTTATTGCTTTCCTTAGGTTAGTTGTTTGCCAAATTAACCAATAAGTGACTAAGTGAAAGTGCCATCGGTGATGACAGCTGCCGTCCTCAAAACTAGAGCTGGTTCCGTTTTTCCCCTTGTGGTCGACCTCTTTCAAGGGGGTGAGTTAGGTTGGCTAGCTTTTACCACAGTGGTGGTTATGTGGTGAAGTGTGGTACGTTGGAATGATGCTCTAACTTTATAGACTTGCTAGCATAGTTTTAAAGAAAATGTACAAAGCTATGATTCTATAGAAAATATTTAATTCCTTCTTTCAACCAAATCTTTAAAACCAAAGGGGCAAGTAAGGGATATACTTTTTGACTTTCAAGAAGAGGAAGGGAGGTTTTTTTTTTTCTATAGGATTATGATTCTTGAGATTCTTGATTAAGAATTAGAGAAATGACTTTATAGATATGAACTATCAAAATGGATTCCGAGGTGATGACACGGCCTAATAAATAGTGGAAACAACTGTGTTAAAACTTTTATTTTTCAATTCCATGCAAAGCATGAAGAACATTTTTGGTGGCCACCGATTAACAAGCCATTTTATAAGAGAATGAATCAGAAATAAGAAAAATAATAGAATACAATGAAAAGTAAACTAGCTAATTTTCTTTGATTTAACCGTTAGGACCTACCTCAATCCCAGCAGTCGATGAAGCAATGGACCTTTACTTCCTTTCTCCCGAGTATGTTAAGATAGGATGAAAGCTAGTTTGTAATGGCCTGAAACTAAGATTCATGTTAATTACCTTAAATTATCCTAATCATAAATTAAGCAAGTTGGGCGCCGCATTTCAATTTAGCATATATATATATATATATATATATATATATATATATATATATATATATATATTTGACATTGCAGGTTGAAACGACAGTGTGACCTCAAAATAGACCTCACTATGCTCCTAAATAATTCATTCAAGTGCTAATAAATATTTGAATGCCTGCAGAATAAAAAAATTAGCCTAAATTATCAATGGGCCAATTTGTAAAGTAATAATAATAATAATAATAAATGAACAAATATAATAATAATAATAATAATAATAATAATAATAATAATAATAATAATAATAATAATAATAATAATAATAATAAGGCGAGTTATGTATATAAAAGAGTTAAGTATTAACAAAAAATGAAAATGTTTCACCCAAAATTTTCCACCCAACAAATGTATAATTTTATTTATTAATTTTAGCCAAACCTATTACTTCCAGTTTCTATATATGTATATATATAATGAATGAAATAAAAAAATAAATAAAAGGAGTTGGACAAAGATGGAAAAAAAAATCTAGAAAAAGGGGTCATGTGTCAAAAAATAAAAGGAAGAAAGAAACAAAGGAAAAAAAAAATAACTAAATTTAAAATAAACCATTTCACCCAAACAAATCAAAACAAAACAAGAAATAAACCCAAAACCCCAACCCCTTGATTCCCCACGAACCAGAACCCTGTCACTGCCCCTGCTCTGTTTTCGGCAGCTGCATCTGCCGCCATCCAGCACCGTGCGCCGATCACCTTGCCGATTCCCAGCGCCCAACCTCGTCGGATTCCGCCACGCAGCCCGTCGTTCCAGCCATCCTCTTCTTCAACTCCTTGGTGTGTGTTTGATTGGGTTGAAAGGTGAAACCCTAACTCTCCTTAATTCAATTTTTGATGTTTTGTATCTAAATTTTTGTAATAAATTGTATAATTAGCTTTAGTATGTATGAGTTTATCAATTTCTTGAATGAGTTTGAAGGTTTGGATTGAGTTGCTTATTGGGAGGAATTAAGAGGAAGCGTGAGGAGTGAGGGTTTGGATATTATGATTGAATTTTTGTTTGATTATGATGATTTGATGATATTTAGATTAGTTTCCTGAATAATTGAAGGAAATTTGTGGAATAAATGTATGTGGGTTATGTGTATGATGTTTTAATCATGGGTTGGTGATGAGGGTTGTGATTGGGATGAAAAATTAAGCTTGATATGTTGCTTTAATTGTGTTTAGATCAATTTTAACTAATATTTGAATGAAGTTAATGTGCTATACATGGGTTGGAGGCATATGTTTTGCTATAAATATTGCTATAAATATGGTGACTAGGGCTTGGAATGCTTGTGTAAAGATTTGGTTAATTATGTTGAAGTAGGAGTGTTTGGATGAACATGGTATTAAGGGAGTGATGTTTGGTGCAAATATTGGGCTTAATAATATTATTTTGAGGATGTTGAGATGATTTTAGTGCATACTAGAATGAGGTCAAAGTTAAAACCTTGATGGGTGGATGAAGTTTAAATTTTAATTGGGTTGCTTTAATAGTGTTTAAGCAAGTCCTTGGTAACAATCAAATGAAGACAAAGAAATATAAGTACATGTTTATGTTGTATATGACAAGATTTAATTTCCAAGTGATGATGGTGGAGAAGTGAATGGAGGGAGATGTTGCGATTTGGAATATTTGAAAATCACGAACTAGTATGAAGTTAGTGAGATTCTAAGATTGGGTTATTAAAGGGGAGATGTTTAGCTAATACTTTGGGTGGTTTACAATTAAGAATGAGAGGGAAAGAATTTAGAGTAGACTTTTCTTAGTGACATCTTGATAATTATTTGGCCGTTTAAATGAGCTAAATATTTTTGGGTCGATTGGTATAACTAGAACATTTGCAAAGCTAGAATTGTGGTACTCGGGTCAAATGTTAATCTAGTTGTGCACGGGAGAACTAATGAATACTTGTATGATTGGGACTAGCAGGAGAACGAAGCGAGTACCTTTCGACTCGGGCCTGGAAGCAAGCACCTGGCATCCCCTTAAACCGTATCGCAACCAATTAATCTAAATAATAATGACGATTACCACTGACGGAACTATTGGTGGGGGATAAGACGACAATGACAACGACGACGATGACAATAATAATAATAATAGTAGTAATAGTAATAATAATAATAATAATAATAATAATAATAATAATAATAATAATA
>JACYFF010031959.1:29637574-29654427 GCA_017589665.1 Selenicereus undatus
AATAATAATAATAATAATAATAATAATAATAATAATAATAATAATAACAATGACCCCATGAATCGTAACGCTACTAATAAGTATAGCAAAAAAATAATGATGTTGACAAGTTTTAATAAAGGTAAGGGTGATCCATAACCATGATGTTGATGATGATTAAAATGAGACGAATTATAACATTATGCCATCGTAACCTAAGTAAAACGAATTTTATCAATTTAAGAGAAAATGACAGCAACAGGATGAGATGAAATCAAGTGAATAAGCAAGAATAAATATGCGAAGAGTTAAAAAGGGAGAGCTAAAGGACTTCAAATAATGTCTTGAATAAGAAAATTTAATAAAATTTTCCTAACTTACGTTAATCGTAAAATTTAATATTTAAAGCAGAAGCATGACCACCTCTGTCTCTTCAAGTTGCCAGCAAACGATTTTCACTAAAACGGAGAGAGATTCTCAAATGTTAGGTATGTACATTGTCTGTGCTCTTCGAAAACTCACATGTTTCCAAACTATGCAAAATCAATATAATATTCATACAATGAATCAATTTATGTAATGTTTTATCACCTAAGCAAGTGGTCTCACCAATTATCAATCATCAGGGCTCCTACAATTTACCCGTGTGGCTGCAACTTAGACTTTTCGATCGGCCTAGGAGGTGTGCATCTTTCTCAAGATCGCTGTAGACGTCAACAGGGGTCCACTTCCAGATAATAACCGGCAAACTAGATTTACTCATACATTCTCTCTCTCCTATTTGTAAAACAAAATGTTTTGAAATGCGGGCGCCCAACTAATTAAAGTCAAAACTTATTTTACTGCATAGGGATGTACGTGCTGAGCTTCGGCTCATATTTCGAATGTTTTTGTGTTTTTTGTTTTAGGTAACGGATAAGTGGATGAACCCGTCTCTAACAAGCTTAAGGGTGTACGAAGTGAAAGAAGAATTTGTTGCATATGCAATTTGACGCCGTTAGATTAACAGTGGATTCTCGCATAATATGAAGGCTTGACAGAGCTTAAAGATTATTTTGAGCCTAAAACTTGAGTAAGCATGCTTAAGCTAGAGAGAGTTAGAAGATACTGAATCCGGTTATATTGTGGGATGTGTAATGGTCAAATTGCAATTTGAAGTTGACACAAATGCCTTCAGTCTGATTGGATTTGAGGGTTGTGACAGTGTTCCAGTAAAATAGAGCTGATAACTAAATAGCCTTGCTTGACTTTGGGCGGCAGTAATGCCTCTAATCAAAAGACTTGTGCTGCCAATCAATAGTAAATAAATAATTAATTTAGAATAACCAGGCATTGGAATTGGGGCGTTACAGTTGTGGTATTAGAGCCAGGTTTGCGAACCACTGTGAGCATAGGACGCTCGAGGTTTAGGGCCGCTGAGAGCTATAGGGATGACTATGAGTTGTGTTTGACTAGTGAAACGAGATGTTGATTCGGAGTTCATGTGTATGCGTGCATTATAAGGATGTTTTAGAAAACATTTGCCTAGCCTTCAGCCTTTGATATCAAGACCAACGATGTCAAATAATGTCTTCGGAATTCCATCGTTGTCAGATTAGAATGAGGAAGCATTCAGTTAACTTCTTGGTGACGCACGTATTCCAAAGAAGTTTATTAAGCTCATAGCAATTTTTTGTGGAGCTTTGGGTTGCTTGGTTGAGTTACCAGAATGTTTTCAATTTAGAGGTTGTATTAAGGCATACTGAAATATTGAATGTTTTGGTATTGTGATGTGTAAAACATGACAAGAACGTGAAGTTTGTAAGCTCTCATGTGATTAATATAATACCAAACTATGTTTAACTTGCTAGACAAGGGAACTATATCATGTAGTGATATTCATGGGTTGGATCATGATGAAATAACCATTGCAGTAGTGCAATAATGTGAATGTTTGAGGGTCTATCATACCGTTATAGATGAATTGCAATAATCATTTAGTATAAGGAATTCGGTGTTGGCAATTTAGTAGCTTATGTGGTACTACTTGATATTATATGGGTTGTATGAGTTAAAATAAGGTGTTACGCAAGGAGGTGTTGTCATTAAATGTGCCTCCAAAATATGTGAAATTATGTGGGCTACTGATTGCTAGGGGCATACAAGTCATTATAGCCTAAGAGCATGTTTTGCGGTAATGGAGGTAGTAAGTAATGAAGAGATGGGGGATATTTAGACTTGGGATGGTATAAATAATTTCTCTTATTATGTTGGATTAGGTCATGAGTGCTTATGGCCAAGCAATACTCATTAGATTATGCAAAATAAATTCAGTGGAGAAGATCTTACTTTGTGGAGCATCAGGTGATTCGGTAAGTAAGTTCCTTGGGATTAACAAGGACTAGAAAAAGGAAAAGTAGAAAATAAAGAGTGAGAAGAAGGACACTTAGATGTTGGGTTCATCAAGTAGCAAGAGTGACGGTCCACAACTTTGAGCCTGCTCATTTTGGTGAAAAACGACTATCTACAAAAATTAAACTATCGGAAAAGGGTTTGAGGATATGTCGTATATGTGGACGGAGTCATTACTTTTGTATACCAAAAATTCTAGAAGTCATAAGCCTAGAATGGATAAGATTTGAGGAGATAAATAATATTTGGAGAAGTATAATAAATTACAATGGTTATATGGGTTGGACTAATTAGGGCGCTTGTTGATGCATTACTGTTTATTTTGGTAAGGAATTGGGAGTGGTGATTCGAGTATATATATATTGCATGGACTCTATAGAAATATTATTAGTGATTCTGCGAGGTTGAGATGTCAAACTCAAAGGAGCATCACCAGTACACATGTTCAAGCACAACAATAGAGGATTGTGGGGTACTAAGATCTGTGAGATGCTTGCATATAGGTGGAAACCTAGTCGACTTTCTTGTGAGCATGTCAAATCCCTGAAACTTTAGCTCTATGGGTCCCTGTATTGATCCAAATGAGTTTACAGTGACTGTTGGCCAACTAATATTAGACCTCTCTTATCAGATATCGTTGCATAAATTAGCATCGTTCTTGCCCTCCTTGGTTACCACCTAGAGCTAGCCACCCCCCATTATGCAGTCACATAATTTAATTTGCAATTCCTTTTCGTTCACATTAAGCTTTGCAGAAACTATTTAATCAGTGCGAACCTTCACCTAGCTGCGCCTTAATAGCATTTGCTATCAAGTCTTGGATTTGGTCAATTGTGATTGATCCAGAAGACTTGACATGTTTAGGGGTAGCTCCTTTCTTTGACTGCTTCTCGCTGTTAGAAGGCTCAGTATAGATGCACATTTTTTCTAAGTCCTTGCTTTCTAAGTGTCTTGTAGAAGATTGAGTTGGTTGTTTTTCTAACTTCCTGGTCAGCTTAGCAATCTTTTCTTCTTGAAACTTGAAGCGTGTTTCCTTTTCTTCGTTGTCCTTGGTGAGTTTTTTGAGGATAACCTTTATGTTAGCCATCTCCTCTTCCAGAGCGGTTGGGTCTGTCATCATGGCTGGCATGACAACAGTTTCGGAGGACTCAACTTCAGTCTCTGACATGTGCGCCCCCTTTGGTGAGGGTGAGGAAGAGTTACTGTTGTAGTAGTCTTCAACCTCGCAGACTGGAGATTGAAGATGGGGGTTTTGAATTTCACACATCCAAGATGACGCCTTTTGTTGTGTCCTCAAGTTTTGGAGTTTTGATGGGGGCAGTTTGCCTAGCAGCAGTCCGCGCAGCAGCTTTCGTCATACTCCTGGTCTTCATTGAGTGCGTGCGTTAGCTAGAAGTAGCGCTCGCACCGCAAGATATGCGCGAAAGAGATCCTGTGCTCTTCTTCTTCAAAGCTTGCGCGGCAACGTTCTTTGTAGCCATGTCGTTGTTGAAGAAGATATTTTTGTGACTTGAAAGTCTTGGTCTTTTAGGAGAAAGATGAGAGGTAGAGATATACCACCGGGCGTGCCAAATTTTGTGATCAAAAAATTACAAAGATTGAATTTTTATAGATTGATTTGATTTGAATGAATTGCGGTACAATATCTATGAATACAACAATCCTTTGATTCTCTCTTCTTTTTTGGATGGATTTTTCAACCCTTGAATCAAGGGTGTAGGGGCCTATTTATAGGAAAGCCTCCGTCTTGAAAGTCAACATGGGCCTTGACTTGGGTTTTGAGCCTTGACCTGAGTTTTGGGCCTTTCAATCAGGTCTTACCCTGGACTGCTTTGACTTTTGTTTACTTTGACTTTGACTTGGGAGTCTTTCGGGCTTAGGCCGAGTATTGACTTGGAAGTCGCCTCGAGCTTTGACCAGATATTGACTTGAGAGTCGTTTTGACGTTTAACTTGTGAGTCAATGTAGTCTTGACCTTTGACTTTGACCTTGATATTTGACCGTGCCTTGACTTGGACATCGTTAAGGCTTTAGGTCGTGACTTGACTTGGTAGTCATCTTGAGCATCGGTTTGGGCTTTGACTTGAATTTTGACTGAGCCGGGACTTGGAAGTCATTTGGATTTCATCTTGGGCTTGACTTGTGAGGCTTTTTGGGCTTGACTTGTGGGTGTTTGGGTTTGATTAAATTAATTAAAAGGGTTAACCAATTAACTAATTTAATTTAATTTTGGTACAATACGAATAAATTTTTAGTGCCTACAAAGGCCTTGAAGGGTTTTTATAATAAAAACTTGAAGCCTAGATCCCAGCTACATCAATGGGATAATGATCCTCTTATTTCTCCGATTCGATCCACTTTGACCAACCGTTAAACATTAACAGCGAATTAAGAATGGGCAGCGAAAAACAAGGGAGAGAATATTTACTATTTTACTCCACACTAACCATTAATAACGAATAAAATCCCTACATTGATTCATTCAACACTTTTAGCTAATAGCTAGTCACTGGTGTTTCTTCATTCATTTCCGTCCTCTAGTTTATATGGCGCTATAAGAGAAATTTTAGGTCAACATGACGTTTCTGCATTCATTCCCTTCTCTAGCTTATACTTAAATTTTAAACATTACAAAGTAAAGCCTTAAGATTTTACATGGAATGATACATGGTAAATAAAATCTTTACGTCTTATAATTACATTAAACATCATTTCCTTATAAAAATAGATAATATATCACCAATTTATGATAGACTTATGAATTTCCATCAATTTAAATTGACTAAATTAAATGAACAAAAAATAATATATTAATTTATAAACATTTAAATCCTTCAATTCTAAGTTCTAACCCTCCCCCACCCCTAAAAAAAACCCTTTCAATTCCATTAAAACTAAAAAAAATGAAGTGTGGTTGGGTATATTAATTGAGCTTCTGTCAATGAGAATGAATACTTTCTATCTGAAGTCATGATGCATAACTCTATATGAAGTTAGAATTTGTGATTTATTTGTTTAAGTTTATTTTACTTTCTTGTTAATTATTAAGCAGAATTCTATTTTAATGATTGTTGGCAATTTTTTTCTTTTATGTTGGTTTTTTATACTTATTCTTTTTCCTCATCAAGTGCAAGTGCGAGAAATTTATGTTCCCAACGTTTGTTCTCTTTTTCTACTTATTCTTGCAATGTCAATTACACTTTTTGCCATAATTCTTTTTCAAATATAATTGTTGTTTTCGTTTATGGATTTTGCCATAAGTTCCTTATTGATCAAGTTTGCAAGCTAAACTAAGTTTATAAATAATTGCTGTACTTTATAAGTGAACCAAAATTCAATGATCTATGATGGAGAATAGAAGTCCAGAAAATTTATGTTTCTAACATTTGTTGTCTTTTTATGCTTATTCCTATAATGCAAATTACATTTTTTCCCTTGATTCTTTTTTGAATTGTAGTTGTCATTTTCTTTTATGGATTTTACCATAAGTTCCTCATTGATTGCAAGCTGCATTAAGCCGATAAAATAATCATTATACTTAAGACTTGAATTAGATCTATGATGGAGTATTGAAATCTAAGAAATTTATGTTTCTAACATTTGTTCTCTTTGTCTACTTATTCGCACAATGCAAATTACACTTTTTCCATTTATTCTTTTTGGATTGCAGTTGTCATGTTATTTTATGGATTTTACCGTAAGTTCCTTATTGATCAAGTTTGTAAGCTGCACCAAGCCAACAAAATAATTATTGTATTTTAGACATGAACCAACATTCAAAGATCTATGATAAGTATTGAAGCATTTTCTTCTGAACTTCCTGTATTAGTTAAGAATTTTGATGTATTTTGCACATGATGGAGTATTTATTTTGTAATGAGTTTCTATGTAGGCTTAATTACATAGTAAATATGTATTTAGATCTTCCATTAATTCAGTACACATTGTCCAATAGTAAAGTTTTTAGAAGGATGTCATTTATTAATGAACTATATTTTTCAATTGATTTTAGAAGAAAGAGAAAAGTTTTCAGACTAATAAAAGCAAGAAAGGGTTTTAGTTTAGTATTTTCACAATAGAAACTATTGATCATCCTAAAAGTATTGAAGAAGTAATGGCTTTCTTATGGTAGTGACATGTTTGTGGTTGTACACCCATAAGTTGGTATAATTGATGATATATTTAAACAATCGTTGCGTTGCAGTATTATCATAACTTTGTATTAGCCATTTTATTTATACTATAGATTTGGTATTAAAAATATCTATGAGGTAAGTAAATGCACACTATCATTCTTTTTTTTAAAAAAAAAAATGTAAAGGAGGCGTAAAGGCTATTGTAAGCAAAATTCAAACCTAAATATTTGTTAGTAAATTTTCAAAACTTTACCAATGTCATTAAACATTTGTTAATAAATCTTCAAAACTTTGCTAGTTTTGCTGGATATCCACTATTATTGCTATATTCATTAAACAATTGAATGGTCATTCATAAGCAATGTCTATTGGATGCACATAACTATACGTACATATGATAACAATTTATTGTTTGAATTGGATTTTTCCTGAAGAAATAAAAAGAATAAGATTTATTGTTTATTTTATTTCATTATAAGATCCTAACAATTGTATTTCCTAATGTAGTTGAATAATAATAGGGTAAATAACAATGAATTTCTCATATTGCAGTTTTGGTGACTGTCTTTTACACTATATGTTCAGATAATATAGAGGAAAAAGGAAAGAGATTGAAAAGTATAAGGTAGTGGTGGTGGAGATCCCTCCACTGAAACTCGTTGAAGCCAGGAAGTCCAAGCAATGCTTCTCAAAGTTATGCAACAAGGCCCAAATCAAAACATTCTGACCAACTCATTCAACCAGCCCAAACTTTGTCACTTGATCCAATAGGAAGCAAACCTTTTTGGGGAGTAACTTTGATCATTTACTTGCTTAATTTTTAGCTGACAAATGATACAAGTTGCCCCACCTTTTGCTTTGATTCAGTTAGCAAACTCAGACAGAACAACCTACACTGCCCAGATTTCAGTCCAGCACAACAGCAGTTTGGGGGAGTCAAAGGTGACTCATTTTGCAACAAGGGTTTGGCACATTTAAGGGCATGAAAAGGTGTCTAACATATTATCAAACAAAGCCCTAAAGCAGCTCATTCAGATCACTTTGCACCAGCTATTAACCAGCACAAAATCAAAGGAAATTTCCTTTGATCCAATGGACAACTAGCTATTGTACTTGTTGATCAGTTGAGCTAATCACCTCATCAACAGCTGATTTTTGTTTTCAAGGTCATCATTAGTAGTACTAAGAGGCACCAAGGCCTTGACACCTCCACAATGGAGATTAGCAAAGCAATTAGGTGTCAAAGATCAGCTTTAGCTGCTGTTTTTAGGCTAATTGTAATTTAACTTTGATCTCTATTTTTAGGATGTTTTTGTTTCTAGTTTAGCCGTTGTGATAGGATGAAAGGATGAGTATAAAAGCCTTATTTTTAGTTGTATTACTCAGTTAATGAATGTTAAAGTCAAGCATAGCTTCTTTCCTCTCAAATCTCTCTAGCTATCCTGTGATCTGGCCATTATAGGTGGTGTTATAGGAGTCGCTGTGTTTAATCTGGTGGTGTGTCTGTATCCAAATTAATCCTCCAGGACCCTGAGCCTAGTTTGGTGGTGTGACTGTATCCAAATTAATCAAGCTCAGTTTATCTTTACTTCCATCTAGATTGTTGCTTGCTTTAATTCATTGCCAGCTGATCAGTCCTGGCTTGTTGGTTGCTTGTTTTCAGTTTCACTATTCTCCCTTGTTAATTGTTATACATCATATTTGGTATCAAAGCTTAGGCTACCCTTCTAGGTCTGAACCAATAGCCAAAACATGACCTTTCCGCCCAAACACAAAGCCCACAAAAGAACCTTGTCCATAATAAGCAAGATGAGTGGTAGCATGTCTTTGAAAGAGAAGTTTGAAGCTTTAATGAAGAACTATGAGTACATGCAGAAGCATAATGAGTACTTGAGGAAACAACTTGGTGAATCCCTCAAGAACAAGAGAAGAGCCCTCCATTCTGACTCAGCCGATTCTTCTAATCAGTCCCATAAGGAGGAGGTTGATAGTCAAGGCGACCCCTTTGCTTCCTGTGGTGACAATGATTCAGAACCAAGGCAAAGGAGAGGCAGGATGCACCAACACAAGTCATCTAGCTTTGACGTCAAGTTTGAAGCTCTAGAATTTGAAGGAAGGTTAGATCCAGATGAATTTCTCGACTGGTTACACACAATTGAGAGGGTCTTTGATTACAAAGGCATCCTAAAAGATAAGAAGGTCAAGCTTGTGGCCTTGAGGTTGAGAAAGTATGCATCCCTTTGGTGGATCAACCTTTGTGCCAAAAGAGTTAAGAAAGGAAAAGGCAAGATCAGAACCTGGGCAAAAATGAAATCCAAACTCAAAGACAGGTTCTTATCCCCTTTTTACCTCCAAGACAATTATACTCAATTACACAATTTGGTTCAAAGGAGCATGTCTATTGAAGAATATACTCGGGAGTTTGAAAAACTCCTGATTAAATGTGACCTGCAAGAGCCTGAAGACAAAAAATATAGTGAGATATCTTAGTGGCCTTGACCCCAAATACTCTCATGTAGTGGAACTACAGCAGTATACAACTTTTGAGGATGTATGTGTGTTGGCTCATAGTGTTGAGCAACAAAAAAAGTCCAATGTTGTTAAGAAGGAACCTCCAAAGCCTTTTCCTAGAAACCAAAATTTCAGCAAGGGGAGTCCCCAACTGACTCCTAAGCCCACTAGAGCCTCATCTCATATTGCCCCTAAGACCCCCACCCTTCATAACAAACCCCCACCAAATACAGCCAGTCCCAGAAGGTGTTTCAAGTGTCATGGTAGGGGGCGCTTTGCTGCTGAATGCCCTAATAGGAGGGTCATTACCTTGGCTGAATACCAAGCCTCTCAAGAGGAGGAAATGGACGAAGAGAAGGAGGTCTATTTCATGGAGGAATAGGAGGGAGAAGAAGTGCTAGCTGAACCAAATGAGGGAGAGATGTTGGTAATCAGAAGAACTTTCAATGTTCAGAGAAGCACCAAAGATGAACAAAGGGAGAATATATTCCACAGCAGGTGCACCATTCAAGGCAAAGTTTGCTCTTTGATCATAGATAGCGGGAGTTGTTCCAATGTAGCTTCTACAACCTTAATTGACAAGCTGGGTTTGCAAACTTCAGTCCACCCTCACCCTTGCTGCATTTAGTGGTTGAACCAAGGTAAGGGGTTGTAAGTTAATTCCATATTCCTAATTTCATTTTCAGTTGAGAATACCTATTTTGATGAGGTTTGACGTGACATAATCCATAGTATGTCATATTCTTTTGGGGAGGTCATGGTTGTATAACAAGAGAGTGATACATGATGGGTATCAAAACACTTACTCCTTTATGAAGGATGGGAAAAAGATCACTCTCACCCCTTAACCCCATATCAAATGCCTAAACACTAAACCTCTAAACCCAGTGAATCACCAGAAAGGCATCTAACCTTTATGGAGTCTGAACTCAAGGCTACTCAGCATAAGTTTAGACCCATTAAGGGTTGGATTCTTCAGACCCATAGTGAACCAGATGATGTTCCAGTCAGTCCCTCACGAGCCAAATAGATTCTAGACCAATATGCTTATGTCTTTCCAGAAGAAATTCCACCAGGGTTGCCTCCCAAAAGATCAATCCAGCACCATATTGTTCTCATACCTGGAGCTGTTTTACCCAATAAACCAACTTATAGAATGAACCTTAAAGACACTCAAGAGATCTAGAGGCATGTAGAGGAGTTAGTTGCTAAGGGAATGGTGAGAGAAAGCCTGAGCCCCTGTGCTGTGCCAGCCTTATTGGTACCAAAGAAAGATGGGAGCATGAGGATGTGTGCAAACAGTAGAGTCATCAACAAAATCACCATTAAGTACCGGCATCCTATCCCCAGATTGAAGGATATGTTGGATGAGCTTTATGGCTTAAGGGTGTTTTTTAAAAGTGGATTTAAGAAGTGGATATTACCAAATCAGAATTAGGGAGGGTGATGACTAGAAGACTGTATTTAAGACCAAGACAGGCTTATATGAGTGGTTAGCCATGCTTTTGGTTTGTCTAATGCACCTAGCACATTTATGAGGCTAATGAACCATGTCTTCAGACCCTTCATTAGTAGATTTGTGGTTGTCTATTTTGATGATATACTCATTTACAACAAGACAGAAGCAGCACACTTGGACCACCTTGGGCAAGTCATTTAGGTTCTGAAAAAAGAAAAGCTCTATGGGAACCTTAAGAAGTGTACCTTTCTCACCCATGAGGTCACTATCTTTGGGTATGTAGTAACTGCCAATAGTATTCAAGTGGATGAGAGCAAGGTAGAGGCAATCAAGAGCTAGCTAGTACCCAAGAGCATCCATGATGTGAGAAGCTTTCATGGGCTAGCCTCATTTTATAGGAGATTTATCAAGAATTTCTGTACCATAGTAGCACCTATGACTGAAGTACTCAGCTCATTTCAGTGGATTTTCAGGGCACAACAAGCCTTTGAAGAAATCAAATTGAAACCGACTCAAGCTCCAGTTCTTGCTTTACCTTGTTTTGAGAAGGTATTTAAGGTTAAGAGTGATGCCTCTAGAGTAGGCATTGGAGGAGTCCTGACCCAAGAAGGCAAGCCACTGGCCTTTTTCAGTGAGAAGCTTTTTGAATCCAAGAGAAGATACTCAACCTATGATAAGGAATTTTATGCAATCATTAGGTGCTTGGAACATTGGAGTCACTTTCTCATAGCTACTGACTTCATACTCCATTCTGACCATGAGGCCCTTGAGTATATCCAAGGGCAGCATAAACTCAATGCTAGGCATGCAAAATGGGTGGAGTACCTACAATCTTTCCACTTCACTATCAAGCACAAGTTAGGCGAGCTAAATCAGGGAGCAGATGCTTTGTCTAGGAGACATCTCTTGTTGTTCCAACTTGAAACTAGTATTCTGGGATTTGAGCACCTCAAGGCTCTATATGAGCAAGATCAAGATTTCAAGGAGCTGTATGAACACTACAAGCAAAAGCCTAAGGAGGATTTCATGGTCCAAAATGGTTACTTGTTTAAGAGGACCAGAATGTGTGCTCTTAGAAGTGGGACAAGAGAGTTGCTCATCAGGGAGGTGTATGGAGGAGTTCTTGCTGGCCAGTATGGGGAGAACAAGACCACAGCCATGTTAAAAAAGCATTATTGCTGGCCAAGGATGCGTAGAGATGTTCAAAACCTCCTTAAGAGGTGTGGCACATGTCAAGCAGCCAAGAGTCACTCATTGCCACAAGGATTGTACACCCCATTACCAGTGCCTCTAGCTCCCTGGACTGATGTGAGCATGGACTTTGTCTTGGGATTGCCAAGGACTCAGAGGGGGGAAAGACTCAATCTTTGTCGTTGTGGACAGGTTCTCAAAGATGGCTCATTTCATAGCTTGTATTTCAAGGAGGTAATGAGGTTGCATAGGGTTCCAAGATCAATTTTTTCAGATAGAGATGCTAAGTTCCTAAGCTGCTTCTGGCTTACCCTATGGAAAAAGCTAGGAACAAAGCTCAAATTCTGTACAACTTGCCATCCTCAAACTGAGGGCCAAACTGAAGTTACTAACAGGACCTTAGGAGTCCTTTTGAGGGCCTTAATTAGGACTCAAGCTAAGGCCTGGGATCTATTGCTACCCCATATGGAGTTTGCTTACAATAGAGCACCTCACAAGTCCACTGAATTATCCCCTTTCAAAATAGATTTTGGAGTTGATCCCTTGACTGCAAGAGATCTGGTTCCAAGAGCCATTGAGGCCAAGCCAAGTACTGAGGCTAAGCAAAGAGTTAAAGAAATCTAGGCATTGCATGACATGGTTAGAGAAAAGCTTTCTACCAGGTGATGCATGTGGTGTAACAATTCCAAAGTCTGCTAGGTCCTTTCTACCTTGTTCTTTCTGGGTGTATTGGGGTTTGATATAGCCAGGACACCACCAAGAAGTAGGAGTGTGCAAAACCGGTTAACCGGAGTTTCGATTAACCGAAAATCGGTTAACCGGTTTTGCGGTTCAAAAAAATTCAGAACCGTAACCGAACTGAAAATTTCGGTTAACCGTTTTTCGGTTAACCGAAAATTTCGGTTCGCCAAAAACCCGAACCGTAACATAACCGAAAATTTCGGTTAACCGGTTTTTCGGTTCGGTTAACCGATTTTTCGATTCGGTTACCGGTTAACCGTTTACAAATAATAAAAAACTTATACTTTCTTAACTAAATTTTTTATTTTTTATGTTTAAATTCTTTTTATAAAAATTAAACTTTGATAACCATTTATAAATAACAAAAAAGTGCACCTTCTTACCTAATTTTTTTATTTTTAATTTATACTTTAAAAATAAAATTATTATTTTCGGTTCGGTTAACCGCCGGTTAACCGAATTTTCAAATAGTCCGAACCGTAACCAAACCGAAAACCGAAAAAAAATTTCGGTTCGGTTAACCAAACCGATTTTAATGAAAATTTTGTTCGGTTAACCGATTTTTCGGTTCGGTTTTTGCGGTTTTTCGGTTCGGTTTACGGTTTCGGGTTTTTTTGCACACCCCTACCAAGAAGTGCTAAAATGACCTAGTGTATCACCACTTGAGTTGCCAACTCAAGATACAGCCATTAGGTGTTTGGAGAGCAAACTAGAAGCAAGCTCAATTTCTGATTCAATACGACATGATGTGTGTACAAACACGATGAGAGGAGCTTAGATACGACTCTCGCTCGTACAATTACAACGGCTATCAAAGAAAACACAAGGTAAATTTGTCAAATACATTAGCCTAGAACACTACAACCTGATTAGAGCTAAAACCAGTAGAAGGGTGACCCCCTAATGGGGTCATTCTTGCTAATCAAGTGAGGTGTCAAGGACCTTAGTGTAAATGGCCGGGTTTAAGCTCGTAGGGTTAATCCAAGCATTATTGTAAAGCAAATGCGAGTCTTTGATTGCAACAACAAGACCTAACCAAAGAATTAGAAAGGTTTCTAATGCGAAGGCACAACCCTAACTTACTAATCGGAAGACTTTAACTTTCAAAGTCCTTAGGTTTTCAAAAGGAAATAGTTTAACTGCTTCTGGCTCTCTCTCTACCAACCCTTGAGTACGTCTGCTCACTCCATTATGGGGCCCGAGGAGCAAATCTTTCTTTAGCGGCAAAGATGAGCTTAGAGTTAAGGCTTTCCAATCTTTCGATTTCAAATCACATGTTCTTTAGACTTTCGATTAAAGTCACCAAGGCATATAAGCGAAACAACTTTCGATTGAGCTAACACTTAACTTATCCACGAGAATAATAGCCACTCGGCCTACACCTTAGCAAATGGTTCTTTCATCCAACCAATCAGCTCACTCAAGCCGCACCTAACTAGGTAAACGCGCTAACATTCACATAAAACTCATATGTGCACACAAGGCATGCATGTATCACGTCATCGTGAATGCGTTCCTAGGCAATTATATGAGATGCAAGACTTAGGTTGCGGCCTATGGTCGCAGGACCATGCTCTGATACCATCAATGTAACACCCCCAACCCCTAGGGCCAGGAGCGTTACGTTTTCTTAACTTTCAACTTAAATCCCGTGATGAAACGAACAAAGTTTTTCCTAAAAATTGACCGTTTTCCAGCTAAAAGCCTTACAATAAACCCCTGCAGATCAACGGAACCGTAAAACATTAAAAGAAGCTCGACGGCTACACGCCGGAGTTCATAGCTCAACGACCAACTCGCTCGGAGTACATCAAACAAAATAGTTTATTAATACAAAAGAAAATCAAATTTACAACTAACGGATCACACATCCGGAGTACTTGGGTTAACATTCCAAATTACAGCTAATTTTAACCAAGAAGACATCTAACCCATCATATGGTTGGCTCATACGGCCATACAGAGCGGCCTTTATACCATATGCATTACATGAACTAGAATACTTATTTACAAACGTTTATAATTCTAGGAATACATTACATGACTTTATTAAACCCGTAAGACCCTTCAAATGGGCACACATGACACCTCCCAAGCAAGAATAGAATCCATCTTGGCATAAGTGACTTGGCTCCTACTTGTCATAATGCAAACCTGGGGAAAAAGGGAAAGAGTAGTAGGATGAGCAACCACACGTTCAGTGAGTGTTCCCCGATCCGTTAAAACCAAAACCGTTGCAGGCAATAATACTCATAATAATCACATATCACGTATTCATACTTTACTATCATATTAGGCATTCTTAAATCCTCAAGGAAGTATCACTATCTATGAACTTCATTTTAGCCGTTCAAACTCATCTTTAAGCCCCTGAGTGACTGAATCCCTTAACTAACAAGCACTTAAGCGCATAAGCAAGCATCGAGGGCTAAGCATAGGGATCTTTCTTTTTCGTAAACATAACTTCCTAGCATTCCATTCAAACTATGCATGAAACCTCATTCATATGATGTGCGCATAAGCTTATCTCTTTTCATAATCATACTTTTCTTGGCATTTCATTCATATGATATGCAAAAGACACATTTCGGCCCTGTTCTATTTCGTGTTTTTTAGGATTTAGCTAAGAGTTTACATCTCCTTACATCTCCTCAGATCTTCTTACATCTCCTTACATCTTCTTACATCTCCTTACATTTCCTTACATCTTCATTTTATTTATTTTGTATTTATTTTGTATTTTGTATTTTTTTATTTTTTAATTTTTAATTTTCAATTGCTAATTTTTAATTATAAATTTTTTAGTTTTTATTTTTTAGTTTTTATTTTTTATTTTTTTATTTTTTTTATTTTTTTATTTTTTTTATTTTTTTTAATTTTTAATTTTTCATCTTTTATTTTTAAATTTTAAATTTTTTAAATTTTTTTATTTTTGAATTTTTATTTTGTAATTTTGTAATTTTGTAATTTTTAATTTTTTTTGTTTATTCTTTTATTTTTCATTTTTCATTTTTCATTTTTTTTATTTTTTATTTTTTATTTTTTATTTTTAATTTTTGTTTTTGTTTTTTATTTTTAATTTTTTAATTTTATATTTTATAATTTTTATTTTATAATTTTATAATTATAATTTTTAATTTTTATGTTTATTTTTGATTTTTAATTTTCAATTTTAAAATTTTCAAAACTTTAAAAATTTTTAGTTTTATTTTTTATTTTTTATTTTTTATTTTTTATTTTTTATTTTTTATTTTTTATTTTTTTATTTTTTTATTTTTTATTAAAAATTTAAAAATTAAAATTAAAATTAAAATTAAAATTTAATACTAAAAATTAAAAAAATTAAAAAATTAAAAATTATGAATTACAAATTAAAAAAATAAAAAATAAAAATA
Source organism: Selenicereus undatus (assembly GCA_017589665.1). Classification (NCBI taxonomy): domain Eukaryota; kingdom Viridiplantae; phylum Streptophyta; class Magnoliopsida; order Caryophyllales; family Cactaceae; genus Selenicereus; species Selenicereus undatus. Next base: position 29,653,378 of record JACYFF010031959.1, read on the forward strand.
AAAATTACAAATTATAAAATTATAAAATAGAAAATTAAAAAATAACAAAAATTAAAATTAAAATTAAAAATTTTAAAAAATAAAAAATAATAATTAAAAAATAAAAAATAAAAAATAAAAATAAAGAAATAAAAAATAAAATAGCAAAAATTACAAAATTACAAAAAATACAAGAAATAAAAAAAGTAAAAAATAAAAATGAAAAATGAAAAAAAAAAATAATAATAAAAAAAAAACAAAATACAGCTTCTTAAGTATATTATTTTAATATTATTATTTTTTATCTAAATCAAATTATACTATACAACTCTTTTACAGTTGAACAACTCCTTATATCTATCCTTACAACTTCTTACAGCTTCTTACAGCTCCTTACATCTCCTTGTATCTATCTATCTATCTAAAACGCGAAATAGAACAGACCCTTCAAGTCTCATTCAAATCTCATTCATAAGGTATGCATGAAATATGCTCATAAGGCTTTCTTTTTCATAATCGTATCTTACTTAGCATCTCATTCAAAAGTTATACTTGGAATATGCACATAACGCTTCATTTTCATCAGCATATTTTACTTAAATCTCATTTATATGATATGCACAAGTTATGCACAGGAATTTTTCTTTCTTTTTTCTGAAAACACTTCATTTAGCCTCTTGAGGCTCATAAAAACTCTTCTCTTAGCCTTTTGAGGCACAAACTCTTAAAAGAATCTCTTTCATATTGGTCTCAGTATGTCTCTTAAAACTTTCTTTCTGAAATACTTAAAAAGGCTACACGCCGGCTGTTTTCCTACTCATTCGGAATCTGGGCATAAGATCATCATAAAGTGCTGGTTGGGAAAAATCTACACTCAATCCCAGTGAGATTAACTCACACTAAGCTCTTACTTCCGGGATGACAACTAACTTTTAGAACTTAACCTTCGTTAAGGTTTCTAGGGATTACTCCCTAGGCTAGGGATTCCACCTTCCAAACAGGTACACTCCCATCTATTGCCCCTAAGCACTTATCTTAGCCATTTAAAACATCTTCACTGACATATATATA
>JACYFF010031959.1:29654527-29726302 GCA_017589665.1 Selenicereus undatus
TGTGTGTGTGTGTGTGTGTGTGTGTGTGTGTGTGTGTGTGAGATCTATTGGGGCTTACTTTAAAAGTTATCTATATATAAGCTGATTCAAAACTAAACTTCAAAAACAAGGCTTACGCATGCCTTAAAACTAGTACACATTAAAAATGAGACCAGCGCTACGTGTGGCAAACCAATATTATGCTAAACCCACTAATTTTTTCTTTTTGACATCGTTAATACTTAAGCGCTTTGCTTTAAAAGGACAACGAACATCAGCTTGATGCGCCCGCTGTCCGGTTGATGTTGAACAAAATAATCACTTTTTCAATGGCATAATTCGCCGGAAAACCGCTAATTATTTCTTTTTGCCATTGTTTATATAGCTTGGGTGTCTAGTGTCTATTTGATCTTTGTGAACCGGAATTTTAATAAACTTAGGCCGCGTTCAACCATGGTGTTTTGGGTAGTGTTTAGCATCGTGACTAAGTTAATAAATTAATTAGTCAATTTTTAGTGTTCGGTAACCTAGTATTTTTGGATTAACATTTAAAGTAGTGTTGAACGTTTCAAGCACCGTTTAGCATTTCGTTTTTTGGCCAAAAAATATCCTTTGAAAATTTTGTCTCTAGAAATTATCTGTATTTTTTTATGTCAATTTATATTAATCAGTTAACCCAACAGCTAAATTTACCAAACACATTTACTTCAACCACTCATCTAAATAACTATCCGCTAATAGATAAATTGAAACTATTATCCGCTACCTAAATAACTATCTACTACCTAAACCGTTGTCTGTTGTCTAAATAGCTAATTTTGCCAAACAAGGCATCAAACTCTTGGCAAAGAATGATGACTCTGCTAAGATGAGATGCCTTCAGTAAAGCTAATGGAAGGTAACGTTCAACTGTGATCCAAGTTTTTAGCTTTCCTTAAACCCATAATGTGTTTATTAATATGTTTTGATAAATGACAAAGGAATTCGTCCATTTGTATATTCATCATGTTATATTTGGATTACCTTAGTAATTTTATTGTTTGAATATGTTTTGATTCTAAGCAAATATTACCATTTTAGTATTGCTTAATTAATTTCATATAAGGTGTCATAATATATTTTTGATAGTTAAGTATTCAAATTTGAATGTGTGATCTTTATGGTATTATATTTTTGTTATTCAAATTTGATTATGCAAGATTATGAATGATTACAAATTTGCCTATTTATTATGAAAGATATTCTCAATATATTATTCTAAGTGGATTATTTGATCAACTAGCTATTCGGAATTTAACCATTGTTGTGAATGTTGGCAAAGTTTGAAAAAATAAACTGTTGAATCTCCAAGGGCCTGAAATGTAATTCAATGCTTGAAAAATCCAGTGAAGATAATATTTCCTTATTTGATGTCAACGACTACATACCTTGAAGGGCTCCAACAACTATATTCTATTGGCTATAAATAGAGGAGCATTTAAAGCTTGGAACACACACAAGAGGAAAAGACAAGCGGTACACTTGTAAATCAAGAGGAGGAACTTGAGAAGACTTTGAACTTATATTGCCAAATTTATTTTGTTATCTACTAAAGAAGTGTATCTTCTAGTTGTTATGTTTGTACTGAGTTAGACTGATTAGTCAAATGACCGACTATCCAAGTATGGTTGAGGATTAATGCGTAAGTTGGGACACCTAGAGTTGTAGGGTCAACACATGTTGCACGATTATTTTTTATTTTTTTTTGGTCCAACAGATTGCACGATTCATGAATCGTATGTAATCGACTGTCCTAATAAGAGAAAATGATTCAAAATTCCATTGCGAAGGGTGCCCATGAGTAGAAGACTAAGCGTAGCCAAACCTCTATAAATAACGTGTTTTATCCACATTTACATTTTCACATTTTTACCTTGGTTATTTTGTGACTTCAATTATCATCCTATTTACTCCATTTAGGGTGATTTGACCAGCTAAACTAGGCCAACTAGGGCTGGCAAAAAAACTCGTATCCGCCTAAAACCCGCAAAACCCGCCCCAATGGGTATGGGTATGGGTGGGGAAAATTGAAAAAAAAAGGGTATGGGGCGGGTATTGCTAAAATGGGTATGGGTATGGGTATGGGTATGGGTATAGTTCGTACCGGCCCCATACCCGTTTTATTAATACTCTCCTCGTACCCGTCTCATACTCGCCCTATATAAAACCTATATCCGTTTGTTTAAAGTTCTAATTTGTTACTTGTAATTGAATATATTGGTAGTTGCTTTGAGTTATATGATATTCCAAACTTCGGCAGAATATTTTGTTTCAAACTGTAATTGTCAAGTGCTAATTTATTGTTTTGATTGGCAAATTTTTAGTTGTATTTGATGTGATATGATATATCGTCGGAAGTTTAGTATTAATGTGACATATTGAGTATTTGATATCGAATATGGGTACAAAATGAGTTTAATTCTTTTTTATCTATATATACCCGAATAAAACCCGCATACCCGCTATACCCAATGGGTATGGGTATGGGTATGGGTATAACTTTATAATACCTGATGGGTATGGGTATTAATTTTAAAAATGGGTATGTGTGAGGGTGCGGCTAAACCCGTTCCGTACCCGCCCAATTGCCACCCCTAAGGCCAACACAAACATTAGATTAACCCCGCCAAATATGACGGATTATGCAAACGCTCACTCAAGGCCCCGAGTCCCTCATTTTGTCAAGCTTTCAACTCCAAAATTAAACATAGTTACAGCGAAGGAAACCAGCGGACTGACTTCGTGGCAAATGAAGCTAAGAATTATATTGATTTTTTTGGATACATTTATGATAGTACAACAACTCAGACTCCCCTATGCCCTATGGTACTCAAACTGCGGCAAGTCAGCATTCAAACCCTTTTCAGGGTACAGTACCTAAAATAATAAGCTACCTCAAGCAACTGCTAGCTCGTACTCTTCAAAATTGTGCCCCTGGATATCAAAAAACATTTGGATATCATCATATCAAATTGAGCCGAAAAGGTAGCATTACATATACATTTCGGTGGACACTGCAGAATGTCACAAAATGGCTTTGCCTATTTACTCATATTTACCTTAAGATCAAATGCAGCTGTCTGAGACTCTAACATCAAATGCAGCTGTCTGAGACTCTGACATCTAATGTGATACATATACATTTCGGTGGACACTGCAGAATGGTGGTGGAATGAACCAATTCATCAAATTGAGATCTGCCACTGGAAAAGGAAAGAACGCCTCACTTTCTACTCATCCATATTTTTCATATACTCCTTTGCAAGGTTGCTTTCGTTGATGAGCTGCTGTTCTTTGAGGAGAGAGTTGCCTGATTCCAAAAGAGCCTCAAAGTTTTGCTGTTCAAAACAATTGCACATAGCACGATGTCAAGGCTAAACAGTGTTCTTGGAGAACAAGAACAGAAACATTGCTTCAATGTTGGACATGGACTAAAACCTCAAAGCTTAATGGGCTAGACTTTTGTGCTCTAGTAATATCAGAACTGAATCCAACAATCGCAATGAAAGTGATTATGAAGGACCATGAAGCGAATTTCTCAAGTTTTGACTGTCGTGTTTGATATTCTGCACCATGAGGTGGTAAATATTTGCATGCACAGCTATATACCACTACTAGGTGATTTCGCAGACTCAGTGCTGTCTAACCTGTCTTATGGTTCAGGGTATATAATGAACGTACAAGTGATTATGTTGGTATTGGCAGACAGAGCATAGTGCTTCCATAGCAATTCAACCAGTATTGTAACTCCGAAGTAACTTCTTCAGATGGACTACTACCCTCGCATTGTCTTTAGTGTAATCCAGATGTTTTCTAGTTCTGCTTTGGCATTATGCAAACAGTGTCTTTCCACGGATTATTTGGTCTCTTCTTAGATCTGTAGCATGATGGCACTCTATTGTGTATAAATTTTTATCACAGACTGCAGGCTCTTCTAAGGTGTATCTCTGATACGTACATATATAAGAAATTCCAACAAAAAGAAAATATTTTCTTATGCACTAACAAAATTGTGCCTAAGTAGAGCATTCAGGAGTCAGCACCCCTACTAAGACTGAGCCTGCTCACTTCAGCTTCATTTATCTAGATTTGATTACTTGATTTATCCATATTTCATATTTAGGTTTCGTGTTCTAATTCATCCAATCCATAACAGACTATTACATTCAACTAAAATTACATCTTTTATAACCAGCCAAAAAAATTACATCTTTTATATATCAGATTCATGATTTTAGACCTTAGTTTTATTCCAAATTTAGATTATAGATATCAATTCCCACAAATTCCAAACCAAAACAAAAAGGGGAGATCCCTTAAAATACAGAAATATTGTCCTACTCAGGTTTCAAATGTTAATATCATTTGCACAAAACAAGATATCTCACAAAATCAATATTAAATGCAAGTACTTTAGTATTTGCACACTAAAAATAGTGTTGTTCGCGATGATACCTCAGGAGGAACAAAGATCGGAAGTTCGTCTCCTTTTCTTTGACTAAGAAGTTTGTCTCCTAGACTGTCAACACCTCCAATATCATCAACCCACTGAAAGGAAGCAATGGTCAGTTCACTGGCACTCGAAAGAATGCAATAGGATATGCTGCTGAAATTAGAAAGAATCTCGTCCATACACTACATTTGGAAATGAGCTCACTACAAAAACCCATTAAGCACTTCTGAGTCCAGATTTTGGACACCAAAGCGTCACGATTTCAGATTGGAGAAAAGCTTTTTGTACTAAAAACTTTACTTTGGTTCCAAACCCATTAATACGTTTTCATGATTTTCTAGAGCTAACCTAACTGTAATTAGTTTTCCTCCCCGCTATCACCTTTGTGGCAGACTAAATAGGGGTCCAATATTTCCCAGCATGTTGATCATAAGTATAACAAGATTATGGACAGAAACAGCATATCTTGGCAAGTTTATCTTCCTAAAAATCTCCTAGGGATCAACTGTGAGGCTAGATCAACATATCCTTTGCCTCAAATATACTGAATTTCCCAGCATGCCACGTTCACGCAGGGTCCGGGAAAGGACCTCACCCCAAGGGGTGAATTGTAGGCAGCCTAACCTGACTTTGTGATGTAGAACGCTCTAAAAGCAATTCTCACACCTAGAAAATAACGCAAGAACTTTTGAAAACTTAATAATTCAATTCATTCAAGTGTGTCTTTCCCAAAACACGAGGGGCGTTTATATAGGAATCAATACAACTGAAAAAAGGAATATAAAATATATCCGAAGATTATGATAAGATTACGATAACTAAAAATAATCTAAGAGATAAAAAGATAAGATTTTATCCTAAAAGATAACCTACAAAGATAATAAATTATAAAAATACTTCACATATGCCAATATTAAGATATATCCATATCTTCTTAATTCTCCTTTATCCTTATCCTGCATCACTTTATCAGTGGCTAATTCCAAGGCTCGAAATTGTTCAATAAGTATCACTAAAAATGCACATTAAAATTGTCAAATATAAATGTATATTTGAAATTGAAGTATTTTGGAATTGGAAAAGAACTGAAGTTGCTGCTTGAGAATAACAAAAGGCCCATGAGGAGAACCATAGAAGGACTGAGTCTGTACTCTGTGTAAAGAAAACTACGTACTTACATGCATGCACATTCAACCAAAGAGGTGCATACCTTAAGAATAGACCGGTCATATGTACGAGATCTCATAGCCCCATAGAAATCTAAAGCTGCACATTTTAAAACAGAAGAAAGCATAACGATTATAAATTGTCCAACCAGAAACAGAAGCCAAGGTAAATGAAATAGAGTATGATGGCAAAGAAAAAAGAAAAGATAAATAAGGGGAAAAAAGGATCCACTTTAGAAACTGTTGATTAATTTTGGGGGAAGTGGTCAGACATAAATCATGATAATGTTGTTCAAACAAAGAACATTGATGATGGACAACAGAGCAACGGAGACAGTTTATCAAACTATTTTAAAACACACTCTGGAGTCCCACCTAAGATGGGTTCGGAGGGAGGCAGCAGGGCTGATAAATGCAACATTACCTAATCAATCAAACCATAGACAGGTATTTTCCTTTATATCCTAGATTCCATGAAGTTAGGTTTATCTCCCTTTTCCCACCTTTTCTAAAAGCTCAAAGAAAGATAATCTATAAGAAGCTTGGGATCATCTGCAGTCTCTCTGCAGAAGGTAAATACAGGATAGATGGATGGCTCAACAATTTATACTGCAAAACTATATGCAGTTCAGTCAATGACATGCTATTATTAAACCAGGCACTAAGTCAAGGGTTCCAGACATCAGTTTCAGTGGCACATAGTCTGTCCTATTTGGCCATGTAAGTCAAGGGTATAAATTGTATAATACATCGGTTTAGCTCTCATTTATGACATTTTATGCCTTGGTACACAAGATGATAAATTGATAAATAGGAAAAAAAAATTCAAAGACAGTGAATCAAGATACCAACAATAACAAATCTCCCACCTAAAATACGGAAACGAAAGAAAAGCACAAATAAAAAAGATATCCCAAATTTGAGTATTCTCTAAGCTCTCAAGTTTGTGACGTTGGTCATGTACTAAATGGTGAACAAGATAAATAGCCAGTTTTTCTCTATATTTTCTTCTCAGAGATAACTAGCTCGTCTTGAATAAAAGAAAAGGACAGCTAATGAGAGATAGCAGACACTAAGCCGATTACGAGAAAAGAGCTCCCATAACTCTGTTCAATTGAGCAGAGCTATTCCCCCCCACCAAAAAAAAAATAAAAATTGAGCATAGTTACTGAAGTTTGAGACACTTATTTCCTATCTTCAGAAAACAACAGGTGCCTGTTACCTTGATTAGGAAATGTGTCAACGATTCTGACAACTTCATCCCTGGATATTCCATCTTTCTCATACATACGATGAACAATGTTGACAATATCCTCGCGGTTGGGCTGCCTGGTTTAAAAAAATTAGAGAGTTACACTGTGAAGCAATACAGCTACATCTCATGGAATATGTGGCGGAAATATAGAAGGCCAAGGCCAGGAATAGAAGATGGCAAAGGACAACAAAACAGCGAAAGACCATGGGCAGGGTAAAGAGAGAAGGCTAGCAGGAGCAAGAAGCGCAGTTCATACTCGTTACTTCCAGAATGGTTGATTAATGCTTAGTAATAACCTCAGATGAAAGTCTATGTATAGCACTTCAAGAGTAGCTTTAGCCCTCTATAATTGTGAACTGCAGAAATTTCCCAGTAGTGAGTTCTATAACTGTCTGGAAAGTGGACAGAAATCAAATCAAAACATGATGGGAAACTAAATATTGACAAAGTAGTTGTAAATACTCTTATGACTCATCCAAAATGCCATGATATGTACATGTACAAAATAGATTAAAGAGGTCATAAAATACAACAGTTTCAAAACACAACATTATTCAGCAGATTCCTTAACTCAGACATCCTTCATTTTCATCTCCATTGAATGGCTCGTGCCATATTTCCATGTCAACTATTCTGTATTTTAATTAGAGAGATTAGAAGAGACAAGAAAAATACCAGTAGAACTTTTCCATCCTGCCATCACGTATTAGAGGAGCATATATTGTTGAAAAGTCATTTCCTGTGACAATAATAGGAATTCTGTGTGTGGTATCTGATTCACGCCAGTTCTGTCCAACACTGACTCTAGTTGGGTTGTCAGCTAAGTTCATTAGAGTTCCAACTACAATTTGATTATTAACGGTCACTTGAGTATTTCCTACAAGGGCAGACATGAGCAAATCAGGGACCATAACTAAAGAAAATATTTATTTTGTTCTTTTAAGTTTCAGAATCTAGTTAGGTGCTCACCAAATCTACCAATGCCAGCATCAAGATCATTGATCATCAAACAGCTCAATTTCCCCTGTATGGAGCAAGGATAAACAAGGCTAACGTCAATGACTGCAAAGGGGCATATGCGTCAAGCAGAAGCTAAGAGGCTACTCCGTCAGATCTGGTCAATTGCATTGAATAACTTATGACTCAAAAAACAAAGTTGGATGTTAACAACACACACTACCCAAAATAGAAAAAATTTAGGGACACCCAAATTACACAATGAAGAGTAGTTTGTTGGTTCTTGGTTCTTAAAGAAAAGTTGCTGAAACGTTAAATTATTCATGTAAACATAGATATATCCTAGAGTAGATTGGCCACCTATATGACATGCTATGTTTACTTGGGCTGTCCAGTTCAGCTCACATGGGCATACCAGACAACTGACTGGCCACATAAAATGCCAAGAGGCAAGCTGGTTAGCTAATGGGCCTATCATAAAGGGCGGTTAATTCTTGGTGAATTCTTTGAGTATGATTTTTGCCTTTCTAGTACAACTGCCCTATCATTAAGATGGACTAATGCTGAGTGCAGTAATTTTCTTTTCATATATTGTTCTGTAGGTAATGAACACCAATTTTATCAGTCTTACTCTTGAGATTTATCTTCTGCAGCACACCATGCCCAAGCATCAACATTTATTGTTTGTCAGTTCAGACCGATGTGGAAAGGGCAATGGCAAGTTAGTTACTTTGTCCAAAGGCTAGATGCAAGGGACAATGTACAGTCCTGATTCCAAGATCACTGCCCTACCACATGGACCAGCAGAAGCAAAAGATTAGTCATATTCCTACTGAAGCATATGCCCCTTTCTTTTCTCTGTCATTCTCATTCGTACTCTACCAAGAACAAGAAATTTGTGCATGTTCTCTAAAAGCTACCTTAAACTTTTGTCTCCTTAGTGCTTTTAGCCATCAGGGCAAAAAGTAGCAGCACATGAAACTTATGTGATACAGTTTGAACTAATGCCATAGTGCTTTATCACAATTTTTATTGTTTATGAAACAGGCTATAAGACATCACCCACCATTTCCTGCCAAACCACAAATGCAAACTGAAATTATTTCAGCTAGCTTATCAACTTAAACTCACAAAGGTATATGCTGTTAAGAAAAAGCATGCCTTCTAGTTCTAACATTACTTGAGAAAACCCCCAGTTATGTTTAAGCAAAAAAATTAAGCCACAAAAACCCAGACATACATATATCAATATTGAAAGAGAAAAAGCTTCTGACATGGTTCTGCACCACTTGCGAAGCTGCCCTGTATCGTTCTCGTATAAGTTTGCCTGGTTCCCCTGTCAATGGAAAACAGACAGTGAGCCAGATGCCCTGGTTATCTCCGTGAGATACACATCATTATCACACTCCATTTTCTGACAAGCAACATTATGAACTAGAAAAAGAAGCTGTTTTTGGGCGGGGGGTTTGAGCTCCCTAAAAAAGTTGAAATAGAATTGAAACCTCAATATGGACATCCAACACAAGAATCCCAATATGTGCAGAATGTAAGTCAATCCTTGCACAAAATTCTAATGGTGTGTTTGAAGCAATTAAGGAATTCAAACTTGCTATGCTCGGCTTCGGGTTTCTGTGAGAACACACACACCGCATGTCCCTCCACCCCCCTCCCCCGGCGCGCAGGAAGGGGAACCAAAGAAAGAAAGGAAAGAAAGAGAACCCGAACAATATAGTACCTTCTCATAAGCAGTGGATAACAAGACAATATCGACATCCTATTTTTTGTCCAGCACTCAGTTGATGGCATACAACATACCATGACCAGTAAATGGCAAAATAATATATCAATAGAACAATTGAACTGATTAAAAAAAAACCCAAATCATCGACATTGTCTCCCACAAGGTGAGAATCCAAGACAAGGTGAAATAGGCCAGAAGTATAGTTGGGGAGGGGGGGGGGGGGAATGTAGCCGGGGTCAGTGGCTTTTAAATCCTTATTAAGTAGGGCAATTCCTTTAGAGAGCCTTAACAAAGAACACAGCCCTGTATGCTAATCTATTGAAAATACACATGACAATGTAACAGGATCCACTAAAAAATAATGTCCTAGACACAAATCTGAAAATAATGCCAACTAAAAATAATAGCATAAATAGCATCAAATGGAATTTAGAAAATGGAGAAGATAAAAATGATGAGGAAAAATTAATACCCAGTAAAGAAGCATACTATAAATCATTAACTGGAATAGGAAAGAAAAGCTAAATTTCATACCAGCCCTCTCAGATTCTAGTTCTCCAGCAGACATGATAACTGGCTCAACTCCCATAGCTCGGAAAATAAGCTCAGCTTGGAAGGTCTTTCCTTGACCTTTTCCTCCCCAAATACCTGGAGAAGAAACTATATGAGTTTCTTAGCAGAGAAAAGACTGAAGCATGCAAATTCTGAGCCTTAAGACGTAAGGATGCATACTCCCAACATGTGGTGCATAAGAAAGAAATGGTCCATTAAAGCAAAGATGCAAGAATGAGTGATACCAATAGCTATGTGCTACAGGATTTGCTTTTCAACACATGACATGAATGAGAAATATGTTGCACACGTGGAGTATAAACTCCACAGTAAATGGAACATATTAGCGTACGCTCTCCTGACTCTCACAGGAAGAATGATCCACAAAGTGCAATCAGATTTAGAGCAGAAAGAAGGATAAGAAAGGGAGAACAATCAGGGAAAGAAGGAACTACAAAGCACAACAAAAGAGAAATCATACATTGTAGTATTGTCATGGTCAATGTTCTGTTACTCAGCTTGAGATAATATCTAATTAAAATCTACAATCATATAGATTGAAATCGACCATCATCAGGCCATAGAGTCATAATCTTAACAGCATTATTTGACGATCACAAGGGGAAGAGCAGTGGAAAACCCAAGAAAACTTTTACCTCCAATCTTCATGATAATTATCCTTTCCTTAAATTTAGGACTGATTATTGTTCAACTTGATAATAATGAAATCTTCTTTTGTGAAATAACCTGTCAGAAGCTATTTGACTTCCACTTGTTGTGATCATGGCTAACAGATGGCCACATCTAATTTGTTACCTGCTTGGGTTTGGGTTGCTGTATGCCAGATAACGACTAATGTGAACTCTTTGCCTATTATATACAAATATTTATGAGCATTTAAGACAAACAGGAAACAAAATTCCTAAAAGCATACTCCAACTGCAAAGAGGACACTGACACCAAAATCAAATACTAAATTAGATTGAAAAGGAACAGCAAATAAACCTGTGATGAAACTATTCCCATACTACTTCCCATTGTGAGTTCTCTAATTTTATCAACTTCCCTCCTTTGGCCTGAAATTACCTAGGCAAATTTATATTAGGAAAAAAAAAATCAACAGATTCTTGTCACTAATTTTTTTCTTGGGGCAGGATTAGTCAGACAATTTTATCTTTATTCACAGCCACCTCCACAACACTAGCCCCTCAATGTCATTCCTGCTGGAGCATATCCTGAGGGTATCCCGATGCAACAGATCTAGGCTTTCTCTGAGACTCCCATTGAGAAGAAAAACGAAGGGGGAGGATGCATTTTGTACAAAAAGTAGAAAAAAGCAAGGGGTTAGAAGTATGAAGTGAAGAAAATACATTTAAAACAATTTTATCTTTTTTTTGGGGTGGGGGGGGGGGGGAAGGGGGGGCGATGTATAACTTTGTTGTTTACCGAACACCATGTGCAAAGGATAATTCTTGATTTGTTTGGAGAAGATACTGCTAAACACAAAATGTGTATTACTCAAGTCCGAGCTACAATGATTAGGACAAGTATACAAAAACATCCTTCATGTCTCAGATCTGGCATCATACAAAGACAAGTTAGCAGCATTTTCCACATTTTATTAACATGCAGAACAAAAGAAAAAGAATAAGTAGCAGCTATAATTTCCATGAAATTAAATAGGTACTTATTAACCATGATATCCTGCATATCAAGCCCATTTCCAAGACTTTCCTCATCTATATCTTTTCTCTAAATGATCTGCAGGTGTATATTACTATCTGTTTCATCACTATATTACATTATTTTAGCATTCTTCTTCTCTAGTCATCATCATATAGGAAAATTGATAAGGTAGGTCTTAACGTCAAGGGCAAGACAGGAGTTTTAGACGTGTGATAGTCACATGGATAACGAATGATTAAAGAAAAGATTTTAAGCAGTTTCTGGGGAAAAAAAAATTACGTTTCAAGTTGGTTTCAGATAAAAGACCCAAAGGATGATTAAGGCTTCTACCGCCAGCCACACAAGAGGCCATATCATGTAATGTAGTTAACATTGATGGATTGAAAAAGAGGCCATTCCCCAGCAAACTGGCCACATCAGAAAGAGAAAGGATTTGAAATTAAGCAAACTGTGTTTTCACTCCAGAACAACCACGATATACTATGCAATTGCCACATTAGAGCCATTCCACCAATACCACACCTGTTTGCCCAATTGCTACCAAAACCACCTTTTTAATCCTTGTCAAGACGTTCAAGGCAGGCAGAACTCATCATGTTGGAAAAAGATAGAACGGCTAAGTAGGATACTACATAAGTTAGATTGACCTCATGAGATAACCACATAACATTGGTTTGCAACGTAATAAGATGGATTGATTTAATGAAACATTAACTCAAATTGAAGATTTACCATCTAAAACCCAACTAAATGACCCAAAAAAATTCTAAAAAAATGTGCGTAATAAATTGGGGAAGAATTAACTCTTAGAGAAAACTGATTAGCTTTGGCAAATAAATTACTTTTCACATACGAAGAAAAATTAATCAAAAGTGATTAAATGCAAGGAATAAAAGATACATTCTTAGATACGATTTTAAAAGAAAGAATATACTCATTTTGTCATCTAAAGAAAAAGTGATCTGTTTTCAATAATCACTATTCAAAAAATAATAATATTTTCTTATTACTTAATATTAACCCAAAAAGTAGGAAGCAAACTAATCAAATTCCATATGGCACAAGGACTGTAACCGTACATCTACAAATGATTCCTATATTTTCTTTTCGCGGGCAACTGCAAAGATAAGACAGCAGGGATCATATTTACCTAGGATAAGTGGAACTTTAGCATTAAGAAGATGAGCCATGTAATTCTTTACAATGTGGCACACTGCACAAAGAGAACAAAGAGTAAAACAACATCAATAAAGCCCAATGATAAGGTTACATATGACAACAAATTCTGAAAGTCTGGCTTACAAGAGATCATGGATTCAATAAAATGTGAACATTTCTTAAGAACCATGGAAATACAATAGATGCAGAAATGCCTCCTAAAGAATGAAGTCATCATCATCGTGAATTGTAACTAATAGCAATTGCAAAAGGTAGGTCCTAAGCTCAAGAAGGAGGTTTCAATTTTTCAATGTTACTATTGAAGAGATGGCTATACAATTTACTTGGTCATAAAATTTGCAGCCATACTGTACATGGCTCTGGGTCCAGCTATTATTTATCTTGCAGCCACTTATCAATAATCTGCTTCTTGAATCAAGAACAATAGATTTTTTTTTCCTTTTTTTGGTTGGGGGGGGGGGGGGGGGGAGTATTTATCCCTTCCAGACCTGCATAACCCAGCCTGTCCAGAGAATACGATATCTATCCAAGAAGCAAATGGCCTTTGGAAGAATACTGAAAGTCTAGAATTTCCAAAAGAGTGGGCCATAGCTCTGTTGGCCTACATAAAATTGATGCCAAAAATCAGCATTTATCTGAAATAAGTTTAAGGGGCTTCAGTTCGATCAAACTTTTAGGAGCTGAAAAGTCTTTCTTAAACCAATTCTCAAAATGTTTAAAATCATAAGTTAATAATAGAAGACATTATATCATCATCAGGTTTCTAATGGAATCAGATAGCCTAGACCTCTAAGGGAACAATTCTGTTCAGACATTATTGCTGCCTCTGTAAGATGCACAGTAAGGGATAGCGATGTAAACATTAGCTTGAATTGGATGGCTACACTTTTAGATATTTTACATGGCAGGATGGAGGAAGAAAGAGAAAAGAAAATGCCAACATCTATCACCACCATCACTAAGTTCAGGGAAGCAAAGAGTGAAAGTCATATAGACGACCTATGCTAAAATCTAGAGAACTACATCTACGTTACATGGCAAATTCATCCAAAATGTTTGAATAGTAAAGGCTAACTAATGTCAAATATAATATAGTCTCTTTACTTTCCTCAATGTGAATAGTAAACCATTAATCTATGTCTAGACTTGTCAGTGTAAAACAAATTCATTATGCAACAATAGTCCTTCAAGAGGCCACGAGGAGGAACATATGTATAACATGGTGTTTTGAGAAATATGAATAAGTTATGCATAAAATGATGTTTTCAGAAATGTGAATACATCAGGAAATTAAAAAAATACATGAATGGTCTTCACAAAAGTACAAAACTCAAGTAGTTTTTGGAGGCATAGTAGCTTGAAGGAACATTCACATCCATATAGATCAGATCCATAACCTAAGCAGGGTTTAGGCAGTCTAATGTGCCAGCCTCACCCTTGAATTCTACAAAAATCTGGTGTTATTGGACCAATTGGTTGTCTACTACTCCATAAAGACGAAGGAAAAGGATAAAAGTCAAATACAGTTATGCATTGATCTTACTTCTCAATAGCTTCTTTGAGATGCAAATCCAAAATTCCCACATCAAGAATAGCTTTCTTCCATTCTGCTCACTAAAAATAACAAAATAATATCTTCTTCTACTTCTTCTTCCTTTTTTTTCTCCCCTCCACCCAGTTTCTCTGACTCATTTTTATTTTCCCTGCATCTTAGTACATCCCATCTAGCTGTAAAGCAAAGTTGCTTTCTTTAAAGACAAGATTTTGATATTTATTTATTTAGCTGAAAGATGTACATATAAAAGAATGATGAGTAACAGAAGACCAAATCATGACTGCATGTCGTACCAATGAGCGAGTACTCAACCATGTTAATCAAAATGCTAATACAGATTAGCAACTTGCATGAATTAATTTTCTTACCATACTGGATGCTCTAAACAGGATAGGGTAATCCAAAATATAGACACAACCAAGAAGACCACAGAGTGACAACTAAGGTACAGTTACTTGTGATGCAGATTATCCAGCCACCAACATGACTGAATGAACAGTATTTGCCTCTAGAGAATTTCTTGCAACTTACCAACTTTATCCTGTCACATAGAGGGGAGAAAAGTAGTAAAGCAGTGCACAATGAATTGGATAAAATCAAGAAAATGAAAGTTGAGAGAGAACTGAGAGATAAGAGTGCAGTAACAATATTTGTGTCAAAAAGGAAAATATCACAGAATAAGCATATGAATATCATATGCAGACAGAGCAGAAAAAATATTAGCAAAGTTCTCAAATGTGCATAAACATAATGTGAAGGTCTCAGCAGCATTCAAACAGCCAAGCGACATCTTATAACTAGAACACCTTGTTGAATGCTGGTATTTCTAACGAGTTCAACTGAGCATTCAGAAATTATTGTATGAATTCCACATTGAACTCTTTTGCAACATAAGCCGCAAGGAAACAAGAACTAGGCTAAACCACAAGTTTATGATTTTATTTCCTACATCCAAGTGGGCTGCCCCAAACCATCAATAATAATAATAATAATAATAATAATAATAATAATTATTATTATTATTATTATTATTATTATTATTATTGTCATTATTATTATTATTGTTATTATTATTACTACTACTACTACTTGTATCACTACTACTACTACTACTACTACTAGTATTATTATTATTATTATTATTATTATTATTATTATTATTATTATTATTATTATTATTATTATTATTATTATTATTATTTTTATTTTTATTTTTATTTTAATGATGATGATGCTGATGATGATGATGATGAACAACACCGCCACCAACACCAACACCAAGAACACCACCGCCGCCAACACCAACACCAAGAACACCGCCGCCGCCGCCGCCACCACCACCACTACAACAACGCCGACACCACCGCCGCCGCTGCCGCCGCCACCACCACCACCACCACAAACAACAACAACAACAACAACAACAATAATAATAATAATAATAATAATAATAATCATCATCATCCAACAAAAAAAGGGGAACATCCTAGGCTTGAAGGCCCATTCGTCGTGGAAGATTAAGAGATCCGCTAAAGGGAAGGGATGCTTACAAACTCCATAATTTTCTCCAAAAAGGACGTTATACATCCATTGCCATGATACATACTTCAATGCTTGCATTTGATAGTACTTGTAAATGCTTATGTTTAACAAAACAATTTGTATTATACAACTTAACATGAGATTGACGGCAACCATTCATCAAGAATATGAGAATACATCCAAATGACAATGTATGATGTCATCATTAGTGAAATTTCATAGGCTAAACACCACGATTGGTTTTGACTTCTTTTTCTTTTCTTTTTTTTAAATAAAAAAAGTGAGTTTAACTTAAAGCCCAATTTTCACACAGCCATTAGCTGAAAGTATTAGTATCAGACACGTGTGTTTACCTTAACATTGAGCTAATCATAGCACATTACAATCTGCAACAAAACAAACCACATCAACCAAGCCGTTTGGTCCACTAAAATTAGCTGCCTATAAGTGATATGGCACAACCAGCATTCAGGGGCTGGAAACAAAAAGGGTTTGATGGAGGGTTCTTAATGGCCGGGTCTATAGGTGCGAGACTATTTTCTAATTTGTATTAGCTACCATGCACCAAACGGTTTGTATATCTTTGCTTATCATCTCCCACCCCCCCACCCCCTTCACAGCTCATTCTTCAACAAGATAATACAAAAAGACAGCAAGATAAACAAATGAGGATGTTGCAAAGTGAAGAATCTAACCAAGAACAGGGGAGCGATGTAATAATCGCCTTGTAAGTGCTCAAATGACCTTGTCACTTTCTGTCGATAGTCAAATACTATGTCCGCTGCAATCAATTTCACGTCCCAAAAAAACAAAAATTGAAACATTAGACATTGCAATGCACTTTGCATACCACCATGTCCTTTCTCTCCTGAACTACTAACAATTAACAATTGGGCTACCAAATGACGTTTCTCCTCTAACCAAAGAGAGAGAAAATTACCATCTCGACCAAGAAAATTTCCAGCAAAGAGATCATCAATGACGCCAGCCCTAGCACCAACAGTGATATTGGTATTATCAGCCTCAGCACCAAGTCGATAAAGGTAATCATTCCCAAATGCATCTTTTGCTTCCCAAGATGACTGCTCCGACAATCGCTTCTTCGCCATTGCCGAACCATTGTTGTCTTCTCCATCTTCAACCTCTTCTCCATTCTTCAACCCCTGGAAAATAGCGAAATTCCTCCCTGAAGAGAGAGAAATCTGGCAAGATTTACGCCTAGGATTCGACTGAAAGAGCTTGTAGGAGAAGGAGTTGATGAATAAGCGAGAGTGGAGGTTGGAGAATTGGGTGGAGGGGAGGGAATTGATCATCAGAGCCATGGGAGATGGAAGTGTAGTAGTTAGTGCTGAAAGAGGGTGGAGGGAAGAGACAGAACAGGCTTCATTCAAGATAGAGGGGCCTTTTTGATCAACAAGGATTGGAGTTTTTGTGGCTTGTCTGAGTTCTTGGCGCCACATGTGCGAGGACTGGGAGTTTATTCCGTAACCACATATTCAAATTGAATTAATTTTCTGGGGAAAAAAACTGAACTCAGCCGGAATAGTGTGCGTGTTCTCGTTTGAATTGTCTTGAAGCGTCCAAAATGAGATCTAAAAAATAGTTCGACCAACAAAGAGTACGACTCGACGTTCGCTTACTTGAGATATTTTTAATTGATTGAGTCGGTATAGGATGGGAATAAACAGAATGCAATGGAGTAGGAGAAAAGTAAAATTATTGATGTCAAATTATGGAAAGGTATAGAAGGGAGTGTGAAGCAATGGTATTTATCTTCAATAGTTTGGATCCGTACTTTGCACGATACATGTTAAAGTAGACACTTTAAAAGTATATATATGCGTATATGTGTGCGCACATGCGTAGTCAAAATAATAAAATAATGTTCATTGTAGACAAAGTTAATATATAATTTTAAAAAAAAAACTCAAATTTATTGCACAATATGGATAGATAGTAATTTCTCCATAATACCCATTGATAATATATAATAGTGTAAAGACAGCAAGTTCTCCATAATATCCAAAAATAATTTGATAACATTGATTGCATCTATACTATTATCAATTAAAATAATACAGCTTAAGTGATTAGTTTATTGAAAAATATTTAAGTTATTAAGACCTTTAGATAAAATAATGTGCTAGTTAGTTACTGATTTTCACTTAAGCTATTTTTATTATTACTAATACATAATAAATTTAGTTTGATTAATATACTAACATTGATTAGTAAATGCATTGATAGGGTCCATTCTTCAAATAGGGGTCCTTTAAGCAGAGGAGGTAAAATTGATTACCGTAAATGACTTTGTATTACATATATAATAGTAAATATCATTTGTAAATAACTAGTTACCTCATGTGCTTATTAATCAATGTACTTTTATAGTGAAAGGATTTAATATAGGCATTATTACTATATAATCAATTAAAGATAAAATCAAAAGGATTAAAAAAAAGACATATAATTGTGAAAGTCTATAAATGTAGAGATAGTTTTACTTCTATACCTTCATTGTTCATATAGTATGGATGGACCAATGTCCGAAAATGTACAATCAACTTTAAAAAATAATTAGTTTGTGCCTCCACTCTTAAAATAATGCAGATTTTATTTTAGCATATAATATTTTGGTAAGTTTGCAGTTATTTAAATGGACATTGATAAAATAAATTTTACTGTCAAATAAGAGGGACCCACAACCTTGCTAATATAATACCTGTATTATTTTAAGAGGAATTATTTTTTTGGTTAGTTTGAAGTGATTGGAAACAAACATTAAAGCGTATAAAATATTATCTTTATGAGTTTACTATTCCTAATTTAAGAATACTATATTATTTGTACTATATAATCAATGTTTTATATAGTTATCTTAATGAGTTAGTGTACAATACTTAAGTGATTAATAGGGCGTCTTTAGATAAAATAAATGTATTTGTGCTCAAATTGATAAATGCAACTAACTATTTGACACCTGTACTAATAAATTTGTATTTACTATTATATAGATTTTGATAACTATAGTTAAATAAATTTGCATTATCCAAACTGTTGTATCGTCTTTTCAAGCACAGGAAAGCTAAAAGTGTAGAAAAATAAATTAACTCTTAAAAGAATATAAAATTAAAAGTTTAAAAGTTGGTTTAAAAATTTCTAATTTTTTCTGTCTCACATTGTTGTGGGTAATCCGTACGTAGAATAAAATTAATAATATGAAAGTGTATCTATGGGATCAATGAAGACGTCGTCATTATTGTATTTTGATCCCTACAAATTACAAAAAAATAAAAAGAAAACTGAGTGCAAGAAAAATGTAAACATCCTAGCAAGAAGATGAAAGAGGGGAATCAAGATGAATTTTTCCAAATCGACCTAGACTAATGCAGACCTCTTTATTACCGTATATTGATCCCTAGAAATTGAAGAAGCTTAAATCGAAGCACAATGGACAACGAATAAGAAGAAAATAATATAACTGGAAACGAAGTCGTACTTCAAGAAGATCAATATTGTAGACCTCAATCAATGCTTACTTGGGTAGTAAATTTGCCGGCTTAAACTAGGGATGAGAGTTGCACCCGAACCCGAAAAACCCGCCTCGAACCCGCCCCATTTATAGCGGGTATGGGTAGGAAATTTTGGGGAAAAATGGGTATGGGGCGGGTATGGGGATTGCGTTTGAAAATGGGTATGGGTATGGGTATGGGTATGGATTCTTAAAACCCGTACCCGATTGTGTACCCGAATTGCTAGTAAAACGGGACCAAAATACGGTAAAATTCAAAAATAAATATTTGGCATGAAACTCTAAGTGTATATTATTTATTTATGTAGAATTGAAAAATTAAGTTTTTTTTACATTTTTAACTTTTATGAGTTTATCCGACATAAACATTAGTAGCATCGCTTGAAATTGCCAATCAAACATACCGTGTATGCAAATATGGGTTGAATATGGGTGACACTTTGCGCACTCTACATATACCCGAATAAAACCCGTAAACTCGAAAAACCCAATGGGTATGGGTATGGGTACAACAATCCAAAACCCGATGGGTATGGGTATGGGTATGGGTATGACTTTTGAAAATGGGTATGGGTGGGGGTATAGCTCAACCCGCCCCAAACCCGCCCCACGCCCATCCCTAGCTTAAACACATAGTAATAATGGTCTCAATAATATTGCTCAAATAATGCCTATATTATTTTAAGAGGAATTTTTTTTTTGGGTAAGTTTGCAGTAATTCAAAACAAAAATTAAAGCATATAAAATATTATCTTAATGAGTTTACTATTTATGATTTAAGAATACTATATTGCTAAGATAAATATAAGAACAAACAGCCAGTTAAGAAACTAAAATAATGCCTATATTATTTAAAGAGGAATAATTTTTTGGTAATTATATTTTAAGAATGCTATATTTAAAGAATGCAATGATTCTCATTCTTATTCTGATTTTCTTCTATTGTTTCTATAATTAATTTTTATATTTTTCTTAATTATTTTTCTCCTCCTTTCAACAAAATTGATTAATTTAATATGAACCAATGTGATTAAGAGCGAGAATTAATCTTATGGCCGCCCAAAAGTTCAGATTTTTGACAATGCATGAAAAATCCACATCAGCACAACATTACTTTTATATAATAGTATAGTTGAAGTGAGAAGGAATGGAATAGAGTAAGAAGTAGTGAAAAAGAATGGAATAAGAGTGTGAGCCAAAGTTTATCCACGAAAAGAACAAATCCTTAATAAGATGAACCTTGTTCTTTTCAACTTATTTTTTTCATATTCCTTTCTACTCTATTCCATAAAACTTAGTAAGATGGACCTTAATAAGAACATACCTTTAATAAGATGAAAGTTTACATGAGTTCAATTTGAATAAAACAACTGTATGTAAATCTATTTAAATAAAATATGTTTCAGTCAGTTCAATTCAGTTAAAGTAAAATTCAATAAGTTCAGTTCATATAAGCTTAGTTCATGTGATATGCAAATTAAACACCCGAAGTCTCATGCCTGGGGATTCTAATGAAGAAAGTAGAAGTTCGCTTAAGTTAACTGGTTTTAAAGAGTATATATTTCAAGTACATGAGTACACCAACTATTGTAGGGCTCTTCTCAACATCACATTGTTAGCTTTTAGTTGACAAAATTGTGGCCAAAAGTAGCAAAAACTCTCATGTATAGGAGAAGGGCTCTAATTAATAGTGTCTTATTATAGGATTTATGGATTCTAGACTTTCGATTTCATCTTAGCTCAAGAAGTCAGCAAGAGGGTCAGTTGAGGCCTGAGGGTGTATATAGGAATTGAACTTTTGACATTTATCCACCTTGGCCTATTTGGAAAAGACTTTGAAAAGCTTGACCTTTCTACATTGACCTTTATCCAACTTGACTTGCAAAGGCACTGAGTGAGATATACCATGTCTGGCCTATTTATAAAAGATTTTTAAAACTCCAACCTTTTCATATTGATATTTACCCAACTTAACCAACATAGTAATTTATCTTAACCAACTTGAAGTGATTTAGTGAAATTTTATTGACCATCTGAGACAGTGGCTCATTAGTCTCAAGATAGAAGCACATAATCTATAAGTTAATAGAGAAGTACGAAAGTAGGTTCTAGACTTAATGCATTGGGTTAGAGGTAATATTGCACAGAGTTTTATAGAGCCGGAAGGACTTATAACAAAAGAGTGTTAGGCCCGTCAAGTCAAGAGACTTGGTTCTCATGAACATAGAAGTGATAGGAAAGCATCCAAACAGGTTAGTCCCATACAAGCTTCCCATTTTAGGGGGCAAGGAGGTACTCAACTCTCAGCAAGAGGATAATCTTAAGAGATTTTATATATCATTCATTTATTTTGTTTTTCTCAGAATCTTTTTAATCAAAATAAGCCTTTTAATAAAGTCTGAATTATCCCACAAGTTTATCTAACCATAAATATAAAATTTTTGCTTAAAAGAAGGGAAAAAACACACAAAATTCACAAACTTTATCATAAGGCAAAAGGTTATAGTAATGTAAAAGCATCAAGAATGATTCGGAAACAAAATTGAGTACATTCTAATCATTTCTTCTCCCCTTCGCTTGCGAACTTTAGCACTTGTTTTAGCCAGATTTACTAATCATGGTTTGAAGCAAAATTTTAAAGACTTCCAAAGTTGCATATCTCAAAAACTTCGAATAGCTTTGGTGCCCTTTTTCTCCTTCCTCAAGTCCTCTTCAACACCAATTTTCTATTGAGCAGGCTCTAGACCCTTCTTTAAGTGTGCTTCTAACTTCTAGAGTTTATCCTACTATTGAGCAATTTTAGCTTTAACATTAGATGTTCATGTTGTTCCTTCTATTCCTTCCTTAAAATAGTTATACCTCTATAGGTTGAGGGGGTAAGGGTCCTGGTGGGTAAATGTCAATACAATAAGTTTAGGGTTCCAAAAATCTTATACGAATAGGTTAAATGGGGTGTATGTCAATATGTCGGTATGTCAAAGGGGTAAAGGTTAATTTGAAAAGTTTATGGATTGAAAAACCTTTTCCGAATTGGTAAGGGGTTTAATGTAAACGATTCTATAGATATTTTTTGTTTGCAGGTTCTTAATCTTATAACAGAAAACCCTTGATTGTTAGGGGACGCACTTTGTATGCCTAAATCTTTTGGTAGCGTAGGTTTTAAAAATCTACAAATTTTGAATAAGGTGATAATTGCAATAATTCGACCCTAACCTATATTTATTTATTTAAATCATATTTATTTATTTATTTAATAATATTTATTCATTTAATCACTCATGGTTATTGGTTTAACCAAATCATGTTTATTAATTCAATTACACTCAATTTATATATTTACAGAATTACCTCATACCATTTAAATTTTTCGCATTCATTTATCGTATTTAATCATCCCGGTTGGGGGATATTTCATTTTGGTCCCATTTTGCAATTCAAGTTTCATAGATTGTTAATTCAAGTTTCATTGATTGTTAATTCAAGTTTCGTTGATTGATTAAATTTCAGGTGAATCGATATTAGGCATCGATTGTTATGATCGAGCATTAAATTATTTTTCATAACGTCACAAAAATTTAATTTTTAGCCATGCAAAAATATTTGGGCTCAAATTCATTAAGTTCGGCCCAATTCATTTGGGCCCGATTTGCTGCCCGATTCATTTTGGGTTAAAATTTTGGCCCGAAAATTTTGGTGTGATTAAATTAAGTTAATTACTATCATTTGTGCCTAATTTTAATTAGTAAAAAAGATATTTTGGAAGGATAAAATTCAGCCAAGTATTTTTTGGAGTCATTCTAGCCAAGCAAACATAACAACACACACACACACACCCTCTCTTCTCCTTTCTCTCTCTAAGCTCACGGTTGCCCCTTCCCTCCTGCTGCTGTTTGCTACTGTTCCAGCTAGCCAGGTTGCCTCCGACCACCACAACCACCACCAACCATCTGCTCCACCTCACACCACAAACATCTCTTTCTTCCAAGCATCAAAGTAAGTAAACCCTAATC
This sequence comes from Selenicereus undatus, assembly GCA_017589665.1. Lineage (NCBI taxonomy): Eukaryota > Viridiplantae > Streptophyta > Magnoliopsida > Caryophyllales > Cactaceae > Selenicereus > Selenicereus undatus. The sequence continues at coordinate 29,678,174 of JACYFF010031959.1, forward strand.
TTGATCTTGTTGGTTTTGTTCTTTAATCTTAATTTTGATCGTTGTTTTGATGTTTTAGTTTATTGATCATGAATGTTTTGATAAGAAACTAGAGTTATTTTGATATTGATCATGGTGGAGTTGAGGTTGGACCATGCTAGGGTTAGGGTTAACCCTTGATCGTTCAAGCTTATTGATAAGGTGTTGGAATTTGATTGTTTTGTCTTTGATTTGGTGATCTTCTAACCTATTGGTGTTTTTGTATGATGTTGGGATGGACCAAAGCTTGTTTACATGCTTTTATGGAATGGTTTAAATTGAGGATTTGTGTGAAAAGAGAGGGAAAAGCTAAAACAGTGTGGGCTGAAAATTTTAGGAAAACAGGGCAAATTTCACGATTAAACTGGTAATGATCGGCTCCTTGGAAAATTATGATTTTTGGTGGGTAGGTATTTTAGTGTGTTAGCTTTCAAATGCCTTTTGAATCGCCTTAATCCGAGGTCTTTAGGAAAATTTATGGACATTTTACCAAAACTGAGCAGAATGGCCGAAACTGACACACTTGTGTAAATAGAATATGTACTCTTTCACAAACTTGACCACAACTTTGTGGTCATTGGTCCTAGTAGTCAGAGCTTCCACCTACTTTGACACATAATCAACAACATCCACTACGTAAATAAAGCCAAAAGGATGGTGGAAAAGGACCCATGAAATCAATTGCCCACACATCAAATATTTTGACAATCAGAATAGGGGAAAGAGACATCATATCATGATTGGATAGGGCGCCCATATGTTGACAACGCTCACAAGTAATAATCGGTAAACATCACAAAGTAGAGTGGGCCAAAAGAACCCACTTTGTAGGACCTTAGCAGCTGTCCTACGCCCTCCAAAGCGACTATCACAAGCATAAGAGTGACAAAAGGTCAAAATACTATGAATTTTACTCTCAAGGACATACTTTTGAACCACTTGGTCAGGACAATGTTTAAAAAGATAAGGGTCTTCCAAATAGTAATGTGTTACTTGTGAGAAGAACCTATCTTTCTCTTGTTTGGACCCGTAAGGAGGAATCTTCCAAGTCACAAGATAATTTACAACATGAGCAACTCAAGAGAGAGGGACATATGTCACAGCAAACAGCTACTCACAAGGAAAATGATCAAAAAATTCAATCAAGTCATCAGTATACGATAAAAATTCCAAACAAGTGGTCTGCAACTGAATTTTCAAAACCTCTCATATCCTTTATTTATATATCGAACTCTTGGAGCAACAAAAACTTCTAATAAGTCTAGATTTGGTATCATTCTTGACCAACAAGTGTTTATAATGCAACATGATCAATGAACACAATCACTTTTGAACACAAAATGTATGGACAGAACTTATCTAGTGCAAATACTACAGTTAGTAATTTTTTTTTCCAGTAGTAGAATAATTATTTTGAGCATCAGTTAGATTTTTACTAGCATAGTATACCACATGAGGGGGCTACACAATAGAGGTCAACACCAATAAAGTACGAAGCTTTTCAATAGTTTTCACACAAAACTCATCAAATACAAAAGGAGCATCTTTAGTAAGGACATTAGTAAGTGGGCAAGCCACTGTACTAAAATTCTTAATAATTCTCTTATAGAAACCAGCAAGGCCAAAGAAAGATTTGACTTACTTCATAGAGCAGGCACAGGTAAATTACAAATTAGATCAACCTTGGCTTTATCAACCTCAAGTCCCTTTTTAGACACTTTGTGGCCTAACACAATACCTTCTTGGACCATGAAATGACTCTTATCTCAACTCAAGACAAGATTCACTTTTTCATGTCTTTTCAGCACAGTGGATAAATTAGTAAGACACTCATCAGATGAAGAATCAAAAACAGAGAAATCATCCATGAAAACTTCTATGAAATTATCAATATAATAAAAAAATATGGCCATCATGCATCTTTGGAATGTGGTACATGCATTATACAACCCAAAAGGTATCATTTGATAGGTGAATGTACCCAATGGGCATGTAAAAGTTGTTTTTCCTGATCCTCAGGATAGATAGGTATTTGGTTGTAATCAGAATACCCATCTAGAAAATAGTGGAAACTTTGTCTAGTTAATTTTTCCAAAATTTGATCAATGAAGGAGAAAGGCAAATGGTCCTTTCTAGTGATAGAATTAAACTTTCTGTAATCAATGCACACCCTTAACCAGATGGTCTGTCTAGTAGGAATTAGTTCACCGTCATTGTTCTTTACCACCATTATGCCAGATTTCTTAGGGACCACTTGAACATGACTGACCTATTAATTATCAGAAATAGAATAGATAATGCATACATCTAAAAGCTTCATTATCTATTTCTGACAACTTCTTTCATATAAGGGTTTAGTCTACGTTGCATTTTCCTAACATGTTTGGCATTGTCCTCTAAGTCAATTCTATGCGGGCAAATTATGGGACTAATCCCTTTCAAATTAACAACTGACCACTTAATAGCACCCTTATGAATAGACAAGACATGAATCAACTTTTTCTCTTGATAACAAGACAAAAGAGAAGAGATGATGACAGGTAGGTTCTCTTTAGAGCATAGAAACATATACTTAAGTGAATCAAGGAGAGGTTAATTTCAACTCAAGTTTGAGTGGGAAACCAACTGAAGGTGGCATAGGAGAACTTGCTAAAGAGGGAAGAGGTTCATAAGTTGACAACCATGAGGAAGACTCGAGATAAGGACTGGAGTCAAGAGTAGAATCAATCTCATCTATTGTACTTCCTTAGTCAAACAATCTCAAGTCCCCATGGGAAAGACAGGTTTTCAATGGATCATTGCTCAAAATACCAAGTAAAACTTATTCAATCATTTCGTCAATCACATCAACAAAGAAGCATTCAGATTCATCCTCAAACACAGGTTGAGAAGAAGCTTTAAAAAAGTTAAGCCTAACCCTCGTGTTCATGATTGAAACATCCATCACTCCCGACCCACATTTAATGGTGGCATTAGCTATGGCTAGGAAGGGATGTCCTAAAATAAGAGGAATTTGCTTAGAAGTATGAGCAAGGTTCATGTCCAACACAACAAAGTCAATAGGAAAGCATCTTTTATCAATTTGAACCAAGACATCATCTATTCACTCCCTAGGAGTCCTAACTAACCTATCAGCAAGCTAAATGGTACAATTGGAAGGTTTCAGTTCACCCAATCCCAACTCTAAGTAAATAGAGTATATTATCAAATTAACACTAGAACCAAAATTCAAAAATGTCATTTCAATTTTGTGATTACCAATATAGCATGAAATGGTAGGAACACCAGGATCTTTGAACTTAGGTGGAGAGTCAAATTTCAAAATAGAGTTCACTTGTTCACTTAGAATAACCTTTTTAGACTTGTCATCTTTTGATTTCCTTTTGAAGGTGCACATGTCTTTAAGGAACTTAGCATAAGCTGGGATCTGTCTAATCACTTTCAAAAGAGAAAGATTGACCTTAACTTGCTTTAAGGTCTCTAAAATATCATCTCTCTGTTTGTCTTTCTTAGAAGGGAATGGTGCATCCAAAGCTCGAGGATAAGGAACCTTGGCTTAAATGTAACATTGGGGTCAGACACAATAGGGGAAGGGGATGAGTCATTTTTCCTTTTCGATTTGAGGTTACTCTCAATGGTATTAAGTCTTTTTTCTTTATCATGTTCCTTCTCACTCACCTTATTAGCAACTTCTTTACCACTCCTAAGAACCATTACAACTTTCAATTGTTCAAATTATTAGGCTTTAGGGTTCTAGAAGCGATAACTTTAAATTTTTCCTTCTTCGCTTTTACTTACAGTTATAGCTAGTTGCCCAAGTTGGGTTTCTAAGTTAGCTATAGATTGTGAGTGAGAGTCAACGATAACATTTTAGACTCAATTCCTTGGACCTTAAAGTCAACATTTTGCACAATGAAAGTCAAGGCAACAAGAGCAGAAATTACCTTGTCAACATCAGAGCTCCCAGATGGAGCTTGAAGAGAAGGAGGAGTATATCTCTGGTTTTGGCAACCATGAGGAGTAGGTCCGCTAGATTGGGCTTGAGGATTCTCAACATTTTGAGACCTCTATGAGAAATTAGGATGATTCCTCTAACTAATACTTATAAGTATTAGAAAAAGGATTATTGAATGGAGGAAATCATTGGGCAACATTTACTTGTTTAGTCACACAATCAGTCTCACCTACACAAGGACGGTCAACAGAAGCATATATGGGACTAGCACAAATTGAACACACATCTTGCATAGAAGAGGCATTAGACACTTTGTTCGTGCACAACAATTGATCAAAACTCTTAATTAAAGCATCAGCTTTATTAGAAAGGTCAATTGAATGTGAAACCTCATAAATGCCTCCTTTACTTTTAATTGCCTAGGCAAATTAAAATGCGAGGAAGTAGCATACAAGTGTAAATTTTCACTCAAATGTTCAAGCAATTTCCAAGCTTCTTCAGGAGTTTTATATAAGAAACTACCACCGCAAGATGCATCAACCATATGCTTATTGTGCTTATCTAAGCTAGAACAAAAACTCAGGACCAGTTTCTACATAGGGACCTCATGGTGAGGACAAGTTCATAACAACTCTTTAAACCTTTCCCAAGTTTCATGCAATTGTTCAGTTTTGTTTCTTGAGAAAGTGGTTATAGCCTATCTTAAGGTAATCAGTTTACCAATAGAGAAAAACTCTTTTAATAATTCCTTTTGCATTTAATTCCAAGTGGTGATATTGATTTAAGTATCCAACCAATCTTTAGCTTTATCTTTCAAAGAGAAAGGGAAAAGACACAAACGAAGAGTATCACTAGAGACATCATTTAAGAAGACAATAGAAAATATCTCAAAAAATGCATCAACATGTTTGAAAGGGTTTTTAGAGTCTAACCCGTAAAAGAACACAACTACTTGGATGAGAGAATGCTTAATCTTAAATGGCCCCGTAGCAATGTGCATACGGGTACTAGTAGGGGAGTCATACATGGCGAGAGTGAACTACTCTTTAAATTGCTTAGATGGGATCTATTCTTCAGCCATCTTTTTCTTAGATTCACATTTCTTAGCTTTTATCCTACTAACGGAGCATTCAATTTTAGGATTAATTTTAGGATTATATTCTTCAAGATCTAAGAATAAAGAATGTCTAGCATTCATATAACCACAAACAATCAAGAGAATAATATGAAATCACCACCATGATAACCACCAAATGAAATAAGAAGAAAAGAAAAATCAATGAATAAATAAATAAACGAAAACAACAGAAAGATCTAAAGAGAAAAAAATGAAAAATAAAATAAAACCAAAAAAAGAGAATAAATGAAATAAAAGGGAGGGGATTGTTAGATTAAACAAAATGACAGAAATAACATAGTTAGATTAGATTAGATTAGATTATGAGGGAACGGCGAAAATAGTTAGATTAGAAGGGAATGGGAAGAACAAAAATAAAATGGTTAGATTAGGAGGGAATGGGGGAAAAAATAAAATGAAATGATGAAAAAAATAAAATGCATGGGGTTGAGAATAAAGAAAAGAAATAACATTGTTAGATTAGCAAGGAATAGGGGGGAAAAATAAAAATGAGCACATAAATAAAAATAATAAAAAGAAGAGGAAATTCAAAAATCACTATCCGATCCCTGACAATGACATCAAAAACTTGTTGTAGATTTTATTTTTAGTTTTATCACCCTTTTTACTTGCAAGTGCACATGACCAATTATAAACAAGCGAGTATAGGGTATCGATCCCACCAGGAATATAGCGATTTTAAATTTTAACTTTTCCAATTATAAAGAGTAATTCAAGTGAGGAGATCAATTATCAATATGAATTAAAGAAATAAAAGAAAACAAATGAGTTGAGAAAATAGAAAGAAATCAAATAAGAGAAAGATCTACGACTTTGAATTTCACCTATGGCGCAAGTATTGAATTACTGTCTCAAATGGGGGTTCAATTGGTCTCTTGTTCAACTTAAGCTACAAGCATTATACCATAAATTAAAAAGATAAATTTACAAGCATTATACCATAAATTAAAAAGATAAATCATAGGTATCGAGTGATATTATTTATCTAGTTGTTAGCATGAATTATTCTTTTTAGACATAACTCATATAATTTCTAGCATAAATTATTCAATTTTAGCAAATATAATTTTAAGCCCAATTGCATAACATCATATTAGCCGACAAGGTCTAATATTCACTTGAGATAGCAAATTAAACTATTGTAATCAACATGAATAAATAATAGTATTAAGTTGCATAAATAGGTTAATTTCAAATATAAACTCAAATTATGCAATGTAAGAGACAAAAACAATCCCACAAGAAATTAGTAATCAAGGATCCATCCTAATTCTAGAAAAATATTTTAGTCAGTCATAGTTAGTGAAAACATCATCGAAGTTGGTCTAGGTATACTCTCAAGATTAGTATATTTCACTTTCTATGTCCAAACTTTGATACTCAATTACACAAAATTATAGAATTAAGTGCAAACTCTCAAATTTGACTCACAAATGAGGTGAGAAGAGAAGAGAAAAATAACCAACAAAGCTTATTTTTCTCTAAACTCCTCAACCCAAATGGCTGTGTCACAAAAGACTCTCCACTCTATAAAAAAATATGCAAGATGGAAGTAAGAGAATGGAGGAATGCTTGGATACTTGGATGAGAGGATGGATGATTTTGCTCCAATCTTGACCCCTTTTCATAGTGGAAATTCAACCTCTTTTGGTGCCTAAAGATTAATGAAAAATTAATTTCAATTAATTTTTCGATTGTTATATTGCATGGGAAAGGCTAGTATTTAGCTAAAAATCAATATTGACTAATTAGCTTTGATTAGGTTAACAATTGACTCAAGTGGAAAATTGGGCACTTGATAAAATGGAGTTGCTAGGCCGTACGAGAGTAGAGAGGAAGGGTAAGGGGCTGCGTGTGAGCACTGGGTTGCGGAGAAGAAGCCTATGTGTACTAGAAAGAGATAGAGAGGTTGGAGGGCTTATCTGGATTTGAGTGATGCCTAGATTGAGCCGAAAAGATAGGCCCATAGGGGAAGGTGAAGGAGAAAGCAGAGGGGTTGGGCGTTGCTCTAGTGGGTCGCGACTAACAGACCAATATCGCTCGGCTTGAAAAAAGAGGAGAAATATTAGGCTTTACTTGTCACTTGGGTTGTTGTACTCAGTTCAATCCATCTCGACTTGGCAAATTTTAGATCTTATTTCATGTTATCAGCATCACCTATAAAAATATAAAAAAAATATGCATTATTATTTATATAGAAATACATCACAAAGACTTGAAAGATGTGAAAAATGGGAGTACAATTACATATAAGTTTGACATATCATGTTGCTATGGAGGCTCATCCTCAAATAAATTATGTACATGGTTTCAAATAAAGCAACCATTGAGACATTAGGATGATAATTTCGTGTTTGAAGAGCAAAGTTACGAGTCACTCCTATTTGGATTGGATTTCCTAAGCAATGGAAGTCTGTCTCTTACGAAAAATGCAAAACTTCTGATAATGGTATAGTTGATTATGATCAAGTGCAATGCTAATGGACTAAAAAGAGAAGGAACAGTTCAAGGGTTAGAGTATAGTGGGCAAAACTATTAATACTATACCCCAGGAGCATCAAAATCAGAACCAAGAGTGGAGATAGAAGCAAAAAGCTCATAATCAAGAGATGATTTCTAAGCCGAATGAGGCAACCTAACTCAAGAATAATTACATATATAGGTGTTTAGTTAGACTGTGAGGGTCAGTTTACAATTAAAAGAAAGACACAGAGAAAAATGGTTAATGTTGCTCGTCAGTTTGTTGAATTGTCTATGTTATAGCAAAATACCATGGTATACTATATACAAAGACAAATTGTCTACACAATTGTACAAAAGTGCTATATGTCCTTATAATGATGGGAAGGATGTAATAATGGGAAGGAAGTAGGCAATAGACCCCATCCTCCATCAGTGACTTATTTTGGAATGTGAGGGTTTGAATAAAGGTCTCGTGGCCGAGAAAGGTGAGGAGCTTTCTTTTGCATAATAATTTCACACTAGCTAGTCTAGTGGAAACGAAAGTGAAGAGAACAAATGAAGGAAAGATGTTAAATAGAATGACAAATCAATGATAAATAACAAAGTAACCAATAGTCATACTGGTCATATATTTTGGTGGGTTTGAGATTCTAGCTAATATTGTGTATTTACAAATTGTGTAGGGTTTGTGAGCAATTTATATATGCCTATGTGAACATAGGTGAGTTTGAATTTTCACGCGCTTTTATATATGATTAAATGATGTGCTAGCAAATGGCAACAACATTAATTGGAAATACATTATGCAATTGGACTACTATTAAGCCATGTTACCTACGAGTGACTAATGTTGTTTTACACCCTGAAGTAGATTGAACTTAAATTACAACAATAATTTGAAAGATCAACTCAAAAAATCAAAACTAATCTCTTGAATAGAAAATGTTGAGCAAAATTTGTGTTTTTGTTAGGATTTCTATGGGGGAAGAGGGATATATGAACTAGAAACATTCCTCTAAGATTAACAATCAAGGGTGCATTCCTCTAAGATTAACAATCAAGGGTAAACCATCCAGTTAATCTCTAAAGGAATGATCTGAAACCACCACTAAGACAATAGTCTTGGATAAATATTTTCTAGGATTTTAGAGAGAATGTCAAACACTCAATTTCATTCGACATTCTTCTAAATAAAAAATTATAAGGGTTACAAGGCAATTTAAACACTAGAATTGGTGGTCCCTTAGTAAATCCATTACACTAGTCAATTATATTACAAAGTTTTGTAACTAATGAGTTAGAGCACTGCCCCTGGCCGATAGATTTCTTAAAAATATAGCAACAAAATTTAAAAGGATAAGGGAACCACTAGGTACAAAAGCAATGACCTGAAATTTGTCTTTGTATTTGCAACTTCAACCTTCTTGAACCAACCCATTTGGAGGAATATATTGATGCTCTTCAACGAGGAATAATTTTTGGGGTGCCCATTAATTATCCACAAAATACTAGTCCTTAATTCATTCATTTGGTTGATCAAAGAAGCCCATAATGATTGACACCCACATGATAGAATAAGTGGATAACTTGGACCTCTTGTTTAGCATCACATCCACATAATAGAATAAGGGTTGGTATGTACTATAATGTTAAGTGTGAACTTAAAGAGCTTTTGGATAACCTACAACTGAAGGACATAAGGGCCAAGGCTGTTAATATACATGAAAAATAGATATAAGAATGCAAAATTTAGAATGTTTTCTAAAACTGAGGTCATTCGCAATGTGGATTAGCTACTAGACTATCCAACGGCTTAAGGTGGAGCTTAAACTAGCTAGAGTATCTGGTCATCCTCTAGCAATTTTATTCTTAGGAAAATATCAAAATCAGGGGAAACAACCTTTTATATATTTGGACTCAGACATTAGAGTTTGAAGAAATTATAATGCAAGGGTGGTGTAAACCTTTGAGGATGTGAAAGGAAATGTCACATTTCAAATTTGGACTAAACTTATGCTCATAATGGCATACTGGAAAATTTTAGCTCGGAGATAATATTAAAGGGTGAAATAAGATATACATGATACAAAAACTTATATGAATTATAGGCAACAACAGTTACAAACATATAGCTTTGATCAACTACTACTTCTTTAAGAGAAAAAGCTAGTAGGAAAACTGAACAAACTTCAAGTTATTAAAGAGAAGATTCTAAGGCAAACATCTTGGTAGCACTATCTTGAAAATAGATATTCAAACATGAAAGTTTTTTTTTTTTTTCATAGTAGTTTGAAGGTAAAGATATCCCAATCAAAGATTACTTAATCTTTTAAATAACTGGGGTATTAAAGTGTTGGATTGGGTCAACAACCCATTCTGGTCCAACCCATCTATTAGCAATTAGCAAAAGAAAAAGGAAAAACCAAATCATGCATTTTGGTTTTGTGAGTCCTCGTTTGGACTTGGTGTGTGGGTTAAAACCCAAGATGCTTTCATCATTTTTCTAATCATGATGCGTTTCAGTAACGGGCACTTGTTTTAGGCAAGTGATTGCCTTGTTTATTAAGGTGCATGGTGATCCTGATTGTCAATTGATGTATGTAGCAAGCTTGTTTTAGGTAAGCATTGCCTTGGTTTTGTGAGTGATCATGGGTGATAGAGGTGGGTTTGCAGTGGAGAACTCGAGTTCTTTGTGGGTAGAAAGGTGGTGCTTGGTAGTTTTGTATAATAATTTGGGTGGTTGTCTAAGTGGTGCTAGAATCAACCGACGGTGGTATTCAATTGTATTCGAGCCTAGAGGTAATCTCTGTTGCTTCTAAATTATTGTGAATTGCAGCAATAATTTGAGACGGTAATTCGTTGTGCTATTTCTTATATTAGAATAGTTTCTTTTGGTTTGCCTCATGGTTTCCCCTTTATACTGAAGAGTTTTCCATGTTAAATTTAGTATCCTATCTAATCATTTCCTACATTTAATTTCGCCTACTATTGGCTTATAGGTATTATATAATTACTAGGTTGCAATTAATTGTTCAAGTGGGTTGTCTTGGAGCCAACAAGTGGTATTAGAGTTTGGGGTGGTATAACTAGTTGTGAATACTATGGAGAGTTCAATGAGTGCCTCAATAATTAAATTAGTTGCTAGTAATTATTCTATTAGGAAGCCAATGATGGAGGACTTACATTATTGTAAGGACTTGTATGATCCTATTGAATTGAAAGGTACAAAACCTAAAAAGGTAGGGCTGAAGAACGGAAAAAAATAAATAAGAAGACTGTTAGTACAATTAGACAATGGGTGAATATCATTATCTTTCACCACGTAGCTGATAAGACCGATGCCCATAACTTGTGGACTAATTTAGAAGGCCTACACAAAAGAAAGACTACCCAAAGTAAAGTTTTCCTAATTAAAAGACTTGTTAACCTGAAATTAAAAGGAGGTCATACTAATGTTGAGAGCCTGAATCATTTTTAAGATACTGTTAATTAGTTGTCGACTTTGGAACATGCTTTGGGTGACAAGTTGCAGACATTATTTCTCTTGAGTTTTTTGTGAGATAATTTCGAAACCCTAGTGGTCACTGTTATCAATTCAGCTCCAATGGGTAAGTTGTCTTTAAATACAATCAAAGATTGCTTGTTTAATGAAGAAGCCCGTCGAAAGATGGAAGTTGATATCAACCAGGTTCTTGTCACTAAAAGGAGGGGTCAAAGTAAGAGCAGAGGACTAGAGGGAAAAGGAAAAGGTAATAATGGATCCCAGAGTATAGGGGGAGCTACATGTTAGAAATGTAGAAAACCAGGGCATATCAAAAAGTAATGTAACTCATAGATATAGGGACAAAGAGACGACAAGAATCAGAAGAAGACTAATGACAAAAATATTGTAGCAATTGTCTCACATGAATATTCAGATGATGATGTTGTTACACTAGTCTATGCAACCAGAGAGTGCAACTATATTATTGTTTCTAATGCTAAGTCAGCTGTTGATTCAACTGCTTCGTATCGCTATGTTGCCAAGAGAGAGTATTTTAGATCCTGTAAGGCTAGTAACTTGGCAGTGTCAAGATGGGTAATAATAATATATCTGATATTGTTGGGATAGGTGATACATGTATTCAAATCAATGTTTGCTACACAATTATTCTGAACAATATGAGACATATTCCAAACTTGTGCTAATCTGATCTCTATAAGTGCTCTAGACAAGGATAGTTATGAGCATCAACTTGGTGATGGTATCTGGAAGCTCACCAAGGGTTCTTTACTCAAGCAAGAGACAAACTTTGTTGCACACTTTATAAGACAGCCGTGAGGGTGTGTAGCGGTAGATTAATGTTGTTGAGGATGATGCTTCACCAAGTCTCTGGCACCGAAGGTTGCTCACATGAGTGGGACAGGGTTGAAGTCTCTAGTCAAGGAGTCCTTCATTTTTTTGTTTTAAAGTAAAGCTCTCAACCTTTGTAATTATTGTCTATTTGGAAAGCATTCTTTTCGCAAGCTTCTAAAGCACCAAAAAAAAAGTTAAAAATCAATACACTCTGATGTACATGGTCCTATTGAGGTGGAGTCTTAACATGATGGTAGATATTTTGTCTTTTTTAGTGATAAGACTTCACATACGACTTAGGTGCATATGTTTAAAGCAAAAGATCATGTGTCCAAAAGTTTCAACACTTACCAAGGTGGAAGAGAGAGACATACGTGCCGTTGAAGGATCTATGGACACACAATGGCAGTGGGCACCTTTGATGAATTTGAGGAGTACTGCAAAAAGCATGACATTCACCATGAAAAGACGAAACCTAGTACACCCCAGCATAATGGAGTTGTAGAAAGGATTGATATAACCATTGTAGAGAAGGTGAGATCGACACTCAGAATGTCCAAGTTGCCAAAGATCGACATTATGGGGTGAAATTGTTAACACGATAGTCAACATCATTAGCAAAGCTCTATCAATTGCTTTGTAGTTTGATATTCCAGAGCATGTATGGTCTGGAATGAATGCTTCTTGCAAAAATTTGAGGGCTTTTAGGTGTAAGGCTTGTATGCACATGCCAAAGGAGTAGAGATCAAAACTCGACAATAAAGTCACTCCTTGTATGTTTGTTGGCTATGGTGATGAGGAGTTCAGCTATAGATTATGAGATCTAGAGAGAAGGAAAATAGTAAGAAGCCATGTCTTTGTCTTCCATGAGCACGATACCATAGCTAACATGGATTGCTCTAGGAAGACTACTCAACATCCTACTGGTGTGGTTGGTTTGACACATGTACCTATCTCATCTAAAGGTGCCATTGACAAAGGAGTTATGCTAAAGATGAAACCTGGGAATGCTGTAGAACTAACTATAGATAGCATTCCTGATGGTGCTCTTGATTAGAGGGAGCAATCTCTTAGAGTTACTGCAAATCCTCCAGCTAGGAGAAGTTCAAGAGATTACTAGGTATCCTAGTTTTGAGTATCTTCTTCTAACTAATGAGGATGAGCCAAAGAGTTTCGAAGAGATGCAGTCTCATAAGGACAAGCAATGTTGGATTCAAGCCATGGAGGAAAAGATGAGTTCTTTAAATAAAGATGATACTTATGATTTAGTGGAACTTCCAAAAGGCAGAAAGGCACTCAGTTATAAGTGGGTGTTCAAGTTGAAGAAAGATGACAATTAGAACATGAAATATAAGGCTCGACTAGTGGTAAAAGGTGTTCTCAGAAAAAGGGCATTGACTTTAGTGGAATCTTCTCTATTATAGTCAAGATGAGTCCCATTTGGGTTGTATTAGGATTGGCTGGTAGCTTGGATCTTGAATTTGAGCAACTGGATGGGAAGAATACATTCTTATAGAGATTTAGCGGAGGAAATCTATATGTAAGGGTGTTGACTTTAGTGAGATCTTCTCTCCTATAGTAAAGATGAGTTTCATTCCAGTTGTATTGGGATTAGCTGCCAGCTTGGATCTTAAACTTGAGCAATTGAGAGTTTTGAAGTTGAAAGGAAGGAGCACATGGTCTGTAGGTTGAAGAAGAGTATGGTTGAAAACAGGCTTCTAGACAATGGTACAAAAATTCGACTCGTTTATGATGAGCCAAGGTTACAAAAGGACAGAAGGTGATCGTTGTGTATGCATTCACCAATTTTTCGGTAGTAGCTTCATTATCCTGTTGCTTTATATTGGTAACATGTCAAATGTTTAGCAAGATGCTAATTTGATTATCAAATTAAAAGAGGAGTTATTCAAATCTTCTGACATGAAAGATTTGCACCAAGTGAGATAAACTTTGGTTATAGACATTACTTGAGATCGAAAGAACGAGAAATTATAGCTGTCACATTAGAAATATGTTGAACGTGTACTTGAAAAGTTCAACATGAAAAATGTCTAGCTAGCTAGTACACCACTTGCCACTTACCTCAAGTTAATCAAGAGAGACTTCCACAATCTAAGGAGAAGAAATTAGAGATTTCTATAATCCCTCACCCTTTTGCGGTTGGTTCACTCATGTATACTATGATATGTACCTGGTCAGATATTGCTCATACTGTTGGTGTTGTGACCAAGTTCTTTTCTAACCCAGGAAAGCCTCACTAAGAAGCTGTTAAGTGGATCTTGATATACTTGTAGGGAAGAACCAAATTTTGTTTGCAGTATGGTGGAATAGATTATGTTCTTAAAGGTTATACGAATTCTAACATGGCAGGTTGTTTAGATGGTAGAAAGTCCACTTTCAGCGATGTCTTTATTTTTGTAGGGGGAGTTGGTTGTGTCATGACAGTCGAAGTTGCAAAAGTGTGTGGCTTTATCTACAACAAAAGTTGAGTGTATAGTTGTTCTTAAATTAGGGAAGGATATGTTGATGAAATGCTTTCTTGAGGAGTTGGGGTTGAAATAGAAGGAGTATGTGGTGTTTTACGACAGTCAGAGTGTTATAAACTTGAGTAAGAATTCCATGTATAGCTCGGATGTGAAACATACAAACGTGAGATACCATTAGTTATGGTTTATTATCGAGGAGAAGCTAATGGAGTTAAATAAGATTCACGTTGACAAGAATGTCACTGATATGTTGACTAAAGTCATTCCTAGGGGCAAGTTCGACTTATGCAGATGGTTACCTGGGTTGAGCTCCAAGGTATGTGATGTGGAGTGAAGGTCTCTTCTCTTTGGCCGGAGGGAAAGATTTGTTGGATTGGACCAACTACCCAATTTGGTCCAGCCCATTTGTTTGCAATTAGCGAAGAAAAAGGAAAAATTAATTCATGCTTTTTTGGTTTTGTGAGTCCACATTTGGACTTGATATAGGTTAAACCCATGATGTTTTAATTATTTTTCTACTCATGATGAGCTTTGGCAATGAGCACTTGTTTATGCAAGTGATTGCCTTGTTTGTCACGGTGCATGGAGATCATGTCGCAAATGAATTTTGACACACTTGATTATGGTGATGATTTGTTGATTTTTGGAAAGGGACATATAATCTCAGTGGAGTCTTTTTTTGGCAGTTTTGAGGAATTCACTATTGTTTTTGGAATCTTAGTCAATTCATATAGATATGAGGTATCCTTTTGAGGTGTCAATGGGATGATCAATAGTAGATGCTTCAATTTGTGAAACTCAGGAATGGATGTTAGTACTCAGATATTTGGGTTACCTTTAACTAGTAAGAAACTACGAATGATACAATGTTCTCCTTTCATCAATAAGATTCTTGCTAGAATAAATTCATTGACTAATTTGTATTCATAATATGCTAGCAGGTTGTCATTATTCTAGTTAGTGTTTTCCATGTAAATTTTTAGGCACAACTATTCGTACCTAATAGTGTTTTTCATGTTCATACCTAATAGTGTTTTTCCATGAAAACTTTTTAGGCACAACTGCTAGGCTTTGTTTGGACTTTGAAAAATTTGGTGGAAAGAAATTTTTTTTGGGAAAGTAACTTTTCTTCTTGTGTTTGGTTTAGAGAAAATCACAACGAAAAAAAATGTTGAGGAAAATTAGGTGGAAAAATTGTTAGAAACAAATGATAAAAATTTTCCTCATAAATTGTAAGGAAAATTTGAAAAAAAATTCCAGCCTCCTCTAACCTCGCACTGCGTAGATGATATCAAAGTGATTCAAGTAATTCATTAACATTCAAATTTCTCATCCAAATTCTTGTATTTTCTTCTCAATCCAAACAAGAAGAAAAAAAATCACTTTTTCCCTAACTTTTTTCCCTTCAGCTTTTCTTTCCACCAAATTTTCTAATGACCAAACAGAGACTTATTCTTCTCTAAAGTTGATTAAGGATGCATAGAGGTATTGTAGGGTGTTCTGTTATGGACAAGCAAATGTTCAGATAGAAGGAAGTCTCCAATGACATAAGAAACTGCTGCATACTAAAGAACCAAGGGGAATTAGGTATGTTCCATTCGAAGTTGAAAATTGAAGGAAAAAGTTGTGGATAAAATGGGCACATGTATGCTACATATAAAATAGGGGAAATTCTGGGAGGTTAAGTCCCCCAGCCGGTAGCGATAATAGTCCAAAGGTTGTTCAAGAATTGGGGCAAGTTGAAGACCATAGTGCTTGCCCCCTAGAAGTGTTGTTATATCTTAAGCATATATTTAAGTATGTTGGGAAAAACAAACTGGGAGTGTAGTTTCTTATTTTGGCCACCTATTTCTATCACATGTATAATTTTACGTTATGTTTAATGATTTATTGCAGGTCGCCTACGAATGATACGTTGAAGAAAATAGGGATTGGTAATCAATAGAGGATTGAATAAGTTTTGCTTGTGGATGCCATTGCAGGTGACTAATAAATAGGATGACATTAGCAAAAGGTCACTATAAGAAAGTGTTGAAACATATTGTTAGAGCATGCCCAATGCGACAATGTATATGTTACATCAGAGAAAGGAACATCAAAATAATTTTGAAAGTGAAAAAAAAAAAACATTCGCAAGATGTGGTTAGAGACATTATATTGACTGTGCATATTAGATGTTAAGGCGGAGAACAAGGATAGATTATTTTGATAAGCTCGTTAATCATTTGTGTAGGACAATTGGGAAAGCCCTCGTGTATATGGCAAGGGATGCTTAAGGGACGGGGTGCATTGGTTGGCAAGATTGAAATCTAAGATCCTACTTACTTACTTAATGCTAATATTTTGAAAGTAATGAAAGTTAATGCTCTAAAATAAAGGAAACACCTTTTTTCGATCATTATTTGGGTAAAAGCTTGGAGTACAAAACAAAAAGTATAATAAAACAGTTTCTACAAACAGTTGACATCATCCGTTAAGTTAAAAAATTTGCAACTAAACCAAACAGCTAGGATGATATGTTTGCTTTTAGCTTAGACTATGACGTAGTTGATCGATGCTAAGCTTGGTTTTTTGTCTCTCAAGCTCTTTCCTCAAGCTCCTAGTAATTCTTCTTATAGCATGGATCTCATCAGCTATGGTAGTCATTCCATTTTTCTTATCGAGTTCAATTACTTTTTTAGCAATTTCAATTGGATTAGGCAAATCTTGCAATGCATGGCTTGGTAACTCTTCATCGGCATTGGTCATCTTCTTTCTTGGGCTTTTAAATTCATCAAAAACACCTTTTTATTGACTTGGTTGTCCAAATCATTAGAGCATTCAAAATGTCCAAAGAACTATCAATCCCTTATTCATAATTTGTAGATGACTCATTGTTAGGGTTGTTTGATTTTATGACTTAAACTTTCTAATATAAACTGGATGACTTCTTACAAGCACTGTAGATTGAGAGATAATTCTCCTGCTAGAAGATTCAAGGTCAAGCTACCTTTGATGCCTTCATCAGCAACTTGAATTTCTTCGTCCTTCATGTCCCTAAAGGCCGTATGAGATATTGCCCTATAATTTTTCTTAAGAACCCTTGTCCAAATCATCGTTTTCTAAGGTGCATTCCTCTGTGCATTAAACCTAGGTTGGAGCCGCATCTGAAACCTTTCCCAAGCCTCAGCCCTCAGGCAGATTAGAATTTGACCCAAACTGTTATTATTAATTCAAAAACCTATCTATATAATTGACTTAGGCAGATTATCATAAGGGTTGTTGAATCTCTTTTTTGGGAGTCCTTAGGTTCTGTTTTTTTTGGGGGGGGGGGGGAGTGTGAACAAATTGGATTTGGGCACATTCAAAAGGCAATTGTTTTGCATGTCTTCATAAATAACTAAAACAACCTTCCCGAAATCCCAAAACCTTGTAATTAGACCTGTCAGTTTGGCGGGCGGGGTAAATACGGGTCGGGTGTATTTCGGTTTTACGGATTTCGGATCAATCCAGCGGGTTTAAAGCGTCTTTTCTGTGAGTTCTTTTTCTTTTTTTAAAATCAAAAAATCTGCATATTTATTACTCAAGATTGTCATTATTTAATGAAAATGCATAATAATTGTAATTTTTCAAAAGAATATTAAAATGTTCAAACATTTTATTATAATATATGAACATCTTGTATGGGTGAGTAAAGAATTAAGCCCCACTTGATTTTGGATAGATCGTCCCGTACATTGAAAGAAGGTTAATAGTGGGTTGACCATTTATTGGGCAGTCCGTCTAGAGCATTTTAATAGGTTATAACAGTTTCACCGCTAATAACCTATTTAATGATTTAATATTTTTATTAACTAACCAACCAATATCCAATCAGGTAAAACTTTATTAATGGACTGACCCCAATACGAATACGGCGAGTCGTTTTTCTACTGTTAGTATCATAGTTCAAGATTAGTCAGAACGAAAACCAAATAAAATTAAACAAAAGAAGTTCAAGATATTATCTTACAGTTATAACATCAAAAATTTAAATTATTATAAATTAATTAATTTTAAAAAAACTAGACAAATTTGTTTAACTAACTATATAATGGTATGACTTTCGCATCTTTAATGCTTGTATTCTTTTAAATTAATTTTTTAAAAAGGATTAGATAGTTATTCCATGCAATTTTATATCTATTTTTAACGTTTTTTCATTTAAAAGTTGTGTACAGTTTTATTTTCAGAGAATGAAGAAGAAAAAATAAGGTTATTATTGTTTAATTTGTAAATAGATGCAATAGTTATATAATGTCTTTTCAAAATACTCAATAAAAATGACTAACCATTATTGTTAAAAGAGATAAATTAGAGAAAAATAAAACAACTAAGGATATAATGTTCAGGTCAAGTAGGCGGGTTCGGGTTCGGGTCGGATTTGACCCGCTAATTTGCGGGTTTTTCGGGTTCGGTTTATTTCGGGTTCGGGTCGAGAAAATCGTGTTCAAAATCCAAAATTTTCGGACGGGTTTGGGTTGAATTTTCAGGTCGGGTTAATTTTTGATAGGTCTACTTGTAACCGATGTAAAACATGGTTCCGAAAACCAGCCTAGACCGCCCAGTTGGATCGGTCGGGCTAGGAATCGGTCATAGCAGCAATCCAGAAAAATCAAAAAAACGTTCTGTCAATCGAACCGGGAAAACCTAGTCAAACCAAAAAACTCGTTCGAACCAGCGAACTTACGGTCTAACCGGGTTTTCCCACTGATCTAAAATGTTTTTTCTGTTGTTTCATTTCGTTTTTGTCACAAAACCCAGCCCCTCTCTCTCTCTCAATAGACTCGACTCTAAATATTGCAAACCCTAGTTGCATAGACCAGCCTCACCAACGTCCAGCAGCTCCTCCCTTCGCCGCCCTCCTCACGTTCTGACACCGACCGACGTGACGGCAACAACCAACAAGTATGGTTTGATTTTCGGATCTATCTCTGTGCTTCTCTTTCTCACTGTTCTCGTTGCAAACTGAGCTTCTAACGCCTCGCCTCTTTCTATACATTTCTTCTAGGTAGCAAGCCGATCATCTCCTCTCTCTCTCTCTCTCTCTCTCTCTTGACGCCGGTGGAGTTTGGACATCAATTGAAGCAGGCGGCTTGGGCAGAGGACTTTTGAGGTTGCTTGGGCTTTTAATTCTTTCAAGTTTCGATTTCTAATTAACTTTGCTCGGTGAACCAGTGAGGTTGTTTACTTGTTTTGAATGAAATCTTCACAATTAAACTTCATGGTGATCTTATTTGAATGATTTACTAAGTTTCTTCTACTGCTTGACTTCTTGTGCCACAATTGAACACCTCAAAATCTTGACAATTAATCTCACTGCCCGTGCCACAACTAGGGCTACATGTCCAGATTTTGAGGTGTTTGGGTTTTAGTTATCTTTTACTAATGTGCTGATTAATAGTTCATATACATTGAGATCTTTGTTGTGGTTGTGTGATTGTGGTGGTTGATTAATTTGGATTTAGATATATGTTTGCCTGTGTGATCGTGGTGGTCGATTAATGGGCATTTGGCTGAGACTTGTGAGAATGTGAGTCTACTTAGAATACTCATGTAAATGTATAACCACTTGACTTGTAGGAAAAATACAACATATATATATATATATATATATATATATATATATATATATATATATATATATATTCCACCAGGACATACCGGTCGAATCCGGTTTGACAATAAACCGGCTCAACTGGTCCAACCTCGGTCCAAATGGTCCAACCGATTGACCCATCAACCTACTTGGCTAACCGGTTCAATAATCAGGTCAGGTTTCTTACCATTAATGTAAGGTTCTCCAACGACCATTTACCAAGGGGGACTCCACAGCACATTATTATAGCTTTACCTATATATTTAACGAGAACCAAAAGACTCCTTTTTCCGATGAATGTCAACAGCAGTTCCAACTTGAATGCCAACCAGGTAACCACTCGAGAATCTTTTTCGTTTTTTTTTTTTGGCGGTGATTCTTTAATCCTCCATTAATCACTATGGAGCTAACGATTGAGTATCAAGAGAGTACAGGATTCTCATGACACCAAAAAAAAGAAGAAATTAACGGATAGAAAATTAGAGGTTTCACATCGCAAGTGCCTTCAAACTCAATACCTATTAATGGAAATTAGTGTCTATCTTGAGTAAAATCTGTTGAAGTAGGACCAGTTCCAACAAGTCAATACAAACAGACATCATATAGCTCAAATAATATCTGCTTAGAGTCTACTATGGTCGTAATTTCTTGCTAAGTTTATCATACAAAAACAGCAATGCGCCAATCAAAAAAAGGACCTAAACCCATCTTGAACTAGGTCCAAGAATAAACCCCGTGCAAGCCTGGACTAAGCGACACAAAATGTTCAAAGAAAAGCTAACACCAAGTAAAAGAATGAATGACAGCTCCAGATTGAAGTGAGCAAAAACTCCAAACAAGAGGCATGGAAGCTATCTGTATAAAGCATCTCTTTAAGAATGTCTTACTGTCATGGAGCCCAAGCATTAAAATTGTCAGCTGAAGAAAGGTCAAGCATCTTTCTAACTCAACCCATGCACAATTAATCAGCCAACAGAGTGGAGTGACGCAAATGATGCTTGTTAAGAAAGGGGCATCTACTCTTGCTCGTTGTTTCCATAGCAGCATGTGGCTTCTCCCCCTTCAATAAGCGTCTCAACAACATCAGAAGGAAGGCCAATCATCTCCAATGTTTTCTCCCATACCAAATATGCAGTTTCAGTGTTGTGTGCCTCTTCTGAAGGATTAGTAGGACGACAATCCTGAGAAATGAAGGCACAAGTCGGCCAATTATCTGCCTTCAATAACTCACAGTATTCTGGAACCTGAGGATCAGTTGCTGCAAATAGCGTACTTCTAGAGCCTACAACAGCGGGATTCATATTAGTTTCAGTATTTTTCACGATTGACAATGGAAAATACTATGGAAAGACGAGAAATTGAAGGAACTTTTTTTTTCCCTCATGTTTAGGCTTAGGGAAAAAAAAGGAACGGAACTTTTGAGGGCAAGTCATGACAAATGAACTGTTTTGACAAATATTATTTCCTATCACAGAATCAAGTTCTGGTAACGCAAGTGTGTACTTCTTGTTACCTTTCCTCATCAAAGAAAGCTCAGCCATTTCAATGTTCTTTGCAGGCAAAATACAAGAACAGAAAACAGTGACAGGATAAACACAGGCTGACTTCACAGAATGTCTCGGGCTCTCAGCATTCAGACTACTGTAATTATCCAATGAGGGGGGGATCATTATACCAAACTGAGTAAATCTATGTTATCCAAACTCAGGTACGGGTGTCTGATCCAACTGTCGGAGTTGGCTATTTTCAACAAAATTTGCAGAGTTTCTTTGTAATTTGAAGTGTCAAGTGTCATCCCCTTGTCCAAGTGTCACGGATCCGACACGGGTATGGTGAGTTAAAATGAAGAGTCCAAGTAACATACAAGAGCACCTAATGGGGGGAAAAGAGAAACTGGAGCAGAGTGCTTATTCCCTTGGGCGCTTGGGAAATGGATGCTAAACAATCTCCTGAAATACTTGACAAGGTTGCATGGCTACACTCTATATATTAGAAAATGTCCATCTGATGCATCAAGTTGTCTTCAAGGTGGAGTATATGAACTCTCATATTCTTTTAATATCTATTATTTATTCATTTATCGAAGCGACATTGGAACCAACTACACATTCGCACCAGTAACCATTGCGATAACACTCGTAAGGAGAAGATTAGTGGGCAATAATGGGTATTATAAAACAAAAACTACAATTACGAACACCTACCTTCTTGGGGACTAAATATGAAATACGGTATAAGACGATATGCAGCTTGTACAATTCTAGGAAGATCCCTCGCCTGCACAGACAGGTAACTTGCAGCAAAACGGAAGACGAAACACGTGATACATAGAAAACTCAGGTTCATGGAACTTACAACATTGGTCTGGACAATGCCAGGTGAGACACACACTACATTGATGCCAGATTCTGCCGGCAACCGCTTTTGAAGAACACCACTAAACATAATCTGAAAGGCAGATGAGAACATGAGTCTCTTGGATCACGCTTAGCATGTTATTCTAATAACAAAAGCATGCATGTCAATTTCTAGCCCCTCCAAATGAAAGAACAATTCACAGCATCTACCACCTTTGTCTCTTTTTTTTTTTTTGGGGGGGGGGGGGGCCCCCCCCCCCCCAAATATAAAGATAATGAAAAGAAAACGTCACCAGTTGCCACACAGCATCACAACTCCTCCATATAAAGTAAACATAGAATTAATCCTCATTAAATTCACAATTCTCCTAAGCCCAACAAAGAAGAAGATGCTGGAGCAGCAGGGAACTTCTCACACAACTAAGGTGTCTCTTCACTCCCCAGGATTTCCATTATCTATTTCTTGTAAATAAACAGTTCAAATGAATCACTAAAGCAATAAAAAAGATAAGAAAGGGAGCCAAACAGTCCCCCTTTTAAAATCCGATAAGAGAGGCCAAAAGAGGCAGGTCAGCAATCAGCTGGATAGGGACAGAACCGCTTAACCACCCTCGTTGTAAGTAAACTGGAAATGCAAACTACCACTAAGAAAATTACAACCCAAAGAAGGAATATTTATTATCAGAAATTTGCGCATAAGAGATACGAACCTGAGCAAGCTTGCTGCTTGAGTATCCCACCAAACTTGTATATTTTCTCTTCCCCATAACAACATTCATGTCTCCAGGGTCGACAAATCCAACATAATGCATCTACACAAGAAGGGAAAAAATAGCATACAGTGAGCCAAGCAACAACTTTTATCTCATGACTCTGAACACACTAAATCAAAGGAAATTGAACGGCTGCATGCAACTATTGAAATATAACAAACAACCAAGGATGAAATCTACTCTGCTAGAGCAAGAAACCTGTATATCCCTTAGCCAGCATACAGTTAAACCCTCATCCTCTTTCGCCCAATATACTTTTGCACATATAAGCGAGACATTTCTTAGAACAAAACTATTGAGAAAAGATAAACAATAAAAGTAAAGAGTAAAATCTTTCCAATCAAAAGAATTCAACAGTTGTGGGAGAAAGTAATTTGCGCAGAACAAGAAAACAGGAATAGAAATAAGAAAGAAACAAAGCTCTATAGAGAGGATTTATTTCTCATGTTCCCATGTCATTCCATCTTCAGAAAATGGCACTCTTGAATACAAACAATCCTACTCAGGATGAAGATGCAGGAGTGTTTTTTTTTTTACCCCGAGTAATCCAAAATCATTTAAAAAGTCACCAACAGGATGTCGCCCATGTACAAAGGGAGTGGAAGCAATTACAAAAATCATCAAGCCCCCCTCACGCTCTTCATACTGTGATGAAGCAGCAATGAAAAATGAACAGTAGAACAAATCATAGACAAATAATATGACATAGGACACCTTCACAGCAAGCATGTTCAATAAACTTCATCTTCATGTCTGGCCCTTGAGCCCTTTACGTACTTATTATATAGCTAACACTGACCAACATCAATCTCACCGAGCGGCGGGGGAAAAAAAACCAACCAGAAAAGAATAAGAAAAGGAACAGAGGAAAAAGTGTTAAGCTATCTCATGAATTTTTATCTCTTCCTATTGAGAAATCAAGCTTATTGGACCTAGTTTTAGCATTGCAGCTCTTTCTTCAATGGGACTAGCGAATCGGTAAGATCTTGGCGGGATAAGGCTGCATACATCTGGGCATTCAGTTCTCACTTCAGCAAGATCCATAGGCTTGTGTTCTGTGTCTTTAGATCAATGGCTGCATTTAGCAGTTGCTTTTAAAGGTATTGGTTCATAGACTAAGAAATGCATCAGGGAATATAATTACATATGAAAATTATGTATCTAACATAGATAAATATATCACACCATTTCCTGATGAGATTTCATTGATACATATGAAAATGCATATAACCTTCTTTGGAGGGGGTCACAATATGTGCTCATTGCTAATGAATTCAACAATTCAAGGATCAAGTCCAGGAAGCCAAGGGTTGTCTATGTAAGTTAGAAATCAAGAAGTCATATGACCATGTGAATTGGTATAGTTTGCAGAATGAGTTTGGAGAAGAAGTGACTTGATTGGATTCATCAATGCATTTCCTCAATCTTTTTTCAATGAAACAACAACAATAACAACCAGTGTATGCCCCCCTTCGGCGGGGCTTGGGAAGATCTACATGTAGACAACCATACCCCCACTACTAGAGAGACTATTTCCAAGAGACTTAGCAACTCTTGTCAATATTTTGCTAACAGATTCCTTTCAGCTTCTAAAGGGCTTCATTAAGCTGACCCTGTCTCCTCCGCCTCTTTTTTTTTGGCAGGCCATGGAGGTGTTCACTAGGATCTTACGTTCAACATTTTTAGTTGGTCTTATATTCAAGTTTTCTATGGACCAACTGAATTTGACAGCGTTGAGGGTCTCTCATCTCCTTCTCATTGATGAGTGATGACACCATATTCTAATAGATACTGAGACCATTCTTTTATAATCTTAATAGAAGTTACAAGAACTTTTCTATTTTTTAATTCTCTCCTTTTCCCAATTTTAGTAGGCTTGTACTTCCTTTCTTTATTCATTTTAATAAATTGTCTTAATGATTTTATAACATCTAATTTAACTTTTGTAAAAAGAGGCAATTCAAGGAAATCGCATAAAAAGTATGCTGTCATCAACTTAGCAGAATTGGAGGTTCCAAATTATTACTTGCAGGTTAAGTGGGTAGAGATTATTTCAGAATGTGAGAGTTTTAAAAAGAGTTCAACAGACATACCAGAAGGGGGGGGGGGTCGATGTAAATACTTCAAAATGAAAACATCTAAACCAGAATGCCTGGTCAGGAGCAAGGCATATAAAAGCTGCACAAAATAGTAACTGAATATCTAGACTTTTTTAATGATGATCATTGAACTCACAACTGAATTCACATTGATTATTCGGCTTGGAGAACCTCTGATGAGGGAGGGCAAAAGAAGCACTGATAGCAAAGCTGGTGCCAAATGATTCACTTGCATGTGCTCTTCATGACCATCTTTTGAGAACTTCTGTGGCTCTATACAGCAAAAACACATATCTTCGATCAATAGAAATAGAATTCCTTTGAAACTTATTTGCTCAGTGACAAACAAAAGAATAGAATCTGCATAACATCAAACAGCAATCAGAAGAAATGCAGTTACACATCTCACCATAGTACAAGATCCTTTAATGCACACCCAGAATTCAAAAGAGAATCGTACAAGACTCAAAAATTAGAACTGTCCAAAAAAAGCATTCTTTGTTATGGTTGTTTGGGTGACTACATGTAACAATCCCATAGGCCAAAATTTCATACCAATTCACTAGCTGGTACATTTTCTAAAATAATTCTAGCTTTGAACATATTAGGCTTGATGGAAAACAAAAAGTACCTAACACTCCGGGTAGACAATCTATGGCTCTAAAGTCTTAGGGGTTTATCAAATTAATTACCTATTTTACTTTTACTATGGAATATGCATACTACTTAACGGCCTTATTTGGTAAAAAGCCTTTTGGCCCCAAAAAGAGCTTTTGCGGCTATTAGTTGTTTGTCTCTGGTCCAAAAGCTCTTTAGAGTGTTTGGTTGAAGGGCTTTTTCTATTAGCTTTTTGTGTCAAAATCTAGTTTGTAAAAAGCTCTTTAGAGTAGTTTTTTCAAAAAACTTTTTGATCTTCACCACTAAATTGACCATATTAACCACAGCAAGTCTTACAAAATTACTTCAAATGCCACTCACAACAAACAATTAATAAATATTTTCTAAAATGACATATTGTGGATGGTCATGATGTTTAAGTTAACGCTTTTTATTTTAATGCTTTCTAAATTTTATCAAATCATTTGTGTTCATTTATCTTATGCAATAGATAAGCAGGTTTATATTACATAAATTTCAGATATTATTCACAAGGAAACTAAGACAACAATGAACAAAAGTATTATCACAACTTAAAATAGCAAAGGTATAAATGCAATTTTGTATATCACATAATTCTTAATTCATATTTAGAAGAAAGATAAATATGTATTTATGAAGATTGTTATGTTAAAAAGAATAATAAATTGAGTTACGTGTATAATTGAAATTTTACAAAACAATTTTGTTAGAAACAAGTAAACAACTAGTTTCACCAAATACTTTTTCCAGAAACAACTAATACAATTAGCTAAGTCAAACAGTTAATACAATCAGCTCCCAGCTACCGGTTGATTGCCAAATAGGGCCAACGTCAGCATATCACATAATTATTCTTTTGATTTCAAGTCGATAATCCAATCATTACTAGAGATATAATATGCCTCCTAATACAATTTTCCGAGTAACATACAAACATTTATGCATAATGTTAGGCTAACATGTCAAGTTATCAGCTAGCATGTCTTGGATGCATAAAAATATATGGGACATGCACTTAATTTAGCAAGCAACTCATATGCACATCAAGCTAGGAGGTTATTTAAGACGGACATTACCATAAACCTTATCAGGAAAAAGAAGGGGGTCCTGAAACAACACCCTCCCCCGTCCCGGGATTAGCTGCTCAAAATAGACTCCTCACTTGTAAGTCTTTCCATTTATATTGTCTACTTTCTGCAAGTGTTGACAAGCTCACCAAATCCAAAGCAGACCCATATACTAGCACAGCAAAATCCATAACCACACCCATACAGAACCCTTCCAAAGAAAGGTATTCAAGGGTTGACTGCCTACTACTCCACAAAAAAACATGAATAGATTAGAGAGGCATTTGCAGCTCCCTAAAGTACACGTTCAATAAACAACCTATACTAACTTTTTCAGCTGTTTGCAAAGCTGCAAAATTGCTGATAGCTTGCATGGCGTCTTAGGTGAAGTGATTAGAAAGCCAGGCAAGATTTACATAGCAACAGCAGATTCTAGTCTACACAGTACACATGGAGGTTAGATGGTGTAAGTCAGAGAGAAGATATCATTTTAAGTTATCATTATAGCTCATGTTCTTCTCCTTTTTATCCACCCCACATCTTGTCCGTAGGCAATTTTTCAATGATAAAACTTTTTGAGGACAGTTGCATGAGAAGGTAAGAGAAAATGTTAGAAGATAGGTAACTGTCCCCCACATCCAAAAATGAAAGCTATGACCACTTCTTAAGCAAATAATAAAAGAAGCTTCCCATGGTGCAGACGGATTGACAGAAAAGATTAAGGCAAGAAGGTAACAGAAAGATGAGGTTAGGAGCAATTTTTTTCCTGCTCACTTCCTCCTTCTGGCCAATGCTTCTTGGCATGGTCAAACCTGTAAGGATAGAACACCATGATGTGTGGTGCTGCAAGCAGCTTTTTTTTCTTGGGCACTCCCATTTAGAGCTGGGTAATAGGTCGTGTCGGGTCGGGTTCGTGTTCGTGTCGAACTTAAACGGGTTGAGAATTCCTCAACCTGAACCTAACCCGTTTATTAAACGGGTTGAAAAATCTTGACCTGTACCCATTTAATTTTTAAACGGGTTGACCCACTTAACCCATTTAAGATAAACAGGTCAAGTTCAGTCGTTTAATTGACTATTTACGCATTTAATATTTTCAACTAATACGTAATTACAGTGTTAAAAATTAGGTTTACGTATCACATTAAATAATTACTCTTTGAAATTCCCCAGATTCATCATAATTCATAATTTCTAAAAAATTTTATATTCTTAATTATCTAATAAAAAGTAAATGGATAAATAAAAAATGAAAAAATGAGTTGACTTATTTAACTCATTTAATTAAACGGGTTAAATAGGTACTTTTTCGTGTCGAGAATCTCGACCTGAACCTAACCCATTTAATTAAACGGGTTGAACGTGTCAACCCATTTAATTAAACGGGTTGAACGTGTCAACCCATTTAATTAAACGGGTCGAAAATTTATATCCAAACCCACTTAACTTCGTGTCGGGTTCGGGTCGGTAATCGTGTCGGGTCAACTTTTCCCAACTCTACTCCCATTGTGGCCCCAAGTACCTTTCTTGCCTCATTGGCCAGCTCAATCACATAATCAAAAAGTTACATAAATGAGACATCAAGGGGTTGAAAACCATGTACAAAAATACCATGCCCTCAAGCTCACGCATAATTTTATCTACAAAATCTAAAAGAAACACCTTAGTACCACCATCACGCACTTGGCTCCAACTATATTGAACATCTTACATTGAACAAAATTTGGGCTTCTTGCTCAATCAAGTGACCCAATGGCATTATCTCCCTTTATTATATTGAACAAAATCTAAAAGAAACAACTTAGTACCACCATTAGGATCACGAGACCAAATAATCCTATATTGACCATCCACATCTGTATCTGCAAGTAGAGCCACCAGGCCAAGAATGCTTTCCTCTCCCCAATCATTCGGGCTTCTTGTTCAATCACATAATCATTATCATCCTCATGACCTATATCACATATAGCCTTCACAAGCAAGAGTAGATAGTCCCTGTTGTTTTCAGAAGGTCTAAAAGCAGTTACAATTCGCCTGGCCATTTAATCCAGAAGAGCAGCCCCAGAGAATATACGTTCGATCACTTATCAGGTGTAGACATGAAGACTAATACTCCTGATCAAAGGCTCAAGTTCCTCCCCTTGTAAAAGTCTACAGATATCTTAAGGACTCCGGCATCTTAAGGACTCTGGCATCTGCTACCTTGTTGACCATGGCAAGGTTCCTCATTCGTGTTTGATATTCCAGTGGCCGCCAGGCCGCTGCCCTCCGTCGAGGAGCCGCCCACCGTCTGCAGTCGCCCACCGCAATCAGATCTGTGGTGGTTAGTGGGTCGAACCTCCTTCTTTCTCTGTCAGGGTGGTGGCCGGTTTTTTCTGTCTTAGCCGGAGCTTTTCGCGCCGGTCGAAAAGTCATCGAATTTCCATTTTTTCCCAAATTTCCTCTATTGGTGAGCTGCCTCCTCCTTCTTCCTCTGCTAGGGTGGTCGCCGGCATCTTCTGCCCTCGCCGGACCTACTCCCACCAGAAGCTCTGCCGCCGGTGACTTTTCCAGTGACCGGAAAGTCGCCGGAAAAATTTTCCGCCTCTGTTTTCCCCCGAGATCAAGCCGTTTTAAGGGTTCTAGTAGTAGCTTGTCCAATTGGGGTGCCAGTGCTGGACATTTTGTGGCATTTTCTCTATTTGCCTTCGGGAGGCTTTTTCAGGAGACTTTATTCTGTGGTTGCAGTGGGTGAGGAATATGAGAGAGGGTTGTAAGAAGTTCTTGGCTATTGAAAGCAAGTCATTTGATTTGAGTGTTGTGGGTACTAAAGAGGATTTTTTGAAAATATCTGAGAATGGCAGGGGCAAAAGGTTCTCCATCATGTTGCCTGAGGAAGTGGTTTTATGGTTGTTGAGGGCTTGGACTAAGTTTTGAAAATCTAAGTCTGCAAATTGGTGCAATCAAATGAGACTAGGATCAAGGATTTTTATGTTAGCGTCCAGGAGTAATGGTGCTGGAAAGTACTTGCAACTTTCAGTGATCATTGATGGCAAATGTTCCTTTGTTATTCTCCCTGTAGGCTGGAATGAATGGGGATGGTTCAAAATGTTTGGCCTTATTGCTAAAATAGTGGGCCGTGCTCCATGAGATCCTCTAGTTCAGCTGAGAACTTCGCCCTCCGAGCCATCATCCTCTTTGGTTGATGCCGTCATTCCTCCTCCCCCTCCTCCCTCGCCCGGGTGCTGTCCCAAGTGTGGATTCAAGGGAGAACCAGCTACGTTTCTTCGGTCATATGCTGATACGGTATCTTCTTCAGTTGTGAGGAGAGGTAAGGAGGTGAGTGATTCGGGTTTACTCTTGATCATGCCGAGCCGTTGGAGGTACAAAGGAGGGGGTTGTCTTCTGGGACTAGAAGGATGAACCAAGAGAGCCTAAGCCTAAGAGTACTTAGGTTTATACTCGTCGAAATCGTTCCTTTGGCTTTAGATTGAGGGACAATGGGGGAATCCTCTCAGACAATGAGGACTCAGGTGGGTCCTTGCTTTTCTCCTTAATGCCTAGTTGGACTCTTTTTCTCCAGCTAGAGTTACTTCGTATGACCCTGGAAGGTTTGAGGCAGAAATCAACGGTAAGCTTTCTAATGATATTGGTATTGCTTGAGCTAAGGACCATTTTGTTGCGGCTCAGGTTCATTGAAGGGCTTCGTTGTGAATTTGTTCTCTAATTATGTTCCCCCCGTTTCTCCTCCTCCCTGGGCCCTATCTTCTTCAGCGAGTCTTCCTTGGTTTAAGGGGCACGGTGACCATCCCATTTCATCTTCTCTATTTTCGGTGGGAAGTTCTCTTCAATTGGGGATAGGCTTGTATGGGAGTGTTCCCCGTGATTTGCCTCAAGATATTGTAAGGGATGCACTTGCCCTGAGTGTAGAACCACGGAATTCTGTAGGTTTCTGAGGATAATGTTGGGGGGGGGGGGGGGAAGCCTCCAATGCATAATTGGCCCTTGATCTCCGTTGAGCCCCCGTCAGGTTCGGAAGATTTGGTAGCCCCTCTTGCAGTTGATTTCTCTTTTCTTTAAAATTCCGATGAGTCTTTTTCTGTTGAGGATGTGTGGGATGGTCAAAATGTGAATTTTGAGAAAGTCTCTAACTGGGTAGCCTCCAAACTCAAAGGCATAGCATCCTGTATTGGTGTGGCCGTTTCAGGGTATGAGATTGAGGTGATTCAGCTTCTGTCAAGAATTGAAAGAAACAATAGTTTGCCTAAACAAAATGTGGTTAGAACGCCTCCGACAACTAGAAGACAAAGAAAATTGCGAAGACTTGAATTCGGAGAGAACTATGACAAAGCTAATGCCTCTACAAGTGGGATGTTAGTGCCTTATGTTTAGATTGCTTTCTTGGAACGTGAGGGGCATTAATGACCGCGACAAGAAAGTTTTGCTCAAAAGTTTTTTGAGAGACTAGAAATGTGACCTTGTGTATCTTCAAGAGACAAAAAGGAAGCTGTTTCACTTTCAGATGTTTGCGCTTTACGGGGTAATCACTCTGTTCATTTTGCAGCCCTTAATGCAGTAGGCTTGTCAGGGGGTGTCCTCGTAATGTGGGACAAGAGTGTGTACCGCTTCGTGTCTTCTTTTTGTGGAGACTTCTCCATCACTTGCATTCTTCAAACGGTCGAGAGTGATTCAGCTTGGGCTTTCGCAGGTGTGTATAGCCCTCAATCTAGGACTGATAAATTGAGATTTTGGTAAGAGCTCCGTCTTATTAAGGACAAGTGGTATGGCCTTGGTGTGTAGGAGGGGATTTCAATGAGATCTTATACCCTCACGAAAGGAGCTCGGGTTTAAGTCCCTCTAATTCTATGGAGGAATTCCGTAGCTTTATTAATAGCTTTGCTCTGGTTGATCTTCCTTTACAAGGGAGTGACTTTACTTGGTCTAGATGTGGCAAGGTTCCAGCTAGTTCAAGACTTGACCATTTTCTTATCTCCTTGGAATGGGAGGATCATTTTATCGACACTATTCAAAAAAGGTTGCCTAGCCCTCTTTCAGATCATTTCCCTATTTGCTTAGAAAAGGGGTCATTTCAGAGGGGTAGAATTCCTTTTAAATTTGAGAATATGTGGCTTGAAGTTGAGGGTTTCCGGGATCTCGTTAAAAGATGGTGGGAAGAGGCTTGTGTTGAGGGACATGCTAGTTTCGTGGTTGCGAAGAAATTGAAGGTGATCAAAGCGGAAATCAAGAAATGGAATAGAGAGATCTTTGGGGATATCAAGATTCGGAGGTACAACCTCATGGATTTTATTAACCAACTTGACATAAAAGAGGAAACTTCTGGTCTTTCTAATGAGGAATTGGAGTAGAGAAAAGCTGACAGAGATGAGCTAGAGAAAGTCATCCTTATGCACGAGATATCCTG
Organism: Selenicereus undatus; assembly: GCA_017589665.1. Taxonomy (NCBI): domain Eukaryota; kingdom Viridiplantae; phylum Streptophyta; class Magnoliopsida; order Caryophyllales; family Cactaceae; genus Selenicereus; species Selenicereus undatus. Next base: position 29,710,523 of record JACYFF010031959.1, read on the forward strand.
AAGACAAAAGTCGAGGGCATCGTGGCTTAGAGTTGGAGATCGAAATATTAGATTTTTTCATAGAGTAGCTAATTTTTGCAGGAAATTCAACTAATTCAACTCTGACTATGTCTTTTGTGATTGTGGATGGAAACCGTTTTGAGGATTGGGACGAGATGAAGTCTTCTATCCATGGGTTCTACAAATCCCTCTTTACTGAGTCTGAAGCTTGGAGACCAAAGATTGACAACTTGATGATGCCCTCCTTATCAGTCTCTGCTAGAGAGGGGCTTCAGTTGGAGTTCTCAGAGGAGGAAATTTCAAAGCTCTTCGTGATTATTGTGGCGATAAATCTCCAAGCCCAGATGGTATGACTACGGCTTTCCTCCAGGCGAATTGGGACACGCTTAGGAGTGATGTTCTAAGGATGTTTTCAGAGTTTTACCACTGGGAAATTTGTGGCAAGCCTCAATGCTACTTTTATTGGGTTGATTCCTGAGAAAGCCAATGCAGAGGATATTAGAGACTACTGACCGATCAGTTTAGTCGGTTGCATTTACAAGCTTCTTTCTAAAGGTTTAGCCTAAAAATTGAGAGGTGATAGGGTCTCTTATCTCAGAGAGTCAGAATGCCTTTGTAGGGGGTCGTCAGATTCTAGAAGTCGTACTCATTGCAAATGAGCTTATTGACTCTAAAATCAAGTCTGGGATTACGAGAGTTGTCTGCAAGCTGGACATTGAAAAGGCCTATGACCATGTCAATTGGGAGTTTTTGATGTATGTCTTGAGTAGAATGGGATTCGGGGAGAGGTGGATCACTTGGATTCGACAATGCGTCTCTTCAGCTTCCTTTGCAATACTTGTTAGTGGTTCTGCTACAAATTTTTTCTCGGCTTCTAGAGGCTTTCGCCAAGGGGATCCAATCTCTCCACTTTTGTTTTTGTTGGTCATGGCGGTTTTCACGAGGATGTTACTCACAGCCACTACAGCATGTCTCCTATCTAGGTTTTCAGTGGGCCAAAGGAACACAACTACCATTAATGTATTCCATCTTCTCTTTGCTGCTGATACAATCATTTTTTGTGACAACGATTGTGAGCAGATGGTGAACCTGAGTTGTATTCTCATTTGGTTTGAGGCAGGTCTACGAGTCAACTTGGCTAAAAGCTCTATTTTGCCAGTGGGCCAGGTGGATAATATTCAATTGCTAGCAGGTGTGTTAGGATGCACCGTGGATTCTTTTCCTACCTACTATCTTGGTCTCCCTCTTGGAGCAAAATACAAAGATAAATCTATCTAGGAGCCAGAAGTGGAAGGATTTGAGAAAAAGCTCTGTGGATGGAGAGCTAACTATCTTTCCAAGGGAGGTAGACTCACTCTCATCCGAAGCGTCATTTCTAGCATTCCCACTTACTTCCTATCTCTTTTTCCGATACCAGCGTCAGTGGCGGCCAAGTTGGAAGCCATTCAAAGGAAATTTCTTTGGGGCTCCTTCGGTGCTGATTTCAATTATCATTTAGTGAGATGGGATATTGTTAAGCTTCCCATGTCAGAAGGAGGGTTGGGAGTCAGAGACTTGAAGCTCTTTAATGAGGCTTTGCTTGGTAAGTGGCTATGGAGATTCATGAATGAGAAGACCAACCTTTGGAGGAGGGTGATTTGTACTAAGTATGGTGAGGAGGGGCTTCGGTGGTTTCCCTCTAGACTAAATGGTCCCTATGGAGTAAGCCTTTGGAGGTTTATTTGTAAAGGATGGGATAGATTTTTTCCTCATCTTTCTTTTGAGGTGGGCGCTGGCTCTTATCATTTTGTTTTGGCATGACCGCTGGTGTGAAGGTGCTCCTTTGAGGGACCTTTTCCCTTCTCTTTATACTCTTGCAGAAAATAAAGAAGCTACTGTCGTTGCTTAGTGTGACAATGTGTCGGGGTCTTGCATTTGGTCACCTAGTTTTATTCGTGATGCCTTAGTGGATGACGCCCCCCTTATAAGCTTGCTTATTAAGCTGAATGAGATTCTTATCGGGCAATCCTCTCTTGATTCAGTCAAATGGGATCTCAATCCTAAAGGGAGCTTCACGGTGAAGTCTTATTATATGAGGCTTGCCTTTGCGCTTTCTGCACCTTTGCATCGAATATGGGGAATGTGTTTTCCACAGAAGATCATTTGGAAATCTCTAGCTCCATTTAGAGTGTCTTTTTTTGTTTGGGAGGCTACCCATGATAGTATTTTGACTTATGATAATTTACAAAAGAGGGGTAAGATCTTGGTGAACTAGTGCCCGTTATGCAAGGCTGCAGCAGAATCGGCGAACCACTTATTGCTTCATTGCCCTTTTGCAAGAGCTCTTTGGGATCTAGCCTTTAGTTGCTTGGGAGTTTCTTGGGTTTTGTCCAATTCTATTTCGGACCACCTCTATGCATGGGAGGGCTTTTTTGGTAGGAAAGCGAAGAACAAGATTGCTAGATTGTTTCCTCATGCAATTTTTAGGAGCATTTGGCGTGAAAGAAATAGGAGTCTTTGAGGGTGTGGAGATGCCACTTCAATATTTTAAAGATTATTTCATCAACGCTCTCTATTTTTGGGACAAAGGGATCTTTTGTTACTCTTCTCTTGATCTCTTAGATTTTGTGGATACTGTGCATATGGGATGTGTATAGCCTTTTGTAGGATGCTATCTTTGCATCCAGCCTTTTGTTAATGAAATATATCTATTCTTTTCTTGATCCAAAAAAAAAAAAGTCTACAGATATCTTGTGATCATATCCACACTCCCTATGCTCCAAATATAGTATTGCTGCTGATTCCATTTTGGGGCCACCTCTCACACTATGCAGCACCCCAGCAAAAAGATCCTTCACTCTCTTCCAATGGACAGGTTCTTGCTGGTTATTCTGGTGTACCCCTCTGGTCGCTGCATGCAAGATCAAAAACCTGTCAGCAGTCCTTGATATACTCATATACCCAATCACTTTCTCATTGAATGCAGGGATCCACACCAACGAACTACAGCCAAAAAACCAGAAACACCATGGCTATACTCTGATAGAAGCTCCAAAAACAGACGTGTCATGAAAAAGCCAAACACAGTGCAATCAAAGCGAAAAGAAGTAGAAAAACCCTGAAACTGGAGGAGAAGGGTTTTCCTGTTCGTGGTAGAACTCGAACTTTCTCTCTGTAGTTTCTCTCTCTACTTGCTCTTTTTGGAAAGCAGTGCCCTCTCCCTCTTTCTTTCTCTCTCTTCTGTGCTGGTCAATAATGGCACTTCTTCGAGAATAGTAAGGCTAGCTTTATTTCCAAGTTCATGGATGATTTTGCCACTCTCTTATCATTTTTTTTTCCCAATCTACCACCACGTTATTTCTTGTTCCTCCATGCCACTATGTTCGCTATTTTGGGATGACAATGGTGCTTAGTTACTTGATCATAATGGCAGTGTTAGGAGAAAAAAAAAAAGGGTGGGAAAAAAAAGATCAGGTGACCCAATAGCATTCTCATCCCAAAACAGTGAACATAATGGCAGTCAGAAAAAGCAAAATAATGGAAAAGGCAAAAAATCAGGTGACCCAATGGCATTCTCTCCCTATATTTTCCCATGTATCTTTTGACTGACCCATTGTCCTCTGAAATCCCTGAGTCTCTTTCCAACAATCAGAGCTCTTTGAAAGATAAACTGCCATTGTCTTAAGATGAATTGAGCTCAAATTAAATTAAGCCACTAAAAGGAACAAGGAAAAGGACAAGCGTAGCCATCTCAAATGAATATCCCAAGTCGTATACCATGAACATAACAGATAAGACTCATAAGAATGTAAGAATTACAAATACATAAGTGTTGCCTTTGATTAATGTTGTTTATTCCTGAATGACAATATATCACTATGTTCAGCTCATGCTAACTGATGACACCGGCTGAGAAATTTTCTCTAGAGCTCTCAAATTGTTTAAAGATATTTGGAAAGCATAAGTTAAACCATTCTTGGATGGCTTTGAAAATTCTCAAGAACTTGGAAATTCCCAGTACACCTTTCCAATTTCAGCAGTGCCTAGAATAATGCTCAAATTTTCATGAAATACTCACCATTTTCAAGGAAGAAGGGTGAACAGAGCCAGTAAAGCATGTTCCCAACCTATAAGTATAGACAATATATCTTTTGACAGTATACACGAGTACTAGCAAAAGCTAAACTGGGTGTGTGTAGAATGATTCTTTAATTTAGTAAATTGAGAGCATTGGACATGACAACCGCAGGATATAAGATAGCAGTACAAAGAATTTCCCAAACATTAAGGCAATGTTTGCAAAATTCTCTTTTATTCTAGCATTCTCATATTTCGATTAACAAGATAAGACTTATCACTTTTATCCCTTTGTATATCATGTAAAAATCCAATTCAGAGCCCAATTTGGTTGAATGACAACTTTGCGTATGCAAGAAAGGGATCTCTATCTAAAACAAGACGCAAGGTACCTTCCACAAAGGACTCTGAAAAGCAAGCCCATATATACATGTCACGTGGGAAAAAGACGAAGATCATGGTAATTCATGTAACGGGGAATGGATATAGTAAAAAACCACACCTCCAATGGAAAATATCCCAGCATTATTTATTAACACATGCAGAGGCCCTGACCGTGAATTCCATGCTTCTGCAAACCGTGCGACAGAGTCCAAGGACAGAAGATTAAGCTCCATTACCTGCAAAAGTAGGGCTGGACATCAAAATAGCATCACGGATTCAAACTTATTCTTTCTTTTTTCAATTAGAAAATGAGAAGAAGGGCCTGATCTCATCAGTCATTTAACAACAGGAATTGTGTTTGCTAATTATCAAAATAACACAATCGTATGTTCAGCATTAGAATCCTATACATGATTCTCATTGAAATGTAATGCTTGAACAACGCCAACAATAAGACAAAGTGATAAAAACAATAAGAACTACAAATTTCACTAATTAATATCCCAAGACAGCTATGCAGAAGTTCTTTTGTACCTCAATGTTGAGAGGAAGGCCTTTCCCGGACCACTCGGTTTGCCATTTCTGGATCAATTCATGAGCTGCTTTAGGGTTTCTTACAGCCATGACAACATGTGCTCCAGACTCTGCCAATTGCCTATGAGTGACATAAGAAAACAACCATTGAGCAAGCAAGAAAACAAACTAGAGGGCAAAGAGTGGAAATTAAGAAAATAGTCATAAAGCAATTGAAAGTACATGCATTGAATAGCATATTGATTCTTTGGGGCTGCAAAACACCTTCAAAATGTATTTATATAAGACAATGATATGAGATATTGTGCTGGCCAATTAAGAAAGCTCAAGCTCAAAAGATGATTATACAGATAATCATGTTGCGATGGATGTATGGTGATACACAATCAGATAGGATAAGAAATTAAATGATAAGAGACAAGATAGGAATGACTCCAATAGAGGTCAAGATTGAGGAAGCAAGAGTTAGGTTGTCTGAGCACATCAACGTTGAAGTATTGGTTATTAAGGATATGTACGAGGGAGGTAGGACGAGTGTTAGAACGCCAGGAGGGATCACGAATGACTTCTTCATTGGTATAGGCCTAAATCAGGGTTTCGCCTTGAGCCATTTTCTTTTCACTCTAGTTATGGATGAACTTACAAGAGAGATTCAAGATGAGTTACCTTGGAGTATGCTTTTTGCAGATGACATTGTTTTCATTGATGAGACAAGACAAGGAGTTATTGACAAGTTGGAGCGATGGAGGCATACTCTAGAATCTAGAGGTTTTAAAGTTAGTAGATCGAAGACGGAGTACCTTCATTATTGTTTCAGTTGGAGGGTAGATGCGGGGGGAGAAGTCACTCTGGATGGGAGGTCGATACCTAAGGTCAACAAGTTTAAGTATCTAGGCTCGATCATTCAACAGAATGGGATATTGACGAAGATATTAATCAGCGAATAAAAGTAGGCTGGCAAAAATAGAAGTATACCTCAAGTGTGCTGTGTGATAAGAGGGTGCCCATTGGATTGAAAGGCAAAGTCTATTGCATGGTAGTTAGGTCGGCAGTTCTTTATAGATCAGAATGTTGGCCTCTAAAAAAGACGCAAGTTCAAAGGCTGACGGTGGCAGAGATGAGGATGATAAGGTGGATGTGTGGTTATACGAGGATAGACAGAATTAGGAATTGAGTTATCAGATGAGAGAAATAAGACTCTGATGGTTTAGTCATGTGAAGAGGAAGAGTGTGGACGCTCCAGTGAGGAGAGGTGAGAAGATCAACATTCCCGAAAGCAAAAGAGGGAGGGGACGACCAAAGAAGAGCTTTGATGAGGTGATTAGAGAGCACTTGAAAGTTGTCAGTTTGACGGAGGATTTGGCTCAGGATAGGAAGTTGTGGCAGGATATGATTAAGATCTTAGATCGCTGAGAGTTGTCCCTGTAGTTATCTTTTGGTTGCTGTGGCATAGTGCTAGTAGAGTTTTTTTTTTTGTTTTTCGTTTGTTGTGTTTATATGCAGGTTGTACTGTCTTCTGAGAAGAGTTCCCGTTTGCTTACTGTTGGTTGTTCAAGTATATTACTTTCCTCCAATATATTGGCTTTTTATTTTATAACTTCAACAATTGATCTTTTATCTCAGCCATCCATTGCTATAGAATCTTTTTTCTATAAAATGTTTTCCCATTAAGTGTTTTCACAAAATTTTTCTCCTAAAAATATTTTCACAAAACCCTTTTTTGTGGGTCTCTTGGAATCAGCCTCTCTACTAGTAGGAATACCGATAGAGGTAAGGTTTCCTACAGCTGGATCTCCCCAAACCCCGCGAAAGCGGGACCCACTCTGGGAGTTGTTGTTGTAACGTTGAAGTATTGGTGCAAGATGCATCTGCGAGAAGGTATGAGATTACTGACATAGTAGGAGGTGACAAAGGTAAAGGAAGACCAAAGGAGAATTGAAATAAGCGTATAGCACTAGATTTGGTTCAGTTGAACATAAAAAGCATATAACTCAAGAGTCCAGATAGGAGTTTCTAGAGGTCTCGAATGCAATTGCTTTGTTTTACTTCTTTCAGCACCTAGGTATGCAGTTGTTGTTGTGCAACACCAAGCATGCAAGTTTCCTTCCAACCATATGTACATAAGCCCTAAGCATTTTCACCTTTATTGGGCATTGTCATGATCTAACATTGCCGTTATTTGATGTGCATGTGTGGGTATGTTTGTATCGTTGCTACTTACCCTTACTATCTTATTCCTTGATTTAAATTGTTCATGCCTTTCTAACAAAGGTCTTTAATATGTTAAAAACAAAATAAAAAAGTGAAATTTTCATAAAAGCTTTTTTCCCGGTGGGTCTCTTATAACCCGTCTCTCCGCTTGTAGAAGTAAGTTTCCCTACATTTACATCTTGCCACATTCTTGAGGCAGGTCTTAGATAATAATACCTATTAACACCGCAGGATATCTAAAATGCCAAATCAATGTGGGATTCCAACATTTAAACTCAAATGCTGAGCGTAATTGAAGGGTTCATTGACTTCAGTCATTTTTTCCTCTTGTTATGTTTGCTCTTGTTGAGTTGTTGATCACAGATTACTCCTTTTAGTTAGAATTCCAAGTCCCATCCGAAAGACAATTATCACAAAAAGATAAAGTGAAAAACCGCAGGATCTTGAGTAGGGTTGGCAAAAAAACCAGTACCCACCTAACACCCGCAAAACCCGCCCCAATGGGTATAGGTATGGGTGGGAAAAATTGAAAAAAAATGGGTATGGGACGGGTATTACTAAAATGGGTATGGGTATAGCTCGTACCCACCCCATACCCGTTTTATTAATACCCGCCTCGTACCCGTCTCATATCCGCCCCATATAAAACCCATACCCGTTTGTTTAAAGTTCTAATTTGTTACTTATAATTGAATATTTTGCTAATTGCTTTGAGTTATATGATATTCCAAATTTCGGCAGAATATTTTGTTTCAAACTGTAATTGTCAAGTGCTAATTTATTGTTTTGATTAGCAAATTTTTAGTTGTATTTGATGTGATATGATATGTCGTCGAAAGCTTAGTGTTAATGCGACATATTGAGTATTTGATATCGAATATGGGTACAAAACAGGTTTAATTCTTTTTTGTCTATATGTACCCGAATAAAACCTGCATACCCGCTATACCCAATGGGTATGGGTATGGGTATAACTTTATAATACCCGATGGGTATGGGTATGGATATGGGTATTAATTTTAAAAATGGGTATGGGTGAGGGTACAGCTAAACACGCCCCGTACCCCCCCCCCCATTGCCATCCCTAATCTTGAGCTCAGTGCACCATAATACATCCATACAAGCAGAAAACATGATCTTCATCCCCTTGTAGCTTCAAAAACCTTTATACCAAATTGACATACCCTCCCCTCTCCGACAACCCAAAACAAGCTTCTTCACCGGATATTTGCAACAAAGTACTGAGTTCCACAGTTATATACTGAGAACCATCTATTGCCACTCAATAACCTGTTTGAGCCTTCCCCATTGATTTTCCATTAGTGTGAGTGTTCCCAAATTTTATTTTGATGAATTAATAGCAATTGGAATTGCTTATGTGCTGAAAATTTTAATATATTCAATACCAAGACTGATTCATCACGTTCTTTGAATCTAGTTACTCTAGTGTAGGCGGGAATTTTAGATTATGTTGATGTTAACACACACATGAACGCACAAACCAATCGCAGGAAACTGGGAATGTAGTATCTACATAATAACCTTAGTAGCCATAAGCAAGCTAACTTACAACCATCACCTCAATTGAGCTCAAAATTAACCAAATGAAAAATCCAAAGCATATGTCAAATTGGGTTATCACAGAGAATTATAACAACGGATAAACAAAAAGCCGGATTTGCTTAGAGAACAAAAGTTGCAACTGTACATCAAATAAAATCCCTTTCCCAACCAAACCCATAAAAAGGCATAAAGAGTGAGACAGATGGCTTTCAGAACCCATTTAGAACCCAGATTTCAAAACGATCCCAAAAGCCGTTAACAGCTAACACAGTGAACAGCAAGTAGGCAAATGGGTTGATTTCACACCTGGCGATTTCACGTCCGATACCACTGGTGGAGCCAGTAACAATGCAAGTGAGATTGTTGACCGGAGGCAATGGCATTGGATTCTGGAGATGACTAGCTGCAATCCGCTGAAACAGCATTTCAAATATAACATTCAGCCACCCTCTCAGCCACTCTATCCATCCCAAACCCTTCTTCACCTTGGTTGCTTTCTCACTCTGCCTCTCACCCTTCTCTCTCTCCGGTGAGCTTGAACCCATCTCTCTCTCTCTCTCTCACTCGCGTATCTGCTGCAGCTGTACTTTGGTGGGTGTTTGAGGGTTGACAAGATCCGTTACTATCTCTCAGCTTGTTGATGTGATTTCTCTGTTGGTGCAGCACAATTGTCAATTGCGTACAGCACCACAAAAGGAATATATGCCCAACAACTCCCCCCCCCCCCCCCAAAAAAAAGAAAAAAAAAATCTAGATAACAACTACAATAACTGACGAATAATCAGCATAGTTTTAGGCTGGACTAATCTACACCGTACACTTGTACAAATTTCAATCTTCAACAGCACCTTAAAAAAATTTTGCAGTGCCAAATTTGGATCAGGAACTTCTTACAGTACCGAAATTAATTGCACAGAACTATCGTATTAAAGTGTTTGACTGAAGCAAAATCTATAAATTCTGGGTCTACATAAACTCCATTAAGAAATCGAAAGCGACATTTCAAAATTCAATTAAAAAGTCGCCAACACAAACAAGCTAAAGCTCCCAGATTATTTATGTCACCAATATTCAACCAAAAAACAAATGGGAAATTGGAAATTTTGAGAACGCACTCAATATAATCCGATATCAATGGTTTGCCTGAACTCATGTCGCGAATGAATTGAAGAAGAAACCCTCCATCACTGCGAATCGGCGCTGCTCTCAATTGATCAGAAAAACTGAACAAAAATAATAATAAAAAAAACAAGTGTTGAGAATGACAGCAGGTAAAAGGGAGGAGAGAGACTCGAGCAGTATTGAATAGTGATAAGGAAGAAACAGAATCTGATACTCGCCCAGGGGCTGGGCTAGTCAGGGGGGGCCAAGGAAAGTTTTCGGTAATATTTTGCCCCGGTGAATATGCTATTACCTGCTCTAGCAGGTAATGCGAAAGTGGAGGCCTAAGATTAAGGGCTAGGATTGCAAGGGAGGAAGGGGTTTAATTGATTCCTTCGCTAATTCATACTTTATTTCCCTTTTTTCTCTTTAAAAAAAAAAGAAATAGCGTTTTGGGGTTTGGACATTTGGTCGGTTGATGCAGACGGGGTGTCACAGGAACATGTTTTACATTGTTTCATGGGAAATTTACAGGGTAAGCACTCATTAAATGGGTGGCAACAGTGAAGTGATTTTTTCAACAAGTGGGTGTTGCTTTTGGGGGAAAAATAGAGTGGGGGAATATTGGATAGGGCTGAAATTGACAAAGCTGCCCTTAATGAAATTTAAGCATGGCAAATTACGAAAATGCCCTGGTTGACATCTGAAGGGCTGGGGAGGTAGTTGAAGGTGGCAGTTAGTGGGAGATGAATGCGAGAGAAGCGAGAGGAAGAGAAAGACAAGCGTGAGCGAGTTCAAACCCAAGGAGAGACGGGGTGAATGCTAGGGTGGGAGTAGGGGGAGAAGTTGACAGCGACAGAGAGAGGTGGAAGAAGGAGAGGGTTGGTGGGAAGGTACGAGAAGACGGAGGCTGTGGTCGGCGGCAGTGGCAGAAGGAACCACCCAGAGGTCGAACACAGGCGCAGAAATCGCCCAGAAAGCGAGGAAGGACAGGGAGAAGGCTGTGTTAGAGGTGAGTAATTTTAACTCTGTAAATGTAGGAAATGAACATGAAATTTATGTATGCGTGGAAGAGTGATGGTAGAATTAGGGATGCCCGAATGGAATTTGGGGTGTGAAATTGTTGGGAGGGGAAGGATGGGGTAGATGGGTTTGGGTAAGTCCTCAATTCGGTATGAATTGAGGACGTTGTAGTGGTGGTGGCAGTGTTTTAATAGAGGTATACCCAAGTCAGCGTAATAGGAGTAGTGGGTACACATATGTAATTATTGTAGATAAAGAATTTTAAGTGATTGTACATAACTTGAGCCGTTGTTATTGGGGTAGAGTTGGTTTGTAGATATTTAGGAACCCCATTGTAGCCTTATAGGTAGCATAGTTTGAACAGAGGTGTACCTAGGGCTACCTGTTGCGATTAGTTGGTAAACTAATTAGAAGAATGTACGTATGAACAATGTTGTTGGCGTCAAGGGTGGTGGGGGGGGTTTGTTACATGGGGTGTGTTAGTTGTGGGCACGTGGGTAACTGCATTGCTTTGATGACCGTTTCAGTCGAGGTATACCCATGGGTACATGTGTTGGCAAACATAAGGTAGGAATGCATAGAATGTTAGTGTAAGTTGGTTATTTGTGTGGGTATGTGTGACTGCATTGTGTGTACCACTGTTTCAGTGTAGGTACATGTAGGTGTACCTTTATGCATTACGACATATACCAATGTGTAGAAGGTACCTGTCGGCAGTGAGATAGGCAGTAAGTTGGGGTGTTGTCAATTGGTTGGGGTGTAGTTATGGATGGTGGTGAATGCTTTGTGTAGACCATAGTTTCAACGGGTGCGTACGGTGATGCACCTTGTTTGATTATGTGGTTAACCAATGCATGCAATGCAAGAGGGAGGAATAACAGGGATGTAAGATGGGGTGGTGTACATAGGGTACGTTAGATGTGTGGAGGTGGGTGACGTCATTGCATTGAGTTCAGTGCGAGTTGGAGGTGAACACAGTGAGCTGACGTGGGTAAGTTCACCAATGGATGTGTAAGATGTGGAAATGAGCGATGCAATAGTAACCAGTGTGAGGGTGATGTAGTTGGGATAGGTGGTATGTGTAGTCGTTGGTGACAACATTGTGTTGAGTAGTGTTGTTGTCGACATATGTTGTCTACAACTTTATAAACTACTGCGAGGAATGGCACTGTGAATAGTTAAACAGGCGTGAGAAATGAGGTGATGTGATGGTGGCTGGTTACATGTGTAGGTGTGGATGACTGAATTGCATCTACCACAATATTAGATGTAGCATACCCAGGTGTGTATGTGTGTAGAACTTGGTAAGGCAAGGAAGAACCCAAGAAGTGGAAGTTGTTTACAATGGTGGAGGTGGCAATAGAGTATGCTAAGGTTGGAAGTTGTTGTACATGTTTAACTTGGTATGTGATGGTGTTTGCTGTGTTATGGTTTTTGCAGGTGTAGCCAATGGAGCTGCGAAAGTGTAGGAGGTCCATGGCGAATGAAGCAGTCCTTGCCAGTGATTCAAGTTCAGCAAGCGATCAGGAAAGGAGCGCCTTCGAAGAAGTAGATGAGGGCATGGATAATTCGGCCAGCAGCCCGTCTTTATCACTGGAGGCAGACATAAGTGGGAGTAGTGGGGATGTCGACATGTCTGTGTTGCGATCGAAGCACGCACATGAGAAGGGTGTCAGTGAGGCTCCTCGTGTGAGAAGGCGAAAGAAGAGAGGTGTTGCCCCCGTGATAGAAATGCGGTCGAAGAGAGTACACAACAAGGGAGGGTGTAGATAGGTTGAATCCCAGATCCCGAGAAGGTCTTTAGGAAAGGTTGACAATGTGCAGGGGAAGCGAGAAAGAGAAAGAGGGAATAAGGGGAAGTTTGGGCAGAGGAAGGGATGGTGGTGAAGAAGGAGGGGGAGGGCATAGGTGATGCTATTATGAGGCATCGGTGCGTACTGGAAGCAGTGTGCAGCTTGAACTCTGAGTTGGAGAAGTGCCAGAAGTCAACCATTGAGGGAACAGTGTGGAGCCCCGGTTCTGAAGTACAAGCCTTTTGTGATGGACAGATATCTGGTTCGCGCCTTAGTGGAATCATGGGTTTCCGAGTTGAAGGCATTCAGGATAGGTCGGAGAGAGGTTCCTTTCTCAGTGTATGATGTGGCGTTGTTGATTGGCCTCCCTGCCACGGCGAAACATGTTACATTTGACCAGGGGGAAGGTCCATGTGAGGTAGAGGGTGTGGTGAAGGCGGCGATGGATGACCATATCAGTGGAGAGAGGGCGAGGTGACGGACTGGTCGTGCCAACATGCGAATGTACCGAAACTATATTTAAGTTATAATCGAGCTGTGTAAGCAGAACAACACCCTGAAGAGGTTGGGCCTGTTCACTAAGCAATACGCCTTACTGGTGATGAGTGGGTTGCTATTCCCACGAACTAAAGGGGTGCGATGTGGGAGTTGATTCGGATGACAGAAGATGTGCGGGGGATGGCTGAGTATAACTGGTCGCAAGCGGTGGTGAGCTTCCTGGTGGAAGCAATAGAGGACACAAAAGAGAAGATCCCATTGAAGAGAAACTTGTAGATGCATGGGTTCGTAATGATACTTCAGGTATAGCATGCTTTTACGTACATGTGCTCATCGGTTAATGTAATTGGTTGACCTAACAGGAGTAACTTGTGATGTCCTTTGTGTGGAACAGGTGTGGTTTTATGAGCATACAAATCTGTATGCGCATCCCAATGAGAAGTGTGTGCCACACATTACAAGTTGGGTGAACTTGTACATAGGTCGCAATTATGATGCTGCACAACTCATTTCGACCGTCAAGGACAATCAGGTGGGGTATAGGATGTGTTGTTTAGTGGTAAGGTCACTAATTCCCTTCGTACATGCGGTGATGGTGGTATGTAAATATACAGATTGTTCCTAACCTTGAGGTGTGGGACCTGGAGAGAAGGGAAGCAACAGTGAAGGCTTTTAGTGACACAGAAGATTTCGATGCCTATGTGGAGGATGCATAGGTACGGAAAAAACATATATGCATAGACCGATAATGATGTGCAATAGTGGGGATACAAAGGCTGAGTTAGTTGCATGTGAGTGTGGAAGAGTATGGTGTGGGTGTGGGGTGTCACCCTATTTGCCTTGGGAGTGGGGGTCCTGGGTAGTTATGGTGTAAGTCAGTCATTTGGACTTGGTTAGGGAAGGCAAACATGGGTTGAAGTCTTTGTTGCAGGTCACGTGTGGATTTTACGTACTGTACTTCATTATTGACACGTGCTTTGTGCGGGACGGACAAATGTGGTCCGTTTATGGTTGCAGGGTATTATAAGCATTGAGGAGCACCTTCGAAGGACGAGGGAGGCACTGCGGGCAGCGACAGAGGCACTGACGTTAAAGAGAGTTGCCCACACTGCCACAAAGAAGGAGCTGGAACATATGAGGGCATTGCTTATGGGCAGGGGCCGGGGGGGGGGGGAGTCTCCCGGGAGGTATGCAAAATGAAGGGCTCCAGTGCGCCGATGGAGATGGTGAAGGTGGTGTGCACTCAAGTGACAAAAGAGTGAGTACGTCACAAGGTGATGACAAGCATTCGTTCCATACCCACTTCTATATTGCGGATGTGGGGAGCGCTGAAGATGCACAGGAGTGTGAGCCCTTCGGTGACGCTATGCAACATAAGGGGGGAAATGAGATGGTTGCAACCCCCCAAGCGACGGAGGAAGATGTGGTCCCCACACTGGAGTGTGAAACAGACCAACCACATGTAGACGACGTTGGTGAAGATGAGGATGTGAGCATGGCTGGTGAAGGGAGCAATTCAAGCATTACAAAGAGGATACAGAGAAGTCCTCGGCGGCAGCAACCCTCTGCAAAGCAGATATTGCCATTCGTCAATCCAGCCACCGCTCCGCGCACGAGGAAGTGTAGAATGGGGAATGTATACATGTCCCAGAAACAGTGCAGGAAGGCGACCCCCAATGCAAGCAAAGAGGAAGAGGTAGAAGAGATAAGGGGTGGTGCACGACTGGTGGACAACATGGCGACAACGAACATGGCAGTCCTTGTCCCTGTTACAGCTATAGGCGGCCCGAATCATGGCCCCCGAGGGATCCATGACACAATGGGCCACTCTAAAGAGGCACAAGGTCAGAAAACCGACACAACCAGTGACCCGACCAAATCGGCAGATACCACACGGGCTGATGCAGCCGGGGACGCCCCCTCCCTCAGGTACAGATCATCCCGTTTCTCTGAACTCAACTAACACGCTTGACACCAGATGTAGTGGGTGTTCATATTTGCAACTTAGTAGCTGATGTGGTTGTGATCACATCCTTGCCACAGGGAGGCTAGAACATGCTTGCGTTGCTGGGTGCAGTGCACACCGTCCTCGAGGGCGTCATAGCAAAGGATAGTCAGACCACGACCACCGTTAATGCCACAAGGCCCCCCAAAATTCAGGTACGATACATACCCTTACCTATGAAGTTGTAGAACATGGTGTCTCTCAGTGTCACACTCTTGAACTGTCCCCCACTGTGGAAGTTCATGTATGTCTGTATACCCAGCCACTTGTGGGGGTTTATTGGGGTATGTGGCTTTGACTACGGTGGTACACCAGCAGCTGCTCATGGTTGCTGACCAACACATGTACTTGTGCTACTGTGCCTGCAGGATGGAGGATGGGAGCATATGGATGATGTGGTCATCACCACCGATGTGGCAGAGGTAGCTGGCCCTACGAGCCGCACACCTCCCCCAGTAGACGTCGACAAGCCCCCTCATTACATGTACATCTACATACACGCCTTTACACATGAATATATATGTATATACACGCCTATAAATGTGTGTGTAAAGTTATGTATAGGTGTTTATATATAAACACACACACAAATATATATATATATATATATAT
>JACYFF010031959.1:29736302-29778090 GCA_017589665.1 Selenicereus undatus
TATATATATATATATATATATATATATATATATATGTATGTATGTATGTATGTTTGTATGTATATACATACATCCCCCACTATAGAACTTCGTGTATGTATGTCTACCCATCCAATTATGCTGGTTTACCCGGGTGTGTTGTTATGTTTGGCGTGGTGCACTAGGAACTGGTCATGGTTGATAATGATCACATGTCCTTGTCGTGACATGCCTGTAGGTCGGAGGCCAGGAGGCGATGGACGATGTTGTTGGCGCCACTAACGCTTTGGCGGAAGCAGCCTCCCTAATCTGCACACCTCCCTATGGCGAGGTCGGCGAGGCAGTCGTTACCCAGGTATGGAAAATCCATGTACATACACATGCGCACATGCACATTTAAGTACATGCTTGTGTATATGTAGACACGTGTACATACACATGTCTGCATGTATCTCTTATTCTTGTGGGGGACTACAGGAGGTAGAGAACGAAAAGTTAGCGCAAATGGATGTGACGGTGTGCATTAGTGTGATGCAAACCAACAATGGAGGTTCGGATGGTGGGGAGGGGCTGTATACTGGGTCCCCCATGCCACAAATGTTGTCTGACTTTTGCCTTTTGACTTCATGCATGCAATAGGAAGGAGATGATAACATGAGTGTGTTCCTCGCCGCGTTAGACTTGGATGATAAGGGGCAGTCAGTTCAGGGAACCGAAAGCACGTCAGTGGTTCTGTCGGGACACGGGTTGACAGAAGTACATCATGTACATTTATTCACTTTCCCTTCAAGTTTGTTGTACTCTATTGGGAGGGGCTTAGCTAACGATATTTGTTTAACAGGGGGAACATCAGCGCCTGAGCGCGCCGGTCGTGAATCTCGCGGACGGCCGCACAGTACCTCAAGTACGGTTCTTGTCATGTCCAAAATTTGCGTCTGTCACATATGGGAGTTGTTTCTATGACGGGACACATGCGTGCGAATTTGTGTGAATACGTGTAGATGTCCCTCTGTTGGCCACATTCAGCTAACTGTGTCTTTCGTGTTATGGTGCTGTAGCAGGACAACATTCAGCACTTGAGTGCTTGGCTGGGCGCGTTTGACAGTGAAATTGCATCGCAGCCTATGGGGCGTCGGAGGCTGCGCCCGGTGTACAGAAAGGGGACGTGTACATCCTGCAGCAGGTACGACCCATATCAACGTGTACATATATTGCAGCAACACACAGACATATATTTCTAGCGTACTTCGGTGCACGTCCGTCACTCGCGATGTGTGTGCAGGATGGAGGGAATGAGGAGGTCGACGCCATCGATCGCACTTCTGCCACTGTGCCGGGTACAATGACTGTGTGCCCCACCCCTCCCTTCTACGATGTCGGTGCCCGACAACTGATTCAGGTACGGGGTAACAATCCAAATGCACGCACCCACATACATACATACATACATACGACCATGTCTACATACGTACATGTATGTGAATGTGAGACTATGTATCATTATGAGTCCTCGAACCGTAGGCACATGGTACTGTACCAACGTATTGGTAAGTGCCACAGTAGGAGTCGTAGGAATGTGCAAACACTCATCATTTTCACCTTTGTGCAGTGCAGATTTTATACTGTCTGACTGCGCCTTCCCGGTACAACAATGTACACATTTATACATTGAGATATACATATATACACATGTCTATACATTTATATACACTTACACTTACACACATACACATACACACACACACACATACACACACACACACATCTATATACATATCTTTGTATATATGTACATGTACATGTACATATATATATGTATGTATGTATGTATGTATGTATATATATATATGTATATATATATATACATATATGTATGTATATATATATATATATATATATATATATATATATGTATATATACATATATGTATGTATATATATATATGTATGTATGTATATATATATGTGTGTGTGTGTGTGTGTGTGTGTATCTATCTATATGTATATATATACATATATTTGTAGATGGCTGCTCTAGTACCTGCGTAAGCAGAAGCCTGTGGTGCGGTACACTGTATGCAGTTGCTGTGTGTGGCCCCCTTCTCATTGCTGCCATGAAGGGGCAGACCTGGGTGAAGAGTCTTTGTGGTTGGCATTGTGCACTTAACTTGGAATTGTGTTAGGCATTGCCCGGTGTACCAATGCGTGGTTCGCAAATGGGGGTGCGAAGGGGTAGGGATAAGCGTACGCGCCGGGGAGGTGATGTGGTTGCTTCTGGTTCTACATAGGCAAACTTGAGTGATAGTGTACGTTCATTACTCTGTGTTTTCCATGTGTATATATGTGTGTCGTTCACATTTGGTGGTGGCAGTACTATTACTCTAACGTGTTGTTCCTGTCATATAGGCTGTCCGAAGGTACTTGCTCAGTCCTTTAGGAATGGAGGACGAGCAGCTGTTGTCTTCGTTACTGGAACGGTGCAAGTCGTTCAGGACCTTGTCGGATTGGTTAGTGTTCCCATCACAGCAGTAACCCAGATGTTTCTGAATTCCACTGTTCCCCACCCCTCTTCACACCGACAACATTTTGCCCTGCGGCTGGCGATGTAACTGGGAACATATGTGAATGAAATGTGCCAGAAATGATAGTTGGATGTAGCCAGGACGCAAAGAATTTGCGCGATCGACATGAAGGGGTTGGTGAAGGTCATCCATTGCAGAGATCCAGGGGACAAGGCAGGGGAGTTCTGCATAAATGGGTTCGTAATTGACCACTACAACGTCCTCCTCTGTAGACGACAATGTGCACACCCAAAGTACTATCGACTGACAATATTTTTGAAGACGCATCAGTTGGTATGATTCATTTACCTTACTTTCACCCCCTTTGGTTGCATCCTTTGCACTTCCAATGACAACCCCATCTCGGTGTGGGACTGGTTACTCTAACGAACCCCATCACTATGTGGACATGTCAGACGGAGTGGAAACTATCACCGGATGGGAAGAGCTTGGATGTCCTCATTAACACACAACTCAATCCGACGGTTGACCAGGTTAGCACGCCAACGTCCGGCCCCACAGACATAAGATCTTTGTGCACACGATGTTGTTAACTGTACCTAACAATCTTGTCGCAAGTCATGTTGCTGTTGTACGATGACGTTGCACGACACTGGCTACTTATGGTTGTCAATTTCCGGCGTAGACAGTTTGCAGTGTACGATTCGTTGCCCCCCAATCGCCATAACCAACAGCACAAACGAGCCGCTTTGGTGACACGAGCGATACGCCTCCTCACAATTCCCCTTCTTCCCATGGTATGCCACTTCTAACTGATTAAAGTATGTGTTTGCACTTATAAAAAGTTGCCGTCAGTGTCCCCCTCATGAAGGTGGACACGTACACGGACATTGTGGCGTGGCCTGTCATTCACCCTGGTTGCCCCACCCAGACCAAGTACCACACGAGCCCCTTCTCTGTAGCACATTTTGTCCAGTCATTACATGTTGGATGACTTTGCGTTACTTTTACGTTGTTTGTTTTGGTTGTGGTTTTGTAGTGGCTACGACTGTGGCATGTTCGTGATGATGTGCATGGATGTACTGGCGCTCCAGGAAGACACTCTATGCTTTATGCAGGATGATATGCGCGCACTCCGAGACAAATGTCTTGTCGACCTGCTGTAGGGCATAATTAGGAACTCCTCCCATCCCTTTGACGTTTCCACACAGTTCAATTGTGTATTTGGTTACCGTTTGTAATTAATATTTGCCGGTTTGTATTGGACAGATAATAGAATCGTGACCCATCAGTGACAACCACAGTTGCTTCGCAGTTACCGTGGTGTTGAAGAGCACCACACACTATCATATAGTTTACGTAGACACACCATGATAGATGCAGTGGCTAGGATAGACACCGCTTAAAACAACCATGCATACGGTGTACCCGGGTATGCAGTGGAGCGTTTAGTGGTAGATTACTTTGGTTCGTTGCGTTGTGTGCGCAGATTATGTCAGTATAGCAACATCAAATTTCAGTAATTCGTTTCCCTGAGGAGAACATGGAAAGAATCAAAACAGGTGTTTGGACCATAATTTTATATATATATATATATACATATATATATATATATATATGTATATATATATATATTTGCATTTATATGTAAATACTTCCAGTATTGAGTGATGTACAAACACGTAAATGGAAAAGAACCACACGGGAGCAAAAAGAAACAGTTCCTGTAAATGGTCAAGTCTACAAACACTATCTTCCCTAACGGTGTTCCCCATTTCCACTTCCTACGGAGGGCCCACACGTACTGACTGATGGCTTCCCAGCATAACAATCATGTTACACTGGACATGTGCGACGAAGACGATGTTGTTGTCGTCTACTGCAAGGACGACAACAACATCTTCTCCACACACATGACATGGCTCCTATGTACGTAAAGCAAAATATACAATGTAGCCAAAAAATTACATCACGACACCACAACGGCTGTCGATGGGAATGGCAACAATGACACTCCAAAAAAAACCCCCAAGTGGGGATGGGCCCCCTGATTAGGCCACCATGCGGAGCAACAGAGACAGTAACATAAGCACGGATGTTGCAGTTGTCAACATCCAGGTGGTTGTAGACCGCTTGGAAGCGCGTAGGGCATGAGTCAACTGCATGTGTGACTCCTCCGTCGATCTTTGTTGCAGGCCAGTCTCCAACACCCTTACCTTGAGCTTGTTAACTAAATGTTGTAATTTTGAAATAAGAATGGCCTTATTCTCCCTTCCACTATACCGCGTAAACCATATGTCATGATGGCAAGTTCTCTACAGAGGACCCAAAATTGGGCAATCAGAAGTACATGGCCAAATGGAGGGCACAACAGAGTAGGTGAAAGATTGTGAAATTTTACCTCACGACAAACTGATTGACGTTTTCCAGGTACTTCGGGGTCGACCACATAGTCAGCTAGCAATGCACAACCACAGAGTAGTGCGAACTTAGTTGACCATGCGGAAGTAATCCTGGGTTGTGGAGCGTTCCATTCAATAGGGGAAGTAGCATCAGATTGTGGTTGGCCCACTGAGCAGCGCACAACATTGTGTATCATGAAATTGAAGGTCCCCTTTATGTGATGGTTGTAGGGGAACAAAGATGGGGGAGTGAAATTTAATGCCCACAGTGGACGCATTCATAGTGACATAGAGCTATGAGGAGTTGGGCAATAGTGTAAGATGTTGGCGCCACTTTCTCCCGGCAAAGCCTTCCAATTATTGTGCATGACATATGGAGCAGAGAAGGCCACGTTATCCCCTTAGCAGAAAGTGGACTTCATTTGTAGTGGGGAATTAATAAGGGGTCCCACCATTGTGGAGTACCCCATAACCCTCCCTCCCAATTGAGAAGGCGTTGACTGAGAGAAAGGGGACCATGGTGATGGGGTCCTCCTTTGCACCAAATCCCACATGTGTGACTCATTTTACTTAATGTAGTGGTATTTAATACTAAGTACCAAAGCCTTCTTCCAACATACGAACTGACGCGACCATGGTGCGGTTGTCCATGAAAATACTTGAATTAGTTTTTTGTAATTTAGTGAAGTAAGGACACGCAGTCCCCAAGCCTGGACATGTTGTGCATTGTAATATTGAGGTACGCAACGTACACACAATGACACAGGGAATTAAATGACAGAGGCGAAAGTGTGTTGGAAGCAAAAATTGGAACAATTGTGAAGAACATAAACAACACAGCTATGGAGGACAACGAGCAAAAACAGGCATACAAACTAGCCTAAGCATAACACATGTATTTCATATTACAAAACCTGATGTGTCCGAACAAGGAAACGTGGTGCGTCCAGCCAGATATTTATATAAGCAAAACATTTGGGACGACCCAATAAGCAAAAAGTTTGACATGGTAGTAAGACCACAATATATGACTGATTGTTCCGGTAACAATGAACGTTACCATCCCATCTACAACACTGTCCGCACTCGACCTCATGATCACTACCATGGGTGGGCCTTACAATGACCAACTTGCAGTGATCTACACAATCAACAGTACGTTGACAACAACAAAAAGGATGAACCTTCCTTTACACATGCGAAGCTTAGCCTGAAGTTTCATATTGAGCGCCCGGTCTTCATCCTGCATGAAGTGGTGGTCGTTTTGCTGAACTCGAATCATGTCACGCACCTGATGGACCTCCTCAGCAAGCTCGTTTATCCCTTGCTTGCTTTGGGTAGTCAAGGTCAATCACATTCAAGAACGGGCATGCATGGTCATTTTGCAATTGATGGGAAAGGGATTGGGTACGAAAAGAATGAGGGGTAAGCGTGCATGCTTTAGGATGAGGAGAAAACTGGTTCATACAGAAGCAACAATTTTTAAAAAATTACCTCTTGCAGACACGCCACGAAACGATGCCTGTAGTTGTCATCCGTTTAAAAAACGACAGCTTCCAATCCACAATAGCAGTAGTTCTTCTCCCTAGTGTCAAAATAACTTCGGGTGGTCCTCGATTTGGTTGACGCATGACTGTACGCCCTTTTTCTTGAGGGGCCTGCCATGTTCTCTCTGGAGGGTGTATGCAGCTAAGTCAACTGGGGATTGTAGGATAGAGTGAATGGGGGCTAGGTTCTTGCTATTTAAAATGTTGGTTGGGACCTTCCACTAAAGCCAAGTAAATGAGGGTTAGTGGGTAACCATAAATGCTTCACCACCAACATACTCCTCACACACTTTAATGGTATGCAAGTACCATCTGACCTGTGGGGGGAAATGTCAATCACAGACCGGCCTACGCAAACCCACACAATGTAGTGGGATCCAATACACCATAACTTAAATGAAGGTGTACCTAAGCAAACCGAGGAGAGTGAAGTGGTACACTCATGCGATGGAGTGGGCCCCATAACATTGGGGCGAGCGATGTTAAACGATGAAAGGCAGAAACACCCCCCACGGGGGTAAAATGTATGTGTACCATGCCATACGTGTTCGGATACCTGTGTACACCGAAGTTTCTAATGAGGTGTACCAATGTTGGTACGAATTGTGTGCTTGTGGGGTCACCTAGTACGGGCACCAAATAAGTGAATTATGTGTGGCAGGAACTTCAATGTACCTAGAGAGTTGGTGTGAGGTGGTTGGCTGGAGTAGAAGTAGTACTCACACATTATAAGTACACCCCGAGGAGTGGAGCATAGATTGCAAACTTCCATTACTCTGCAGTGGCAAGCAAGTTGAAGGACGCTTGCATTGTAGTGCCAAACAACAATGTCGGCACTCACCCACCCTTCCCCGGGTGATGCAGATGTACTCCCTACTATTAGTTGGATGGATGGACCTGCTTTCATCCCCATCAACAAGCTGACCTTGCAGTCATCAATGGACTGCCCGGTGCAATACTGGACGGACTTTGATGTTGCCACACGACAACGACTGTACAACTTAAGGTGCAAGTTACTATCTGGTGCACATGTGGCAGCGTAAATTCCGCTAGTAGTTGAGTTTTGTTCACAGTGGAGTGAACGCAAGCAGCAGACCACTTGGCGCGACGGTAGAATCCTCTTACGAGTACACCGAACCGCCGAGGAGGACGATGTGGTTAAGGGGTTCGACATAGAGCCCATACCAAGGCCATCTTTTTTCCCTACGTCGGGTGTTTGAAATTTTACAGTCTGTGTTTTCATACAATTACTACGGATGGACTGACAACATGTACCTGCATATCCTACCAAAGTGGCGTGATGGAGCTCAGATCGACATAATGTCCGCCCCCATGGAAGAGGGTAATGCCATTGTGTACATGGTGAACATGGTAGCAACCAACAACCGTGTTGGCATCCCACCACGCGTTCCGAACTATTCTAGTACCGACATTCGTATTGTGGTTTGGAACTGTAGAGGCATTGCACGTGCATCATTCATGCCAAATATGAGGGGATTACTTGCAGTCACTCGGCCTGTCGTAATGGTGGTGATAGACACTAGAGTCGGATATAATAATGTAAGGGAGATCTTGCGACGAACGAGAATAAACCACGGATTCACAGCGCCCATAGACTTTGTCAGTGGGGTGTGTATTTTATGGGAGTCGTCGAAGGTGTTCTTGGTGCCCCACAAGTTTGAAGACACGCATGCGATGTTTGTGGTAAAGGAAAGTGTCGTCAATTTTGTGAATGTAACCTACGCAAACTTCATTGCCATTGTTTGCAATCCTACGCGCACAGACTGCACTGTTACTACTGTTCCTACGAATGTGTCTAACCTTATTGTCACTTGTTGTAGGGAGTTTGATAATGATGCGAAGTCCACAGCTACATATGTCACACAACTCTCACCTTACAACAGTGTGCCTTATATCATCAGTACCGACAGTTGTTTGTATTCCAAACATTGTCCTATATAGTGTTATGTGTGTTGTCCAATTCGCTTCCTATTTGTGTGTTGTGTAATTGAAGACATTTTACTTTTCTGGCCCCCCTCTTACATGAATGCAACCTTTGAGCAACTCCGCTCACGTACCTATCGCCGTAATTCCTTGTCCATTCACTACAAAAAAAAGTAGTTTTCACCAAAAAGGTATTTTTGTTGGTATAAGTTCTTTTTCTGTTGGTAAAACACAATACCAACAGATAAAAAACTATCACTAAACTGTTGGTGAAAACCCTGATAGTAAAGGTTTAACCAATAGATAACACGATCTATTGCAATTGCGCACAAACAGCAATAGAAACAGTATGTTTAGTATTATTCAGCTTATACCAACACTTAAGATCTGATGCTAATAACCTACTTTTACCAACACAAAAAGGTGTCGGTGTTATTTTTTTCTCTTGCCAAATAAGTTGTTCCCACATAAAATATTTGTTGGTAATGGTTTTCCCTCCACCTTCAATCAATATTATCCAACAAAATAGTCTGTTGGTAATGATATTCATGTCATTTTCACAATCAGCAAATGTACCTGTTGGTAAAAATCAAGCTATATGTGTACCCAATATATATTTTTTGATTGGATGCCAAATAGAGTTGCTATAAAGATTAAACCTGCAGGTAAACTTGTCTGTAAAATAATATAACATGATACCCCTGCTACGACCCAAAAAGAAAAAAATTCAGCTGAGCCTTAAATTCATTGGAAGTTTATCATTAAAATGTACACATGTCACTTAAAACATGTATGTTTGCATAATGTTCAAAGCACCAAAGCAAGAACATGTATTTAGTCCCTGGCAGAATATTTGGTAAAAACAAAGTCAACTAAGAAATCGAGACTTAATCTACATTTCATTCATAATGTTCTTCGCTATCTTCGTTTTCTTGACTATCGTCATCTTCATCTTCTGGAGTAATAGCATTTGCATTCTGATCTCCATCAACATCATCGTCTTTAATTGAAGTGAGAATGGTATCCGATATCCCCGATGAAATTGATACAACTCAAAACTTAAATAAGGAATTCAAACTACACCAAGCAATACAAATAGCAAGATACAAGCAATATTCAGGGCAAGCACGAAGATTATGAAGCTAGTTGTGAGCGACATCCCATTATTCACAAGGCACGAACCCAAATCTTAGTTGACTTTGTAAAGCCCAAAGTAATACTTCAACATTAACTTGGGCAACAGAAAAAAAATAAAAGCCAAATCACAACTCGCTTATTGATTCACATCCAAATGGTTCAACAAATGAACAACCATGACATTTCACCTAGTGCTGGCAATTTCTACCCCAATGCTCGGCCTACTCACAATTTTACACCTACTGCTTTGGTTGCTGCAACTTACAACACCAGCCTAGTATTGAATCGAGACAAGGAATTTCAACCAAAATTTGCTAACACGAATTATATTATACAGCCACAGCCACAGCCACAGCCACTTGGTCCAAAAATGCTTTCTAGAACAATCTCTCACCCAAGGGAAGCTACAATGCAAAGTGATAAAGTGCAAATATCACCCAAGGTCTAGTAAATTGCATTTGCGGAAGGTGAAATATTGTAAGATCAATCCATACACCAAAATACATGCGCATGGTGTCAAAACAGAAACTCAACATCAATAAATTGTTCTAAATTTGAATCAATTTGGTATAGATTTATAATGATCTTTAGTAACATGGCAATCATACCTAACAAGGAATGACACCCGTCTTTAATTCTTAACCAAACAAAGAGGCCCCTTCTTCTTTTATGGATTTTTGACTACTCTAAACACTTGCAACAAAGACAGTAGGGAATCACTCAACTCATACAATACCTCTTATGGGAAATTGGAGGGGGAGGGAGAGACAAAATTAAGCATACTCACCAACAAGTCTTTCCCTATTCTTAAAAGCTTATGAATTAAGTATAATCACAACCCGCTTATCGATTCAGATCCAAACGGTTCAACAAAGACAGAGAGAAAAATCATGGGCATTGTTGATGAATTTAAGGGAGATTTATAAGGGAGAACAGGTAACCGAGGAAGAAATTGATATACTCCAACTCAAGTCATTGGTAAGAGGCATAAAGCATTACCTGATGTTTCATAAGTAATTTTACCAAATGGGTGATATCACCAACTTTCGTCTCTAATTTCTTGACTTTCTCTTGACTTTTTTATATTATTCCTCAATTTTGACTCTTTTAGCACACTCTTCTTGTAGAGCATGTCTCTTAGAGTTGAGCGAGGAACTTTGACACCCATACTGTAAGTCTTGGCATAGCCATATTTATAGTTTCCTATAACCTTTTTGAAAATTTCATCTCGAATACCATTATTATTGCATAAACCTTCTGCAACTTGGGCTAACTCAGTGTCAATTGTTTGCTGAAAACACACACAGACACCAGAATTTGATTGATTCAATTTTAAACCAAAAAAAAAGAAAAAACACCACCACCAATAACCTAAAACACCAGAATCTCGAATACTTCTGCGTCATACATAATCTAGCAAGAAAGACAAAAAGGAAAAAACTTCACCAAAGTCCTCCAAGCCAAATAAGAAAGTTTAACTCAAATACAACTAACCCAAATTCAATAACATCAAATTTGAAATAAGAAACTGGATCTAAAACTGAAAAAGGAAAATGAAGGAAAAGGAAAAAATTTGTATCAGCCTCAATTTGTATGTGGAAGGTACCTTTGCTGTACTTGAAGCATCATCCAATTTGGAGCCTTTCTTCGATTCATGGGTCTTCATCCATATTGAAAGCTTATCTGTCATGTCACCTTTTTCCTAAATAGCATATATATGATTATAGATGAGTTAGTTAAATTCACATCAAGCTACATATCAACAAAATATATAAAATACCTCCTCCTCAGCACACACATGTGCAAAGCTCTTTGTCCCCGCATGATGACACATTTTGTTATGCTCACGATTTTCAATACCTCTCTTACTTCTTTGCTAAGTGATAACCGAATCGTAGTGAAATGAGATTAGAATTATGTTAACAATAAAAAAAGTTTAATTAATAGCTTTGGTGGTGATTACCTTCCCCTTGTCAGATTCCCAGAATGCTACTAAACTGTCCCATGTGCCAGGAGGTATGTGACTAGGCCTAGATTGTATCGCTTCATCATGACTCTTACCATCAAAATGTTCCACTTTCAACTCGGATTTGTATCCTCTCCAACGAGCATGCATTTTCTCTATCGCTCATTCATAAGGTTCTTTTCCTTCGGGAAAGCAAAATGAACGCTAAAAAATAAAGATGAAAATCGATTATTGAAAAATAAAGATGAAAATCGATTACTAGTCCACCATGATAAATTAATGCCATATGCACACATACCTTCACCTCTTGCCGTAAGGAATCCTTTTTCTCTTGTTCCATTTTTCTCCAATCAAAACAATCAAGTGGCAATTTTAGAGGATCTCGTGCAAGTACACCAATCAAACTAGACATTTGCCTAAAAGAAGCACTAATAGGTTGAAGATTTTCATTAACATCGACTAACACAGGGTTCTTGCCAACCTTCAACTTGTTAGGGCCACGACCTTTGTCGTTCTTAGGTTTACTTACTTGCATTCGCCTCCTGTTTGTGGTATTATAACCACCTGGTGTTGCTTCAAGGTGTTCTTCATGCACATCAGTTTGCCCAAGATTCACCATGTTCGAATTACTCCCACCTTATTGTGTAAATTAAAGCACTCCACAATGAAATGACGTATAAAATTACTTCAAAAATACACACAACACTATAGGTAACAAATTAAGTTCATAGCATACCACTAGAAACTGAATTGATGCACTCTAGTTTCTGAGTTTCTGACTTCATTGTCGATATGTAAATTAGCTCGTTCAGTAGGCTCCTTGGATGAATTACACCGAGATACTAGAAAACATAACAAATCTTATTTATTAATCAGAAACTAACACATGAGTAATTAGTGTAAACATTTGTATTCAACAAACCTATGGAAGATGTTATATTAGTAGCATTTCCAACCATTGTGCAACTGTTAGGCCCATCTTTATTTCCACTACCTGACAATAGTCGTCATTTCTCTTAATTAAAAGGAAAATTAAAGGAATGAAATTAAAAGCGAAGTATATGGTAAATTCGTGATTAAAAATGTCATAAATATAACCCACCAGCAAATTTGGGTCGAGTAACTTTATTAGCCATGGAGGAAGTTTCTTCTGAGAATAGAGAGCGTCGAACAGATGCACCGTTAGGCAAACTAAGCGTAGAAACTTAGTGGGATCATAGACTATGCCGTAATTCTTGATTTGACCCCAAGTTTCTTCCACAACTCAACATATGCTATGCCAATGTAAAATACTATTAACATTTATACCAAGGTAATTACATTGTACATGAGTTTTCACTAACAACGTACCGTCAGTTGATCCCTTGAGATCACCTTCTTTTTACTAATAGATTTCCCCATAGAAGCCATGATCTAAAAAAAAAGTACAAATAATAGTCGCATAATATCCTCACAAGTGTTACCATAAATCAGTAAATGAGGGGGGGGGGGGGAACACAATAAACACCAACAATGTAAACTCCAATACCCGAACCAGCTGATTTACAAAATCAGTAAAGCAGGATTCGTCTGACATGGCAGTTAAAGAAGAAACTGAACAAGAACTTCAGGAAGCAGATGAGTTTCTGACAATTCCTTACTAACAAGAACTAACCTTAATAGATAAAGAATTATATAGTATATATGTACAACCAATAAGAGGATTCCATTGCATGTTCAGCTTCAATAATTTGAAGTCATAGAACAATTACATTAACGTGATGTACAACCAATACAGTGCAAGCACCATATGATACATAATTTTGTCAATGGCCATATATGACAGTTAATAAATAATCACAATTAAGTCAGAGAAGCATGTTTGCCTGACTTAGCTTGCAAGTCTCAATCAGACATACCAATATACCAATAAATAAATTAGACATACCAATAAATAATCGCAATTAAGTCATTCCACGTGCCATGAGTACGAATTGATTATAAAACAGGGGTTATCACTTATTTAGGATTGAGTTAATTATGGAGTACTGTCTATATATTGTTGGTATATATGGAGCATTCAGTATATATGGAGCATTCAGTATTGATTATATGGAGCATTCAGTACTAGTTATATTCATACAATTGGAAAAAAAAAAGGCTCATGTGAGGATGTTAATTATATTCATACAATTGGGGAAAAAAAAAAACAAACCCACTCCTAATGTATTGATTTTTGAACCACCTAATAGTTTATTCATACAATTGGAAGAAAAAACTGAACAAGAAACTGAACAAGAACACAGGTTAGCTGAGCAAAACAGAAACTGATTTTCAAGTGGCTTGAGTTTATGACAATTCCTTAATAACAACCCCTTTTGGCATCATACAGTTCTCAAGTGGCAAAACAGAACCTGATTTTCACAGCCATAATCTCATATGTGTTTAACTTCATTTTTAGATGTGTAGAATTGTGAACTGATTTTAGTCAAACAAACCCTCCCCAAAACAGAACCTGATTTTCACAGCCTTAATAACAAACCCTCCCCAAAGCAGAAAGTTAGCACCATCTAATGACCTGACCAAACAAACGTTTATTTTAGTCAAAATTTATTTCAACCTACACAAACTCCATCCAACCATATTTGACCTGACCAAACAAACATTCATCCACTCGTACTGGAATACATCTCCATTAACTAAGCACTGGCCTGTCAACAACCCAACACAGAAAATCACCACTCTTACAAAACCACTTAAGCAACCTGTTTCTTCAACTTGGCAAGCTCTTGCCTCAAAGCTCTAGTTTTCTGCACGGCAAAGTAGCAAAAACCTTAACATAAAGAACATTGAATTACTGGTTCACCAAAAAAACACAATACTGAATGGCACTTTCCTGTTCTCTTTTTATGGGATTGTCGAAAAGAATGAAAACGATACAATTGCTGACAGGACAGGCATTTTAGCAAAATTTTAATCAACAATTACGAAATTAATAAGCAAAAGAAATCCTAAATTCATGACAAGCAAAGTTCTCAAGTTTCAACCATCGTAATCTTAATCAGAATCAAAATTAGATAGTGTTGCATCTTCTTCACCACTTTCACTACTAGTATAATCTGCAACATCGTTTGCATCGTTTGGTTCAGCCGAGTCTGTAAACGGCTCAACTAATGTAACTCCCACTATATCTTCTCTAACATCATTAAATCCATCTTCATACACTATAGATGAATTGCTTGCTTGTAAGAGGTCTGCTTCTGGCATGACATCTTCCATTTCGAATAAATCTCTTAACTTAGTAGTAATCATCACATGCCAATTTTTCTCCTTCGATTCTGGTAAATAAAACACTTGTACTGCTTGTGAGGCACGGACATAAGGTTCGTTTGTCCTCCAATGTGATTTAAGATTAACAAAAGTAAATCCATATTCATCCTGTTTGATGCCTCTAACTGGATCGACCCAATCACATTCGATCAAGATCACACTTCGTCCTTCGGGATATATCAATTCAATTATTTCAGTCAAAATGCCATAATAAGCTATATTATCCCCTTCATCTGTAACTGAATTCACCATAACACCAAAATTTTGAGTCTCACATCTTTGATCAATGTGCTTTACTCGCCATCTATATCCATTACAGGTGATCCTAGACATTGTCTTCATCCATTGGTTTGGAAAACTACTCAAAATTTTTAAATCATCAGCCACGTAGGAGTTGGTAGGAAGATTCCTACAAACCTGATAATTTACATAATGTGTTAGACTAATAATGCGAGTAAACTTTCCATAAATGAGTGTATTACATTTTAAAAAACACTCACATTTTTCTCAAACCACTTTGGAAATGTTGCTTTATGAATCTCAGAAGTGTTTCCATTCACAGTTTCACATTCAATACTAACAATCTCAAAATGCTCTATGAAATTACACCAAAATAAAAAATAGTGAAATGCATTTGACAAAGTTTTATAATAATAGCAGAGAAATGCAACGCTTACTTACTGTGCATAAACTTGAACTTCATCACAATTAAACAACAAATAACTATGTGCTTGTTCGATTATAGAATAATCAGCTTGAATGTCTTTCTTTTTAGATGATGCACGACATTTAAGAGAGAAAATAGAAAGTCCTTTGTGTTCTCCTTCATTGTCATCGTTATTCCTTGAGGACCTATTCTCCCTCGTTTTAACACCGTGCAAGTATCTTGCGCAGAAAGTTAAACATACATTTGCTATATAACCTTTAGCAATGCATCCCTCTGGACGATTTTGTTGCGAACACATCCTTTATACGTTCTTAAATCCCTATGGAAATCATTAAAATCACATAGCATGACTATTATGTTTCTTAATTCTGAGAAAGACTGAAGTACAAATAGGGTTGGCTACATACCTTTATGTGGGATACATCCAATGATAAATAACAGGTCCAATCACTTTTGCTTCATATGGTAGATGAATAATTAGATGCACCATTATGTCGAAAAAGGAAGGTGAGAAAATGCTCTCTAATCGACATAGTGTAATAGTGACACGGTCTTGCAAGCATTCAAAGTCTTGAGGTGATGCAACTTTAGAACAAAGTTCTCTAAAGAAGTTGCTCAACTCAATCAAGGTAGTACCCAAATTCTTGTTTTGCATTTTCCTCGCTACTAGTGGCAAAAATTGTTGCATTATAACATGGTGGTCATGGCTTTTTAACCCGTATATTTTACCATCCACAATGCATGTAAAACCCAGGATTTCATCCCCTCCGTTCAGTCGATTTATGCCGTTATAAATTGAAAGGATTTCATCCCCTCCGTTCAGCCGATTTATGCCGTTATAAATTGAAATAATGTCGAGATAGGCTGCCTGAGTGTTGATTTTACTGAAAGGAATATTATTATTCACATGGTTATTAGCTTTTTGGGTATTAAAGATTATTATTGGAAACCACATTGAGCAGGTTCCCGAATACGACTAGAACATCGAACCTTGGGAATGATCCTACAATTTATTGAATCGAACCTTAATATAATCAAAGGGCGACTAAACCAGCCGAAGATTATATTAACGGTTACGAACTAAGAGTTAAAGGTCGAGGATTGAATTTATGGCACAACAGGCGGATGTTTTTATCAGCTGACCAAAAAAAAAAGAAAAAGGAAAAAGGAAAAACAAAAATAAATAAATAAAATTTTTAAGGGGCCGAAGCCCCCTTTTTTTTCCTCCTTCACGGGGAAGGATCAGAGAGATAGGGAGGGGGGGCCAGCATCGCGCAGAGGGGGAGGAGAAATGGGGAAGCAGGGGAAGGAGGTCCTCGACCCCCCTTGCCGGCAATACACACACGCACACCGGGAGAGGGCCAGAGAGGCACCGGTGGGGTCGCCGGCGACCGACTGACGTGCGCCCGACCATCCCCTCCCCGGTCAACGCCCAATTCGAGCCACAGAGAGAGAGGCGGATGCAAGAGAAGAACGTCGTGGGTCAAGGGTTCGGGACTCCAACCCCGGGCGACTGCCACTAGCGGGGCCACCCTCGTCGGATGCCGGTGGTACGGCGGCGAGCAGAGACAGCAAGAGGAGCAGAGGGGGGAGGAAGCAGTAGCAGGGCAGCAAAGGGGAACCGAACCCACACCGAGCCAACCTAATCAAACCCTAAAACGGGTCCTTTAGCTTGGATTCGAGATGGATTTCCTCTTCCTCCTACCTATGGTTATTGATTATTGATTATAGTTCGTTCAGGTTGAATTCGAACCAATTATCAGTGATTTGAGGAAATTGTAGCGTAAATTGAACGATACCATATATATATATATATGTTAGTCATACTGAACTAAAGTTTATCGTTTATATATATAGTTTATCGATTATATGTCGTTTGTCGATTATGTGAGGTTATCGAATTTATATGTAGTTTATCGGTTATATAGTTCATGGATGTCAAATTTATTGAGTATGTCAAGTTTATCGATTACATAGCTCCTCGATTATATGAAATTTATACATAAGTTTATCAAATATATATACATGGATAAGTTATCGATGCTAAGAAATTTATTGATTATATGAGGGCTTCGATTTATAAAGTTCATTGAATATATAATGTTCATCGCCGGTTTATAACGTTATCATCGAATATATAATGTTCATTGATTATACATGCTCACTGTTTCTATAAAGTTTATTGATTATATAATGCTCAGTGATTATGCCTATTTATCGCTTATATATATAATGTTCATCGAGTATATATGCTTACTTAAAGTCTATTGATTATGTAACGCTTATTGATTATGCATGTTTATCGATTATATAAAATTTATCGAGTATACGATGTTTATTGATTGTATAATGATTATCGATTTTATGAAATTCTCGATGATACA
Organism: Selenicereus undatus; assembly: GCA_017589665.1. NCBI lineage: Eukaryota > Viridiplantae > Streptophyta > Magnoliopsida > Caryophyllales > Cactaceae > Selenicereus > Selenicereus undatus. The sequence continues at coordinate 29,754,160 of JACYFF010031959.1, forward strand.
TAGTTCTTAATTACATTAAGTCTATTGCCTTCATATGTTTATCGATTGTATGCGGCGTATCGATTATATAGTTTATTGATTACATAGTTCATCAATTTTCTGAAAAGAAAATCGACTATATAGTTCATCGATTATAATCTATGACGCATCAATTTATTGGTAATCCATGGAGTATATGAAGTGTATGGAGTATATTTATATCGTATGTTGATTATATGAAGTTTGTCAATTGTATATTATAGTCAGGGTTTCATAAATGCTTAATTACATGATTGCTAAGAGCTCCTAATTGTTTTATCGATCGCCTGTTTTCATCGACAAGTCATTGGTAACGAAATAACCTAAAACCATCAGATTGATCAACCGAGTGAATCAGGTGACCAATAAATAGGTCGAGGGATAAAGGATCTTTAAAGATTATTTGCATTTTTAGCTTAACCAACCCAGTACCTCCCTAGAAGTTTACATGTAACTTCAACTTGTATGTTTCAAAGCTGTTCATTATTTGGCAGAGGATTCAAAGCTCGGTATTTCATTTCTCTGCTAGAAGGCAGAGACAAAGCTCAGTATTTCATTTCTCTGCTAGAAGGCAGAGACAAAGCTCAGTATTTCATTTATCTGATAGTAGGCAGAGGATTCAAAGCTCAGTATTTCATTTCTCTACTAGAAGGCAGAGACAAAGCTCAGTATTTCATTTCTCTGCCAGTAGGCAGGGAATTCAAAGCTTAGTATTTCATTTCTCTACCAGTAAGGAGAGGATTCAAAGTTCAATGTTTCATAAGTTTGCCAGTAGGCATAAGTTGAATTTACATGTTTCATAGCTCTGTTAATATGCAGAAAAGTCAAGAGAAACATGGTCAAAGGAGACTCCCAATTCCTATGATGACTTACGTAACAAACAAGCATGTAAAGTTCAAGGGTCAGTATATAGTTCCTATGATGAATCTGGGCGGTCAGCCAGCTGGCATTTGCTGTCTAACTAGCCATTGCTATCTTTTTAAGGATTATGATGTCAATTCTCATTCATTTTATTGCTCTTACTACTTGATACTAAAGCTTGTTGAATACTTGAATTGAAATCCTGAAATAAGGTGATTAATTCTCAAACTATGAAAAGAAGTTGGGATGGAGGAAGTTATATCTTATTAGAAGATGATGCTATAGATCCAAATTTATGACACAAGTACAAGAGGAGAGGAGATAAATGGTATTCATAGAACATGTCCACTTCTTATATTAACATATGATATATGCAATAAAGTTTTATTAGTGTTTATCTCAATTTGTAAGCATCACATTATTCATTTTCCATTTGACTCAGTAGAAATAATTAAGACAAATCGACCTTTACCATTTTTCAGGCATCAATTACATACTACTTGTGATTATTTTAATGATATTGTTTTATTAAGTTTACGAGTTCATATGAGTGGCTTATGGAAAGTTCATCTAATGTAGCTATTCTCAAGTTTAAGCCGGTGGTACAAACGTTAATTTCTCTCGCGTTGTGAGGGAGAAACATACTGTGCAAAAGGGAAGAAATTATGAACAACGGTCGTAAGTTATTACTGCATCTTTTAGGGGAGGGGGTTATCCACTGTATGATTTTCGCTCATTCCATTTGTCATTGTTGCCCTCCAGGTTTCTGAAGTAAGCCGAAAGGGAGTTATTGCTACCCTAGAAGTAAAGTGATGTGCTTGTACATGAGTTGCAAAGTGTATTATAATGTAATGATTGTAAATTAAGTTCTTGTGTGCTTGGTTTGCATATCATTTAGAGTCGCTCTGTATGGACGTATGAGCCACCATCTAAGTTTCCAAGGTTGTACCCTTCGTTGTTCATTTGTTTAAACATTATACTGCATTGATTGTGGTGCTCCGGGTGGGTAGCCCGTAGAGCTGTGAACTCCGGCGGGTGACCGTTGAGTTAGTTTTACTGTTATTTTCAGTGCAGGAAATTAATTGTAAGGCTGTAAGCCTGGGAAAATGGTCAATTTTTAGGAGAAACTTTGTCCGTTTTGTCCCAGGATTTAAGAAAAACGGTAACACTCCTGACTTTAGGGTTGGGGGCGTTACAATGCACCTTTTAATATTTGCTGCATAGCCATAGGTTACTTTCATAGAAGCCAGTACACTAATGAATTCCTCCTTTTCTTTTTTGGATAATGTGAAGCATGTGTTGGAGGAATATATGTCTTATTACCTTGTTCTACAGGATGAAGATTATGCCTTATATTCAAATCCTTCAAATCAAGACGTGATTGCAAAGTGTCCTTCGTCTTCCCCTCAATGCCTAAAAGTGTACCCAATATGTTCTTTGAGACATTATTCTCCACATGCATAACATCTAAGTTGTGACGTACGAGTACATGTTCCCAATATGGGAGTTGGAAAAAAATACTCTTCTTTTTCCAAGGCATCACTTTATCACCCAACCTGGTTTTATTTTTTCGAATGGTATCAGGATGTTTCCCTAGAGTAACATCAAGTCCTTCCATTTGACTTACCAAATCAAATCCGGATCATAATTCAGGAGGAGGCCTCATCTTTGTCTCTCCAATAAAGGCCTTCCTGCTACGACGAAATTTATGATCTCTAGGCAAGAAGCGATGATGACCCATATAGCACATTTTCCTACTCCTCTTCAAATAAAGGGAGCATGTATAAATATTGCAATATGGGCATGCAAACTTCCCTTTAGTTTTCCAACCTGACACGTTACTATATCCGGGAAAATCAGTAATGGTAGAAACTAAGGCTCCATGTAAAAAGAAGGTCTCATCATTTGATATGTCATATGTTTCTACACCTGGTTCCCATAGTTGAATCACTTCATCAACCAAAGGTTTTAAATACAAATCAATATCATTTCCAGGCGCCTTTGGACCGAGAATGAGGAAAGTAAGAAACGAATACACTTGCTTCATTCACGACCATGGAGGCAAATTATAAGTCATTAGCACAACTGGCCATATACTATATTGGGTGCTCATATTACCAAATGGATTAAAGCCATCAGTTGTCAAGTAAAGCCTGACATTCTGTGGATCAATAGCAAATCCCGCGTATTTGTTATCAAAATCTTTCCAAGCTTTAGCATTTGCTGGATGCCTTAATTTTCTATCTACTATACGACCCTCTGCACGCCATCTCATTAGTGAAGATGTCTTAGATGACATATAGAGCCTTTTAAGCTTATGTATCAAAGGAAAGTAACGTAAAATCTTCACCAGAACCTGTTTACCAGAAGCTAATTTGATCACCTTCCCATCCTCTGTTGTTTTATATCTAGAAGCACCACACTCAGGACATCTAGTAAGTTCAGCTTTGTCCTTACAGAACAAAACACAATCATTGGCACATGCATCAATCTTCTCATAGCCAAGATTAAATTGCTTAATGATTCTTTGCATCTGTTTAAAGGAATCAAGCAATGTTGAATCTCTAGGAAGAGCTCTTTTGAAGAGTTTTACAAAGGCATCAAATGCTCTATCACTCACCCTATATAAACATTTAAGATTATACATTTCCACAATAAATGAGAGTTTACTGAACTCCTCACAACAAGGATAGAGGGCTTGCCCGATATCTTCAATTAACTTAAGAAATGCCTTTGCTTCTTCATTTGGGCCCGATGAACTATTACCAAGCTCATGACGTTCAAAAGCCTCATCAATCATGGCATGCATATCATGTTCAAATGACCCATGATTTTCATAAATAAATTCATTATTTACGGCATCGTTATCACTATCATAATAAGTTAAGTTGTGCTCCCCATGCAAAACCCAAATACCTTTTTGATAATCACCATCCGTAGCTTTCATGAGAAGATGACCTCTCACTGTTTCTCTCTCATGATAAAAACGGTTGCCACAAAGTGCACATGGGCATGCAACTTTATTATCAATGGACGAAGTTGCAAATGCATGATCAAGGAATGCATCTAGACATTCCTTATATTCACTACTCATTCTTCTCAACGTAACCCAACTCTTATTCGTAAACACATCCATAACGAGACGTCCTACAAATGATATTTATATTTGCAAATGATTATATATGCCTTTATTTATATAACATAATTGCTCATATGTAACACAAACTAAGAATTACAAAGTAGTGTATTACTATGGTGCTAGCCATATCCAATGCATCTTCCGCTTTATATTAATATCATTTGGCAACAAAAGAGAATTAAAAAAAAAGGGTATCCATATATTATATATTGTGTGATTGATATAGGGACAGATTTTAGACTATCCTTTGGCCATGTTCACTGCAACCAATTCCCAGCCACCCACATCCCAACGTTTTCTTTTTTCAATATTTTTGAGGGGTCAGGCCAAAGTTTTTTTTTTCTTTTTTTGGGAGGGGGGGTATTTGGATTTTTAGTGCCTAAATTGTATTATTCACATTTCATAAAGAAGGATAACTTTTCATTATATTTTTTTATTTACTTATAGGACTTAAATTAGGAAGATAAGAAAATAAGTACCAAATCACTTAAATCAACTTATGTTGATCTAAAGATTTTTTTTGGGTGTGTAAATGAGTTCCAAAGTTAAATATATACTAAATTAAAATCTAAATTTTGGATAACAATTCTCAAAAACTTCATAAATTAAACTGACTAATATGTATCTGAAATACCTGAATTTTAACTAAACTTTAGTTTTCCCCATCCCCACCATGCTATCTATATAAACCAAAACACTAAAGCTGAAAGATATTGCCTTGTGGTTTCTTACCCACTGAAGTTAAGCCTAAGGAGAGCCAGCTACCTATTGCTCTTATTTTTCTTCTCTCTTTGTTTCTGGAACAAGTGTTGTTCTACCATACCAGACAACCAGAAGCATCAATTGGAAACAAACACAATTATGAATAATCACAATCAGATATGTAAATAGAGCAGAACCCTAAACAAATAACAATCAAAATCAAAGGACTAACTAGCAACAACAATCACAATCAGATATGTGAACCCTAAATTAGATAAACACACACGTATAGGGGAATTTACATAATCAAATTTACCCTAACCCTAAACAAATAAAAATCAAAATCAAAGGACGAACAGTAACTTACCGTTCTCTTGATGGTGAGGATGTAAACAGAGCAGAACCCTAGGGTGTTCTTCCACTTGCGTGTCTGTCAAATCCCGACATCCAAATTAAATTCTCGGCTACCGGTGCCGAAAAAGGGAAACAAAAGCAAAATCAAGTGGAAATTAGAAGGCCAGGGTAGATTGTGAAACTAGATTGAACAACAATGGCAATGCAAGCAAGTTACCTGCGAAAATCGAGAGCCTCCAAAATTAGCAGCAACAATGGCGACCAACAGCGAAAGGGGATGAAGAATTCGTGTATTTGCTGGGCAGAAGAAGAAGAACAGCAAAGGAGATGACGGAGGTGAACCGCGAAGAGGAAGAATGGCGAAGGAGACGGAGGAGGTAGAAGAACCAACAGCGAAGAATGAAGAAGAAGAGGCCGGTCGCGAGTCAGGGTTTGTGTTTAATTTCGGGAGTTGTAATTTATTTTTTTTTTGTAAGTTTTTTAAGTGTTTTACCAACAGAAAGTCATATTTTGCTGCACATATTTGGGTAAATAATACCAACAGTATCTATTTTTAGGTTGCTAATGTTGGTAATAAAATTATAATACCAGCAGCATATTAAACTGTTGGTAATATATTAATAACATCGACACATTAGTTGTTATCTGTTGGGAATATGGGGATTGTTATGGCGTGCCCAATCTCAAAATTTTAACACCCACAAAAATTATAATCTGTTGCTAATACTTATTTTTACCAACAGAAGTTATTTATGTCACTAGACATCTGCTGGTGTAACCTTCTTTTTTTGTAGTGCTTGTTGCCTTCCAGCTAATTGTCTAGTTTTGCGTATGCGAACTATGGCCGGTGCGCATTACGTTCGACACAACCCCATTCCCCATGCCCACCCCCGCCCTGCTCCTACATTACATGACCCATGTGGTTTTTCCGACCGGTACGTGTACCCACTCCTATATAGGGGCCTACCTAGGTGTACATAGGTCCGCTCAGTGGTTGGCCTGAATAAGGGGTGCCATTAAGAGGTCCGCAATGCATACCACATTGCTCATTTCCACCAACAACCAAGATGCCGAGGGGTCCTACATGTCATGGTTGGGGTGCCGAACATGTCAGGTCGGGTTATAGTAACATATACGCAGGGAAGTGCAATGGGGAGCAGACATCTATACGTCAAGCTAACCAATGTCATAAACGGCAACGAAAGCAAACATATACAAGCCCGTCTTATTCCCCAAATATGGGTTCACCTTAAATTTCCCCACTGCAACACTGATGTCCGGCCACGTTCAATGAATTCGTTCACATGGTCACTGTAATATGAGTTGGACGCACTACGAATGAACCTTTTCTTTTTTACATGATCATGAAAACGCAACTACTGTATTTGATTCATAACAACCAAAAGCGCAACACAATTAAAACATTCACAACACCCGACATTATCGCGTACCCCCTAAAGATGTACGCCACAATTTGATGCGCATGCATTTCTTTAATGATGTACTTTACATGTTGCATAACCGTTAAAGGCTTTTGCTATGACAACACCACATTTCACATTTCTGGTGTTTTGCCAACACACTATAAAACGTACCAAACAATTTGTACACAACATTACATATGTCAAATTCCAACCTCCACATTACCAATCATCAGTGACACACATAACACACCTAACATTGTTGCTATCCATAGCAATATGTCTACCCGTGTTTGACGCAGTGTCTACCATGGTACTCATTGCATGGGCAGTGGGTATGTGCCAGCGGGGTGGGGGGAATCCTGGGGGGAATCCCTGCAGCAGGCCTGGGATACAGATAAGACTGCATCGCTGTGACGCACACCACCTTCACATAATGCTGTAAAATGTGATGCAACAAGGTAACTACATTCTTATTAGGGAATGGATAGTTGAGCATGTCACATACGATCGATGCGGAACCCACTGTTCGTGGACTGCGATCATGAATGCAAGTTTGCAGCTTCAAGGTGTATATATGCACTGATGTGTGCCATACGCCTTATACCTGCGTATGACATACCGGTTCTATGCACTCCACCACCACCTACGTAGATAACACAACAACTTGTCAACAACAGGATATGAAAATAATGTACAACACATGCGGTGAACAGTACCTTCACGTCCGACCCATCTGTGCTGCATAGGAACCATCAAAGAGATCCTCAATCTCAACAACATCACCCTCATAACGTGCATCGAAATCTGCTATAGGATTATGACATGTGCGCTTTGTATGGCCTACTTCACCGCATTTTGAGCACCTCCACACTTTCTTGTCCTGGGTTTGAGACTTTCTTCGCTTCGAAGGCGGCCTACTTGGATGTCAGCCATTGCTGGGGGGGTACTATCCACCGGTTGTAGTCCTCATCCAGTTCTTCCCCACCAACCATAGGCCTCGTTTTTCCATCTACTATTCCCATGGCATGCGTTTCCATGGAGTGCACAAGTTGGTTGTATATGACCTCCTGTGTTGTTGTCTTATAAATGGGGTGCATGTAGTCATAAACCCATAGGTTGGCCTTTGCTATCACAGCCAGAGCATGACAGCATGGAAGGTCGTGTATCTGCCATTGCCTGCAAGTGCAAGTCCTTGGGCCCAGCTTCACAACTAATCGACGGTTGTTGGTAAACTCGACACTCTTCTCGCCTAACATCAAACTATAACACTCTACAGCTGTAATACAACCTTTTTTTTTTTGTAAGTGTCTGCCAACTTTTGCTCTATCCTCTCCCCCATCCCATTCTTCCACTTCGGAATCTCAGTCATGTGCTTGTCCATCTTCTTACCGAGCTTCTCTAGGTGGCCGCTAACAAGCCAAGGCACAGGCATCGGACGTAAGCAGCGTATCCAATTGTTCCAGCTTTCAATCACATTGTTGTTCATTCGACCCCATCTCTCCTTAGTAAACTTCGAGACAGCCCACTGCTCAGGCTCATTGTCCTCCACCCAAGTTCCAAGCTCTGCCTTATAACACCTCAACTCGTCCAATGCAACATTGTACTCCCTCACTGTTGGTGCGTAGGAGACCGTGTACAACATTTCCTTCACTATCTGCTCTGTCGCTTCTTTGCGGATGCCATGTTTAGTTACCTCCTTCAAGAAGTTCTCAATCAAGTGTCGTAGGCAGTAGCTATGGTGCTATTTCCCAAACACTTGTGCCACCGTAGGTAGAATTGCTGGGTGCCTATCCGACATTATGACCGACTTTAGACCTCCCAAACACTGAGCAACCATTTCCAAGAACCAAACCCACACTTCAATTTTCTCCCCATAGACAATGGGGTATGCAAAGTTGAAGAGATGGTTGTTTGCATCCAATGCACAGGCTGCCAACATAGTCCCCTGGTAAGGTCTGCTGAGATGGGTTCCATCAACGAATAGTACGAGCCTGCACCCGAGCTTGAAGGCACTTACATTGGCAGCGTATGCCACAAACATCCTATAAAACCTGCATCCGTCAACCTCACACACTGTGACTGACCCTGGATTCGCCCTCACGATCGCCGCACACATCCAAGGCAGCAATTTGTAGTGATCCATTGGCTTCCCAAGCACCATCATGCGGACAAATTCCCTCACCCTCCATGACTGCATGTATGTTAGGCGAATCCCCAACTCCAACTCCAGATCTTGCATAATGTCTTTGGGAGAGTAATCAAGACATAACCGTACCTTACCCTCAATGAGGCACACTAGAAGTTCCACTCTGACACGATGTCTGCACCAGATACCTATTTAACATTGCTCCCTAACACAGTGTACATGCTGCCCTCTAAAGTCTTTTAAGGACAACCCCTGTGTGTTCTTCCCACCTCTAACACATATGTAGAATGGGGAGTTAGCAGCGTCACACCAGACCACAATTCATTGTTTGCAATTCCTCTTAAACTGATAGTTGAAGTGGTTCGTGATCGCATATTCGCATATCATTTGCCTAAATGCTTATGCAGATTCAAATATCTGTCTCTCCCCCCTAATCAACTTCTTCCATATGCTAAGCTTAAGATGATAGCTTCGAGCTTGCATACTAGAACGTGGCCACACATTATCATTCACATTATTCCCATCAGCACACCCTTTTCTTTTGTTCTCGTCATCACATTGTTTCTCAGCTGTTTGCTCATCACCTGCATCGTCCTCCTTTGCTGCTTCTTCACCCCCTGCGTCCTTCGACGCCACAGATATCTCATTGTCATCTAACATTTCAATTGTATCCTCTCCTAGTCGCAACCTGCTCGCCGGCAGCTCACCTCCTTCGCTCCCCAATGACCTACAGTTACTGCACACCAAAAGATTACCCATCAATTTCCCCACCTATAAATGATTAGTAGAGTAAATGATTAGTGGAGTACAACAATTACATCTTTATCAAATTCGTACCATTTTATTCCTGCTTGGTTGTTGCCGCCTTCTTCACCCACTTTCGCACATCGCACTTTCTTCCACTTCTGGCTATTTGCTTACCTTCACAACATTCTCGCACTCTTCCTTCGCAAACAGCACCCCTCTCCTGTGCTGGCCTCATTGAATCGCCGTTCCCGGTAAGATACATATGGCTATGCTTGTCATTACCCTTGAAATTCACCTTCATATCGTTGTCCCCCTCAATTGCCACCAACATCTCCCTATCATACTTCAAATTGTACCATAATTTTCCCTCCAACGTATCACTCCCTGTCTTCTCCCTCACCATTTTCCTCATTTCCTCCACCCCCATTCATTCCTTTACCAGCATACATTTTCTCGACCCACCCTCATATGTAACTTTTCCATCTCCACTTTTTGCCAACATTCCCCTTACAAAACATACATAACTATCTCCCTCCCCCTCCCACCTTCTCCAGCCACTGCAGCGTTCACATCTATTGCTCGTTAATATCCCCACAGCCAGCACCTTGTATCCCCTTCCCAATCAACGACCAAGGTTGCAACCTGTACCCTACATGTCAAATGAAGCAAACATTTAGTCATGTACTCCATTCATGCAGATGGGCAGGTGGCGACGGCGCACGCGTGTGGCAGCCCAAGTCCCCTCAACCCCCCTTAAAACATGGCTTCAATTTATTCGACAAGTGCAAGAAGAGTGGGATATATAAATTCTTCAAGCTACTCCTAAAAGTTCCATGTGGGACAACAAAAGAGATAGAGAAAGTAAGTGAACACCCTTTTGGGGTGCCATTACTCCAACAATCCCCCACTAATGGCACACAAAAGGAAAAGAAGAATGAGAAAGATTTCCTGGGCAAGAAAGGTCGGATACCTAAGTATCAATGTCTCTCGATTGAATTGATATGTAGTGAAGAGAGGCAACATCTAAGTCTGACAAGTGAACTTAGTCTTGAACTTGTTAGACTTTGAGTGAGGCCCTCTCGACACATATCAACCCTAAAAGATGTATATTCCGCGAGAATCACTTGTGCTTTTAGGCCCATGCGCATACCTCGGGTCTCATAAGTGCTCTAAAGAGACAACCCTGGTCTCTCATAGAAGGCGGCCAGACCTTCATACTTACTTAGGTCATTCCATCAGTCTATCTCTACTTAGACCACCATATCATGGCTTGGAATTATTAAGAGTATGTGTTAGCTCAACCTCTTGTAGAGTGATGAATCCATCAAGTGCTTCTTTGTAGCACCACCATAATAGGCTATGGATTCATTTAATGAGCTTCTCTATAGCACAAGCACTACCACACGCCACAGGGATGGGAAGTAGTGCAGTTAGAAGGTTAATATGGCTTCGTTTGACCACAAATGGGAATCCACCATATCTATTCATTCCATGGGCTTTAGCCCCATCCCCCTCAACGTTTCAAGAACTACTCTTCTTGGCAATCCCTTTGTGAGAGGGTCTGTCAAGTTTTTCTCGGATCTCACATATTCCAAGGAGATAACACCATGCTTCAGCAATTGCTTTACCGCACCATGTCTAATACGGATGTCTCTTTTTCCTGTTGTAAACACTGTTGTGCACAACAATTGCTGCTTGCGAGTCACAACGCAAGGAGATAGGTGTTGATTGTTTCCCCCACAATGGTATGTCAGTCAAGAGACCCTTGAGCCATTCAGCTTCTGGACCTGCCAACTCAAGAGCAATAAACTCAGATTCCATGGTTGAGCGAGCTATACATGTCTGTTTTGTACACTTCCATGAAATAGCTCCTCCACCCAATGTAAAAACATAGTCACTGGTAGAACTTACTTCATCATTATTAGCAACCCAATTTGCATCGAAAAACCTTCCAGTACAGCAGGGAATTTACAAAAATGTAAACACCAATCCATAGTACCTCTAAGGTATCTCAACAAACAATGAAGTGCATCCCAGTGTTCTTTAGCAGGATTATGAGTGTACCTACTTAGTCTACTAACAGCATATGCAATGTCAGGACGAGTGGAGTTCATGAGAAACATCACACTCTCTATTATCTTAGCATATTCAATTTGAGACACACTAGGTCTTCTACTCTTTTTGAGATGTATGCTAGGGTCATAGGGAGTTCTTATAGGTACCACATCAAAAGAGTTAAACTTTTTCAACACTTTCTCAATATAATTAGACTGACTTGAGGAAAAACCACTCTTGGTTTTTATAAGTTTGATCCCCAAGATAACATCTGCTTCTCCTAAATATCTCATTTCAAAGAGAGAAGATAGAATTCTTTTAGTCTAATTAATGGCACATAGGTTGGTACCAAAGATCAGCATATCATCCACATACAAGCATATGATCACATAATCAAATCCAAACATTTTGCAATAAACACAAGAATCTGCATTGTTAACAGTAAAGCCATTTTTCTCTAAAGATCTAGCAAATTTCTCATACCACTGTTTTGGGGCTTGCTTTAGACCATAAAGGGATTTTCTCAGTTTGCATGCTTTCTTCTCCTGACCAGGGACCTCACACCCTTCAGGTTGTGACATATAAATTTCTTCCTCTACGTCACCATTGAGGAATGCTGTTTTGACGTCCATCTGATGTACCACAAGATCATGGATAGCAGCCAAAGCAACTAGACTTCTGATTGTTGCAATTTTGGTCACAGGAGAATAAGTATTAAGGAAATCAATTCCCTTCTTTTGGTCAAAGCCTCTAATGACTAATCTAGTTTTGTACCTTTCAATAGAGCCATCCGTCCTAAGTTTCTTCTTGAAGATCCATTTACCACTAATGGGTCTACAACCCTTACGCAAGTCGGTCAATTCCCAAGTTTTGTTTAACTCAAGGGAATCTATTTCACTCTTAATAGCTTCTTTCCAAAAATTAGCATTTATAGACCTCATAGCCTCTTGGTAGGTTTTAAGATCTTCCTCCAGTAAATAAAGAGATACAAGCTCATCAGTCAAAGCATCAATGTCAAAGTTCTTAAGGACTTCTACCAAAAAGAAAGTGATAAAGTCAGGGCCAAAACTAGTTTCAATCCTCCGTCTATTCTAGGTTCAGTTCCCAAATCTCTAACAGTTGAACTAGCAGCAGGCAGGTTCACATGTTCAAGTACAACATTAGACATAGTATGAGACACATTCCTTTTCAAAGGGAAAACAGGCTCAAAGAAATTAGCACCTCTATACTCCGAAATAGAGAAATCAGATAAAGACATAAATCTATATGCATCACTGCTTTGAGCATAACCAATAAAGACAGCATCGAACGTCTTGGGGCCAATGTTTAAACGTTTATGACTAGGTAGTGCAACTTTGGCTAAACACCCCTACACTTTTAAATAATTCAGGTTGGGAGCATACCCTTTCCACAGTTGATATAGGGTTTGATCTAACTTCGTATGGGGAACTCTATTGAGTATAAAACACGCTATTAGGACAGCCTCCCCCCACATGTTATTAGATAGACCAGAACTAACAAGCATGGCATTCATAATATCTTTAAGGGTGCAATTTTTTCATTCAGCAACACCGTTTTTTTGAGGAGTGTAAGGGGTGCTAGTCTCATGTATTATGCCATTTTTTCTCACAAAAGGCAGTCAAAGAATTGGTGTCATATTCCCCACCTCTATCAGACCTAAGTCTTTTGATTTTTCGGTCTAATTGATTCTTAACTTCGGCTTTGTACTTTAAGAACATTTCCTTAGCCTCATCTTTAGACTTAAGAAGGTAAATCTTGGCATACCTAGAGTAGTCGTCTACAAAGGTGATATACCATTTCTTTCCACCCTTTCTCATAGTGTTCTTAAAGTCTGCTAAGTCTGAATGCACAAGTTCTAACAATTCTGTTTTCCTGGTTGTTACATTTTTAAAGGGTTTCTTGACAAATTTTGCTTCAACACAGACTAAACACTGAGAACAATTTTCAGTGTTCACATTTGGAATTAAACGCATGTTTCTAAGCCTTTTTAATGAAGCAAAATTAACATGTCCAAGTCTACCATGCCACAAATCAACAGACTCAACAATATAAACAAAATTGGCAGCAGTTTCATTATTAATTTATGCAACAGCATTCAAAACGAGGAGCCCCGCACTTCGATACCCTTTCCCAACGAAATCCCCATTTCGCATGATAATAACTTTACCAGTTTCTCGCACAATTTTAAGGCCAGCCACGTCAAGAAGGGTACTAGAAACCAAATTTCTACGAAAGGAATGGACAAATAAAACATTACTTAAAGACAACATTTTTCCAGAAGGAAACTTAAGTAAAATCTTCCCTTTACCCTTGACAGTAGTTGTAGAAGATGAAATGCCACAAGGTTTAACACAACTTTGCCTTTTTTCTTATGCTTTACCCTTTGCCTTTTTTCTTATGCTTGAGGTGGTTTTTGTAATCGCTCCAGGATGGTGGAAATTTTTCTATCAGCAAGTTGGCTTGGAGGATTTCGCACATCTTCATGCCTTCCGCTAGGACCTCAGCACACAGGTTTTTGTAGACATGAACCTGTTCCATGATGGGTTTGTCATCCATAATTTGGAACTGTAGCCACTTGCCGACGACATATTTTCTTTTCCTGGCGTCGTTTAAACCATATTTTGCCTCAAGTTTGGTCCAAATGACCTTGGCAGATTTAAAGTTTACAAACAGATCAAACAAAGGGTTAGACATATTATTCAATTGGTAATTGCGAGCAAGTTTATTGTCTTTTTCGAATTTCTTCTTTGTGGCTTCGTCAAGGGGAATAGAAGGAGTTTTAGGAACAGTAGGAGTTGCAGGTTCAGAATCTGGGTTGCCTTCATCAGGGAGATCAGTAGTGAACACGTAGTCGATCTCAAGTTGCTCAAAGGAGATGAGCAATTTTTGAGACCAATGTTTACAATTGGTTCCATCAAGAGGTTCAATTTTGTAGAGTTCGGGGAGAGTTTTTGGAGCAGCAGCCATTTGATTTAAGCTTTCAGATCGTTGGAGAAATGAATAATAATAGCTGCTGGAGGGACAAGGAGATGACTTGTGTCGTGGCATGAACCACTGACCTAAATGCTTAATTCTCCTGACTTAGGTACAAATCGTTATGGTGAAGAAACTCCCCAAGGTTTAACACAACAGGCTTCGCACTCGTGCACTTGATGGAGAAGCTTTGGAGTATAGCAACGTGTACGCCCACGAAGTAGAGAGGAGAAGAGAGAATTAGTTTTCTGTGTATTCTACAGAGTTGCAGAAGAGTCCTTTTTATAATGGACTGGAGGAGAGAAAACTGCCAACCAAGCAATAAAGAAAGGCGTGAAATAGGGGCAGAAAATCAGGTAAAGGAGAGAATAATGTAACTGAAGCTTTAATGGGGAGAGGATCATGGTGATTAAGGTAGAGATAGAGGAAGACTTAGTCAACTAGACGTTAGGATTACGACAGCTCATACGCAATCAGTCCTCTCGAAAATTCCTCCAAAGAATATAGTGTAAAGCCCAAGCCCACAGCCCGCAGCCTGCCTAGCCCGGACCGGACGGGCGGGCGGTGGTGGCGCGCGCATGTGGCAGCCCAAGTCCCCTCAACCGCCCTTAAAACATGGCTTCAAGTTATTTGACAAGTGCAAGAAGAGTGGAATATATAAACTCTTCAAGCTACGCCCAAAAGTTCCATGTGGGACAACAAAAGAGATAGAGAAAGTAAGTGAACACCCTTTTGGGGTGCCATTGCTCCAATAAGAATGAGTGCATTGCTATGATTTGGGAGGTTTGGAATGCTTGGTAATAGAATTCTGTTCAGTGAAGGTGACAGAAGGCATGCGTATCATAGTCACTAGCCCATCAAATTCATTAATGAGTATAGAGATGCACAATTAGCTCATTGGTTGATCCTTCGTCTCATAAGGCTAACTGGGATCCCTCAAATATAGTTTGTAGAAGCTTAACTTTGATTATGCAAAGCTTGAGGAGTGGGGACACGGATGGGTGCGATTCTTTGGGACCATGAGCGTTCAGTGGTGTTGTGTGGTGTTTCTCAGGGTGCAAGTTTTTTTGTGGCAGGAGTGGAAGATGCTAGAGGTTGTATTTATGGTTTGAAATTGGCTTTAGACCACGACTTCATCAACATTATTACTAAAGGAGATTACGCATCACCCATCTCAAAGATCAACAAGCAAGATTGTCTATCTATGAAAGTTAGTCTTTTTATTTATGATATTATTGAACTCACTAAGTCTTTTGAGTTTTCTTCATTTTCTCATGTTTGCCGTAGCTCTTGGGGGGGGGGGGAATATGACGTCTCATTCAATTGCTCACCTGTAACCTTACGTCTCCTCTTCTAGGACTTGGTTGAATGATGTGCTTGGTGGTGTATTGGATTTAGCTACCAAAGGTTGGTTTGGTCGATTAGTGAGATTTCCCCTTCTTTGGATTAAAAAAGTGTACAATTTACATACTAAGTGTGGGTCCATAGACCCAGGCATGCCATGTGTGTTACTTTTCATTTTCACGTGAAAGAATTGTTTTATCCATCGCACGCCACATGATATTCGCCCTTTATTTGTATCATTTTCTTTCGTTGTTCAGTCTCTCTCTCTTTTTCCTATATTATTCATTTAGCTATGCTTATCTCTCATCTTTTTTATTTTGTGTGTGTTTTGCCAGGAACTTTGAGATGTTTTCATTTGTTTTTGCTCATTTTTGTTCTGATAGTGGAAATCATTACATTCGATTTGATTCTGTGATGTTTTGGTGGGGTGTGGTTGACTTTGGTTTGACCATAAGCTCGTTAGTTCTCTTAATTTTTTTTCTTTTTTCTTTAATTTTTTGGGCTTCTACTCATTTTTTGATGTTGAGGTTACATGCCATTTTTCAAAACATCACTTCTATTTGATTACTGGTTGGAAGTTTAGGATTGTTTGCTTATGAGGTTATGGTATTATTGAGGTATGCTCTGTAATTCATTTTGTTCATTTCCCTTGTCTTTTCTTCACAATGGAAATCCTTGCTATTGGTTTGATTTCATCATAGTTTGGTTGATTTTCATGCTGATCTTTTCTCCAATTTTAAAAGTGAGCACCTTTTATCTCTCTGTAATCTTGTTTATTCATTCTTCGATTGTTAGGTCTAAACATATTAATGTTCAACTCAATATTAGTAAGGTAAGTGCTTAAGATGTGTAAAATAGAACGTTTAAATAATTCTTGAAAAACTATATCATGTTGCTCTTCATGTTCAATTTTGAGTAAAAAGATGCTTAGTAATAGTAAAGTAAATGGTTAAGTAGTGTAAAATAGATGAGCATTATTCTTTGAGAAGTTTATTACATTACTCAATGTTTGATGTTTGACTGGTGACAACCCTATGTTTTAATATTGATGAGTAATCATGGTTCGTAAAGTGCGAGAGATGGATAATCATAATGTTCCAGTTTATATAAGTTGAATTTTGAAAATTGATCATCATAGTGCTAAATGTTGATAAATAATGTTCAAAATTGACAAACAGAATGCTCAAGCAGCCTTAAACATAAGATTCAATTTTTTTTATCCTTTCATATGATGTAAGTTTTCCTATTTTAGTTTTGATTGTTAATAACGTAGTATAGAATATGCATAGGATGCACATGGTGGGAAGCAATGGATAAAGAGAAGTAGCACTCACCAGGATGGTCAAAAGTCAAATATAAGGAAAACTAGTTTTTGATTTTAGGAAGAATTTTCCATAAATTTGAGCACTTATAAGGGATTTTCAGCGGGCCGTGTATAACAAATGCCCAACAGGTCTTCTTTGCCTCTTTTTTCTTTTTTGGGCCGAGAGTACATAATTTTATAGTCCCTTGTTCATAATCTAAGCACTGAACATAACGTGGTGTAATTATATAGAAAATATTATCATAAAAATAATGTATTTTTGTGAAGGTAATTAACTTTTTAGTATCTTGACGTATGTGTCATTGATTTTTTCGGGTCTCACATTTTTTACTTAATTTTTTAGTACCTTGAACTCATGTTTCTATTTTTGACTACCTTTTGAACTGCTGCTTTGATTTTTTAATACCTGCCACTATTTGTTTTCACACATTCTATCCAAAACTTTTTAAAAACTTTGAAAGGCCCCAAAATTGGGTACAAGATGCAAATAAACTATTTTAAAGGATTTGCTCAGGAAATATGCTTGTTTTAAATGATTAAACTTCTTATACTAACTTTATTCATAGTAGTTATCATAATCTATTACTTATATTATAAATATTATATTTTCTATGATTATAGGCCTTGCATGCTTAGTAAAATAATAAAGCTTAATTAAAGAGTTTTGATCGTTACCTAAATTTAGTCAACTTTAGATCCTGACGTTCCTCTAACTTCTAGTTTATAGAGTAATCTCAACCACATCTTTCTAGATCAGGTACAACACAAATCCATTTTGTTTTCTACCTTAGATTGTAGTCACTAATGAAGCTTCTTTTATACTTTTAATGAAGGTGGAACTTTAATCAAGAAATTATATTATTTAAGATATAAGATTGTATTGAATAATGTTTCCGATTGGGAAACTTCTTTTATTGAAAGCTTACAAGTGGAAATATTACAACGGAAAGATTAAAAAAGGACTTAAATAACGCAACTAAGATCATCAGATATGCTTGCTCATAAACAATTGGAGAAACCCAATTTCTCTTTTTCTCAACTATACTTAAATAACCGTGTCCCTTCAACACTCAGCATTTCATAGAGGAAACGGAACACATACGATGCCCTAATGGCTACAGTGCACATATTGTTACAAGATGCTTTTAGATGGCTACAGTATACTGCATTGGCTTAACACTTGACAAAGTAACCCATAATGGTGCAACAATTTTTTAGAGCACTTATAGTGATAAGACTAGTAATCTACATTGAGATTATGCATGCTTTTCTTTTCAATAATGTCTTTCAGTCCATCATTATTCAAATAATCATCAAAATCTTCATCAAGTTGAAGATACTCTAGATCCCATTTTTCAAATAATTCATGTAGGTATTTCTTTCCTTTTTCTGATATCAATTTTTCATCTCTAACATCAAAGAGATAATCAAAGATATCTGCTAATATAACTCCTTCTACCTTCATATATTTTCCGAACTCATTATGATAAATGAATGTAGTATTCCCATATTAGTATTTCTCCTTCTTTAATCATGCCCACATTTGATGATAAATATTGTAAAAATCAATGGGTCTTGCTAAAATAGTATCACCAACTACTTATTGTCGTTCTAAAAACTATTCTTGTCATTGATCATTAGAATCTTCTAGATCAATTAATTGAACAATATAGTCAACTAGTTTAGCCTGTCCATTTTCACACTCAATCACTGCACAATGTATCTCAGTATACAGACTTCCATTTTATGGAAATTTTGATAGACCATCAAGAGATGTGAGAGTCCAATGGATCCCTTAAAACATATACTTTTGAAACTTAGTCTTGAGAAGAATGGGTACTTTTGATTTGGAAGTTTCGTGAGGTAAGCTACTATTCCTTATTTCTAGACTTTCATAATGGGGACATCTAAATGGATTAAATTTGTTGGGAATCTAAAACCAGCAGCTCCAAATCTACCAGGGAAGAAAATAGTAGTGCTCAATGACTTTCAAATAGTATAGGAATAATTATAATAGTAGTCGATGTAGGATGTGTACTAGTCATTGAACTATTTTTCTTGAACATGAGAACTTGTTTTTTCTTAAGCATCATGAGCACACCTTAGGTAATTCATTTACAACTCTAAAATATTGAATCTCTATACAATTATATAAGCAGAAGACAAAAAACCAAATCGTGATATACTTTTTTTGTATGAAATTTCAAAATATCCATAAGGACTTTACTAGAAGGAGAAACTAGTTCTGGCAGTAAAGGCATTTTATTTATCTTTCCTCCTTTTTTGGTAGAAGTTTTGCTCTATCACCATTGGCAAGCTCACGAGTTAAACTATTTGCTAGAGAATTCTTCGATCTCTATCTATGCTCAATAGATAAAGAAAATCAGTTAAGTCATAATTAGCTATGCAAAAGTCGCCCTTGTGCTTGCATATTTGATATATTCTTTTTCACAAAACCTAGTATGCCTTTACTATCAGTTCGAATAAGAAAAGGTTTTAGGGCTAAAAAGATTAAGATTTTTTAAATGCCCCTTATGATTGCAAGGATTTCTTTTTCCATCGTGGGATAGTTGTATTTTGCTTTATTCAAACTTTCACTGCAATATTTGTAGAATTTTTCTCCTTCTTTGATTTGAGTATTGCACTTCAATGGTCATTGCTGACATCTATCTTAAGAATTAAATCATCTCATTCATTAGGCAAATTAAGAATAGAAAGATTTTTACAGATCTTTTGAAGTTTTGAACAATCTTTGAATCATTGGGGGTTCATGTCCAACTTATTTCTTGAATTTTTACTGCAAAAGTTTTCTCAATTTAGCTAAATATTTAATGAAATCTGAAGCCTAGGTAAGACATCTAAGAAACCTTTCTAATTGCTTCCTATCTTTAATCTTCTTAGGAAAATTTTCTATTTTTTCTAGAATATGCTTTTCCAGAATGATTAACTTAGCTTTTATTTCTAGACCTAAAAACTATATTTCTAATTCGGTATAAATGCACTATTTTTTTACCATGGATAATACTATGATCAATGCATTCTTTGGTGACAGCAAAAACGTCATCTTTGTGCTGTTCTATGGTATTTGAAAAGACAAGAATATCACCAATGTAAACTAGACAGCAATGATTAAGATCTTTAAATTTATTATCCATTCTTCTTTGGAATATTTGAGGTGTATTCTTAAGAACAAATGACATCACTATCCATCATAATGTCCTTGAGGGGGACTAAAATAAGTTAAAGAATGCTTTCTTCATCCATTTTTATTTGTCAATATTCACTTTTGCAATCCATTTTTTAGAATCAAGACGCTCCTTGAATTCCATTGAAAAGAACTGTTTTGTTAGGAATATAACAACCATCAAAGATGGTATTATGATTAATCTTTTTGTATTGATTACCGTTCTAGATTTTTCTTCTTTTTTCTTCAGCATGATTTCTTACTATGAAAGTGGGACTGGTGTGAGGACTCGTACTATTTTTTATTAATCCTTTATTCAAAAGTTCTTTTATTTGCTTATCAAATTCTTAGATATCATGGCGTCTATACACCATTTGTTTAACTCGAATAATAGTGTTGGGATTGCCAACATGATCTTTGTAAATGTCTTATCTTTGTCCCAAAATTTAAGTGGAATATCCTAGTAGAGCTCTTTGTATAATTGTTCTTGTTTTTCAATAATCTGCTATTTGATAGATAACTCTAGGAACGAGACTGTCACTGCTACTTCACATTGCGTAGGGTTACCTTCTCACCATGCTGACTATACGTAAACTCAGTCTTCTGATGCGTTTATGCTTTATTTAATTTATCAATAGGAACCGAGTAACCATTAAAGGTGAATGTGATTTGGTTTAAGGTCTGTGTTCATGGAGAATATGACCTTTCAAATTATCTCCAATAATCATATCATAGGAAGATTGATCTATAGCACATAGAACTGGCATAATGCATTGAACTCCTACGATTTCTATGGATATCCCCTCTATGATTTCGTTGTGGCTCATTATGCTATTATCAGCTATTCTTACTCGTAAAGGATTCTTGGTCTTTTTCCATATAAATTCTAAAAATAAAGATTTTTTTCCAAAACAACCACTATCGATATGAGCACACAATTTATTTCTATTATGTATCTCCAAACATATATTTATTCGGATATAAATCCCATTGGGAGTAATATTGATGGCTTTATATATATCTCCATAGTTATATTTTTGACTAATTCATCGTCATAAACTGACTCACTAAAAGTCCTTGTTTTGTACCTAATGAATTTTCTATCTAAGCTGATACTTCAATATACACTATGTCTTATGGGTTTAGAATAGACCTGGCAAAAACTGATCCGACCTGAAAACCCAACCGGAACCCGCCTGAAAGGTTTGAGTTGTGAACACGATTTTCTCGACCCGAACCCAAAATAAACCGACCTCGAACAACCCGCAAAGTTTTGGGTCAAACCCCACCCGAACCCTAACCCGCCTGCTTAACCCGAATATTACATCCTTATTTTTTGTTTTTCTTTAATTTTGCCCCCTTAACAATAATAGTTTTTCATTATAATGAACCGTTTAGAGTGACGTATAACTATCGCATTTTTTTGCAGATTAGACGATGGTACCCACTCTTTGCCAAATTCATTCCTATAAAATAAAGTTATATACAACTTGTAAATGGAACAATTCAAAAAATGGGCATAAAATATCTAGTCTTAAGAAAATCAATTTGGAAAGAATTAAAAATGTTCAAGTCGTACAATTCTATTGTTAGTGAAATGAATATGTCTTATTGCATTTAAATAATATTACTCTGTAATAATCTAAAATTTTGATGTTATAATTAATAAATAATCATAATATCTAGTGCGTCTATAATATTATTTCATTTGGCTTCCTTCTAATTGGTCTCGAACTTCATGTTAATGTTGGGCAATGGACCAACTTGTACTCATTTTAGGATCGGCCAATTAATAAAGCATATATGGTTAGGTAATGGTAAGTTAATTAACAAATTATCAAATCATTAAATGGGTTATTAATATGTCGAACCGCTCCAACCCGTTATTATACTTTAGATTGGCCGGCCCATGAATGACCCAACCTATTATTAATATTTTAATATAGGACCAATCCACTCAAATGTGACTCGTTGTCCACCAGTACATGGCGTTCATATATCATATTGAAAAGTTTGAATATTTTTTATGTTCTTTTAAGAAATTACAATTAGAATGCTTGTTCATTAAATACGGATAATTTTAACTAATAAATATGCTAAGATTTTGGTTTTGACAAAAAAAAAATAACTCACTTAAAAGGCGCTCCAAACCCGTTGGGTTGCCCGAAACCTATAAAACCGAAATACATCCACCCATATTTTACCCGAACCCAACATATACCTGACCTGTATTTTACCCGAACCCGAATACACCTTACCCGAGTTTAACTCGCCCGCCCGAACTGACAGGTTTGGTTTAGAACTCATTCTACTCATTACACTCGTTATACTAATTGTATCATCTTCTTTAGGCTCTTCTTTAGCTATCAAAGAACCTTCTCCCCATTCTGATCTTACACTCATGTTTCTTATTAATTGGAGTTTAATGATGATTTTTCCATTCTCTTCGATTTTTATTACATTTTTCTTATTGACTTTTATGGGATTGGCAAAATTAGATATCTAAGACCTATCGATGTATATCTCATGCAGATTGGATTATATCCTTTGAAATTTTTTTTGCATTGAAGTAGGACTTTCAAATTTTTTTGCGACTATCATTGTAACCTTAGTTTTTGGATCTATAGTATTCATCGTTTAGAATTACATAATATCTAGGTCAGTAATTGAATCCTACTGAACCATTACATAAATTGGTCTTTGTCCATGTGATAATTTGATTATTAAATTTGATATGCTTAATATCACATAGCATATCATAAAGGTCAAATATCTTTGCCATAATACTATAATAGAGTAATTTAAACTTGGGCACTTCGAACTTGGATATACCAATACTTTTTATCTTTGCTATGCTTAAGGATGGTTTCCCAATCAATGAGATTACCTTCTCCCACATCATACCCATAGTGTTTTATTTCTAGATCTACTTCCATTATTTTGCATATGTACTTGCTCTTTAATTGAGAGATGAATTTTTTATAGATCATGTCTTTTTAATTATAGAAAAACTCAATCTCCTTTGACATATTCATTCTCATTATCTACAATGAATTCTTCTCTTTGAAGGTCACCAAGATAATTGAGCTACTTTCTATCATATGACTATTTTTTTACAATCACTTTCTTCATATTCATCCTTCAGTATAATATCAATAATTCCCTTGTTGTCTTTCAAAGCAAGGTCTAGTGCTTCGTCGCTAAGCTCAAAATAGTTTAAACTACCCAATGTTTCAATGAGTTTGTTGGTCTTCCTATTTTTGCATTCGTTTGCATAATATCCTACTTCTTCACATGTCCAACAATTACAATTGCTTTTTCCTACAGGAGAATAAGTAGCTTTTTTTTAAAAATCTTCATCTTTTAGAACTTGATTTTTTTATAATACTTTCTGTTATATTTATCTCCACTTTACCTGTCAAAAACTCTTTTTCTTATATAATTTTCTTTTTCTTCTCCTCTTAGGTTCATTTCCTATTGATGAGGAGTATCCCAACATGCTACAAATTGTTTCTTCATTTTCTTTTGTTTTTGGAGATCATGACATTGATTATTGACACATTTTCTTAAACAAGAGATTCATATGCCAAGGTGATGCACCTCAATGGCCTCAAACCAAGGAGGGATCTCAATATCTAA
>JACYFF010031959.1:29778100-29802746 GCA_017589665.1 Selenicereus undatus
GAAGATTGGATTGCCGCTCACCTTGTTGCTCCTCCATTGGTGCATCACAAGGGTATCGATAACATTCAATCCACGTATTGTATTTTTCATTGATTATAGATTTTATTGAACAAGATAATTTGTCATAGAACATACCAATATTGGTTTCATTATGCCCAATTTTATAATAGGATTGACTAAATTCAACACTACTTTATCTAGATATCTTATGCCCTAAAGCTCTATGTTATTAATCTTTCTTTGTCATTCTATAGCCTTTTCTTCATAATCAGGTTTAGCACCAATGAATTCAATTTTAGTTTCTTTACATTATTATTTGAATATAGCAATTGGTGTTTCTATCACTCTTAATACATTATTACTTTCCTCATCTAATGAGTCATACTAGTCAGTTACAGTGCCAAAAAAAAAACTATGTTTGATATAATTTAGGACATTTCTAGTAGTCCATATGGTATTTAAGTTTAAGATGCTATTCATACCTCTTTTCCTATGCTCAAATATTTCTTCCCTATTTTGAGCTCCATTGATATTTCAAATGTAACCCGTTCGGTCAATTGGGGTAAAACTAATTTCTTAAAAGGGCGTGACTTTCCTTAGGATGAACCCAAGGGGAAAATTGATTGTACTCCCTGCAAGAACGTATCTAGGTCTCATAAATTAGATCTTTCTAGAAGATTCACCAAACTCTTCACGTTTAGGAATAGTATTGTTAACTAGATTGGACTCGATTTCCTCTATGTTGAGTTCTTCTCCAATCTCATTAATTCACCCTCAGCTACCATTTTTTCATATTTTTTTAATCCAATTTTCTCCTAATTTTTCCTAAAGAAACAACATTAAGATCCTCATGTTTAATTAGGTTCATTTTTTGATATATTTATTCTTCTAATTGGACATTATCTTTGTAACTTCAATCTTAATTCTTGCTAATTACAGTTTTAATTCTAAAACTATATCAATGACATATTTTAATTGCGGTACTACTGAAGTAGTTCATTCTGGTGAGTGCACACTAGGAGTAGGAAAAGTAGATGATGATTTAGGTATTAAACATGGTCAATTAGCTCAAGTGGCTAGTAAACTTAAATATCTCAATTATTTTTGGTCACAAGGCTTTGATACCAATTGAAAGAGGGCTTCAATTAGTACTTATGTAAAAAATTTCACATGCACAAAATTAAAATTTTTGAAAGCAAGTTTTTAAGGATTTCGGTGAAGAATGCAAATTTCAAAAGTCTGGGGGATACAAAAAATGCGGAAGGTACCTAAAAATTCGATTACTAAAGTTCGAGGCACTAAAATATTTGCTCCAAAAGCTCAGGCCTAGAATTATTAATGCCTCAAACCTCAGGGCACTTGAGGATTAACTTCCCATTTTTGTGATAATAATTAAAACCAACTCATCACAATACATTAATATATTTTCGGTATATTTTTTGTTGGTATATCAAACACGAGTAGACCTGTCAAGTCGGGTGGGTGGGTCAAATAGGGGTCGTGTGTGTTTCGATGAAATGGGTAAATACGAGTTGTGTGTATTTCGAGTTCAGGTAAAATACGGGTCGAAGTGTATTTCGATTTTACGGGTTTTGGATTAACCAAAAACAGGTTGAGATCGATATTTTTATTATTCTGTGTATAAGTTTAAATTGACCATATATGGTCAAATTAACCAAACACATATCAAGTGCATTGTCACCTTTTCATGAGGATAGGTTGGCAACTGTATTTTGTCTAACTCTATATTTTCAATTTTCATTATTTTGACCTAAATAAATAGCAAACCAAATAAACTAGAACTAGTAACAAGTCCGTAAGTTTTAAACCAAGTGGTTGAAATATGGCTGTCATGCACTTCTTGTAAGCAAATGAGAATACTTGTTTAAGTAAATTAACCATTATAAGTTCAGAACATACCATTGACACGAAAATACACAACTGAAAATTTTAGAAGTCTTTGCCCTGCTAATTTCAGAAAGCATTAGTCTAGCAACAAACTCTTAGTACTAATCTACTAATTAATGTTAGAATCATCAAATACTGGTTCACCCTTGGTTCTACCTCAATCACCTCATCATCATCATCATCATCATCATCATCGTATCCTTCTTCAAGATTCAATTGAAGTTTAGCAAAGGTGATCGACAATCCATTGACTTCTTGATCCCCCTCATCTAAATCACCAAATATTTACAACTAAACTTAATATACTTATATAAAATATATAATGCATACAAAAATTGTAAAAAAATTATATAAAACTTACCCTCCTGAACATCAAATCGAAACACCTAACTCCGAGTGGTAACTAATGCCTCCAAATTTTTAGGCTTAAGAGATGACCTCCACTTGGTTAAGACTCTACCACCCATACTAAAACAAGACTCAGAAGCCACAGTTGTGATTCAAATGCTCAATATATCTCTCACCATGTTGCTTAAAGAAGGTAATCAATTTGAGTTCTGTTTCCACTTGGTCAAAATATCTAAATCTATTGTATGATCTAATCTATACTCATCCAACTAGTTATCCAACCTTGAAGCTATGCAACTAGATGGTGCAACTTGGTCAAAAATGGCAAATCCCTACACAATATAAAAACACACTTTAGTATAAAACAGTAACCAAAAATTATAGTTTTTAATTTAAGAATAAAGTATAAAACCTACTCTTAAAGCATCATCTAGTTTCCTTGGACCGCTGACATTGGAATAAGGACTTTCTATAACATATTTACCGAATAGTTTGTACAACTAATCTCTCACAATCTTAGACTTTAACTCCGCGGTTTTAGGATCCAATTGTGCAAAACAGTACT
This sequence comes from Selenicereus undatus, assembly GCA_017589665.1. NCBI lineage: Eukaryota > Viridiplantae > Streptophyta > Magnoliopsida > Caryophyllales > Cactaceae > Selenicereus > Selenicereus undatus. The sequence goes on from JACYFF010031959.1 coordinate 29,780,922, forward strand.
TGACAAACTAAAACTTATATCGAGGATCCAAGATAGCAGCAAACAAGAGAGTAATATTGTAAGAATCCCAATAATCCTTAAATTCGCCCCTCATTTGCATTGTCATGCTCTTGAGAAAAGGATCCTCACAATCAACATATGATGATAAAAGAAGTTCAATCCTCTACACATTTTTCAAATACAAATTTGTTAGGTACTTTTTACTAGAAATAAGAGTAGTTATCTCATCAAATGGCTGAAGAAGATCACAAATTTTCTCAATCCTACACCACTCTTCATTAGTGGGAAGATCAGCAAAGCTAGAATTAGACCTCTTCATCCACCTCATGCTTGAAAATGCAACTCGATAAAGCAATTCTCTAACTAACATCTTATAGGTAGAGTTCCGCCTAGTTGGACAATCCATCCATAGCCTGCTTAAACAACTAATACCAAGACCAGAAACAATTCCTCCAAATTTTAACTTCCTTCTTTCTGAGCCAGTAACATATTTCACCAGTTCCTTAACTGTACTTATTCCCACATCAATCAACGTCAGACCCTCTTTAACAATTAAGTTCAAAACATGAGCACCACATTGAACATGAAAAAAATTCACCATCACAAGGTAATCTAAGCATGCACATTAAGAGTATCAAACAACAAGTCTTCCATTTTATCATTTGCTCGTGTATTATCTAACGTAATTGTGAAGACTTTCTTATGAATTTTCCACTCTTTCAGAAGATCATGAAGTTTGTCATGCAAAGCATTCGCATTATCAAGATGGGGCAAACGACAAAAGTTTAAAATCTTCGCATGCAAATTCCACTTGTCATCAATATAATGGGCTGCTAAGGAGAGGAAACCATGACCAGCAAAAGAAGTCTACAAATCACTATTCAAGCAAATTCTACTTGAAAGTGAGCTCAATGATCTCATAAGCCTTTGTTTTCCGTGCTTCTGGATCTTTAAACAATGATTCTTTGCTGTGTTTCTAGAGATAAGAACACAATCATCATTCAAATAGACATGAATTGCTCTATTTCCTTCTTGTTGTGCAGATGTATAGGTGTAACCATGTCTAATTATCGCTTTTGCAGCCAACTCTTTATATTTGATAATCAACGGAGCAGTCCAAGGCATGCAAATACAATCAAACTAAATGAATTTTATTTTACAACATGAAGAAATCAAATCAACTTAGAATCAAGTCATTCAACCAAGGCCTTCTACATCATAACAAAGTAGCAGAGACATCACATAGCATCACACCAGTAACAACATTCAAAACGTCACCCAAAGCTGCAACTTAGCACCTTAAAGACCAAGAGTAACAAGCAGCATCAATCAATATTACAGGTATATGACCCGCAAATTAGTGGGATATTACATGGAATTACCAATTAAGTAGTAAAAAGGCACACAGAAAAAAGACATAATAGAAGGGCGGCTCGACAAATAAAGGAGGTTTAGCATGTCTCTTGTACACAAGTTGTCTAAAGAAGGTCGGGAAGTTGTTTCCTGGTTGAGATAGGTCTGGTACAAGTTCCATATATTTAGAAATGCATTTATATAGCTTGGCCACCATTTCATGGAAAATTTGGCTACCAAAGACAGGTGACCGGTTGTGATATGAAAGATCCCTGATTAATTGACTTGATTATAAAATGATTCGATTCCTTGATGCTTTAGGATGAAATTGAGACAGCTTGTCTCCATTTACTCAAATTTGTTATGTGTCCTTGATTATTATGGATTAAAATCATTTAGATGTCAACTCATATCGATGCATGAATAGACATCTTTATGCTAGTTGTTTGGGTGCAAGATTAAAAATTGGTGTTCGTTTAAATAAGATTAATATCGTTATTCATGCCTACAAGTTTGCCCCTTATATGTGATTTGTCCTCATCGTCTTAATAACGTGAGTACACTTAAAGAGGATTGACAAGGAAGCTGTTGGATACTGTAACTTCCTTTTCTGATGTGAAGTCTATATATAATTATGAAGTAATATTTTGGATTCTACTATCCAATTTGTGTAGCTTGTTCTATGTGTATGTGAATCCTGTGTTTTACTCTACCACATACTTTAGAACTTTGAGGATGAAATTCTTTTTTTTTGGGGGGGGGGGAGTGTAATAGCTGAATAACTTTAATTAGAGTTAACTATTAAGGTAATAATTTTATAAAATATGTTTTGTTATATTAACTACATTATACTAAAGTTCTGTGTGTTAATTAAGTATATTAATTTACTACAGTAATTTCTTAAATTTCTATGATTGACTTTGTGATTTCACGACTGTAATAGGTTTAGTTAAATTTAGGTCGAGGTGAGATTTTATGAGATTAGCGGGGTGGATTAGGTCATTAGTTGTTGGAATCAATTGGGTTTGGATTATTTAGGCCGAAAACCATTAGGGTGAGGGGGAAAAAAGTAAAATCTGGTCGAAACCAAATAGTTGGGCGCCTCTTCTCCTTTGTAAGCCATGACATTATGCCTGTTTCAACATTTAACTCACCTTCCTCAAAGGTCCAAACCCCACACTGTGTTCCTGTCATTCCTATTCAACCTCGTACCATTTCTACCCTGGCTAAAAACAGAAGGACAACAGATAGAGAATGAGAGTGAAGGCGAAGGACAAAGGTGAGCCGAATAACAACCATGATAAGAAGAAGAGGGGGATTCAAGCAGTAGAGGTAGGCAAAGGGAGAGAAACCAGAACCGGACAACCAAGAAGGAATGAGGCTTGAACCGAACCTATATTTTCATCCAAATTAACCCATAAATGGGTCTTTTAGCTTAGATTAGGGTGGATGATTCTCAATCCCCAATTTATTAGCTAATTTCAATTACCTTTTTGGTTTGACCATGGAAAGTTTTTGTGGAATTGTTTAATGAAATTATTATGAATTATGGAGTTTTGGAGAAGAAAAACGATTGAATAAGCTGTTTAGACTTTTATGTTGATATTGATATGAATTTGACGTGTAATTTGTGGGTGGTGCTGTGCCGAGGGAGACTGGGTTGTGACTAGCAAAATGGAGATGATAATTGCTAAGTGTTCTATGAATGTTATTTTTATGTTCTATTGTTTGTCTACTTGGTGAATTATGAAAAAGGTGTCGTCAACTCACTAGGTGATGGAATCCTAGCCACTGAAGATCTTGTCAATGATGATTCAACTCCTACACGTCCAAGAACAAGATCCCAAGTGAAGAAGATGGCTCAGTTATTGCAAGAAAGTGAAGCTAGCACAAATGGGTTCACTAGCTTCAAAGTGCCCAATTTTGTGCATCTGATTTCCTAAGCTACATTGTAGCTTAGCCCTAACATTTTTTCATTTTTGGAATCCTTTTGATGTTGTTTTGCAGGTCCAAGAACGAGTTTCAAGTCATTCCCTCAAAAGGATTGAAGATCAAGGTCATTTTTCAAGTTACTCCATTTTGCCCCGGTTTTGCGCGGTTTGAAGTATTCAGTTAATTAACCCTCAAAACCATTTTGTAACCTTGATTTTATTGAGGGGGGGGGGATTGTACACATCCTAAAGTTAACCCCCCCACCTTTAAAATCCAAGCCATGCACGTTTTTGCAAGCCAAACAAAATCCACCAAAAACCGGCTTGAACCGGCTCCCCCTTGAACCCGGTTCACTTGAACCGATTTTCCCCACTTGAACCAACCGGCCACCTTGCTTAGACAAGCTGAATGTTACTCTTCCAAAGCTTGGCACACCCCTCAAGGTCACCTAGGAAAGGTTGAAGCATTGGAAAGAGCTACCAATGGGAGAGCATGGTAAGATATCTTGTTCCTCACTTGTGATTGGCTAGCCGTAAAGTGGCTTGTGGATTTCGGCTGCCCCATGTGCCTTTTCCTTCATTTTGCTGCTTGTATTAATGATAAACATGAGCCTAAGTATTTTATAATCAAGCTAGGCAAGGGTTAGATGCATAATTTGATGTATTAGTATTAGTTAAACATATTGTAATCTTGTTTAGCCAAACCGGTTGTATTACTAGCTAATCATGTACTTAGATTAGTCCTAACACTTTTCCTCACTAGGAAGGAAAGTGATGTGGACATTTCCTAGCCTAGTATTGTTTTCCCTCTAGTATGTAAGGCCATTTTGGCCAAGGAAGAATCATAACTCAGAATTTTCAGCTTGAAACATTTGAGAAGCTTAGCTTTTCTCTCTCAAAAATCCTTGCTTGCTTATCTTAGTTTAGGCCAAACTAAGTAGTGTCCAAGTGAGTCTTAACCTTGATTAAGTGGTGATTCTGTATCTTAATCAAGATTAAGGGCCCTAAACTTGAAGGTTGGTGGTGATTCTGTATCCAATCTCAGGTTTAGTTCTATGCTATTCTAGTTTCATCTCTATGATTTGCTTAGTGAAGTGATTAGCATGGATTAGTGTTTAATTACTTCTACTTAGCTAATCTTCCACTTCCATTCACATCCTCACTTCAAATACCATCCTATACATCCATTTTCATCATTTCCCATTCACCAAAAAGAGCCAAAACCGAAGTAACACTCAAGGGCACTCAGTCGTGCTCATTTCCCTTCCCCACGGTTTTGTGGGCAGCAAAGTGGCACGGTGTGACCGTGCTTCAAGGCACGGCCGTGCCACCTTGGCCGTGACTAATTCCTTCCTTTTCCTCTCCCTTTTGATGTGTATTGGCTTGGGTCCTCTATTCCCTTGACATATACATCACTAGGCCACCATTTGGAATTTTGTGGGATATATGCCCTATTGTTAGTTTTGCCTATGTGTGTGCTCTGTTTGGAAGCAGCATGGAAAACGGGGAAGTGGTTGGCCAGTTCAGTAGCGGTTTAGTGGTGGACCAATTTTGTGAACCGGGAAATTGGCTAACCCTGTTCATCCCTACTATCTCGTGCTCTGTTATGTGTATAGGAGGTGTGTGTGTGAGGAAGTTACTGGGAGCAAGTGGGATAATCTAGTCCTAGAAGGTTTAGCAGCTAGCCCAGTTCTCAACCAAGGTTGTGAATAGGCCAGTGGCAAGCCTAGGTTTAGCCTGTCCCCATCCTATCAAGTAAAATATGAGTATGTGTATGTTGTAAAGATAATGAAAACGAGCACTTTAGCTTGCTTAATGCGATCATCTGTTTCAAAAGTGTCCCATGGTCAAAGACTTCAGTGGTGGTTAGACTAGCATGTATATTGTGAGTTAAGAATCGTCACGTTGCCTTAGATGGATGTCTTGTGACGTAGAACTGTTAATATGGGCTTGCTTATTTAATATGCAATAGCATTTGAATAAGTTTGGTCAAATCTAAAATCAACCCTGACCACAGTGTGAAACCCTTCCCTTGTCATTTTTAAAGTGGATGCACCAAATCTCAAAGAATAGAGTAACATTCAATTCTCAAAGTGAAGTTCGAAAGCCTTCCGATAAGCATTTTAAGAAGTATAGCATGTAATTTCAAAAAATGAGTTGGGCAACGCCGATTCTGTAAATGAAGTTTTGAAAGCCTTTGCTGATGAATGATTGTAAGAGTTAGTTGCTAGCATGGTGTGATTTCAAGTGCATGTGAATATGCTTTACAACCAAATATGCTTAAGTTCTTCTTGTGCTTAAAGCTTCCTAGTATCAAGTTATTTTGTGAAATTCAACACTATGTGTGTTTGAAAGTGAATTTCATTTGAGATGTTTTGGGTTAGGAGGATTGTGCTAATTGTATAGACTCAGTCCTGGCTGTAGGCCTGAATGCTGGAACCCTAATTTATTTAGGGAGCAGATCCAGAAAGCAGGCACCTCAATTGTTACTACCCTGATGAGGGTATGAGTTCATTGGCTTTAGGAGACCTTGGGGATACCAAAAGTCATGAGTTATGAAACTCACTTAAAGAGAGAGCACTAAGCTGTGAATCCAATGCCCTTAAAGGAAAGACTTTGCTTGTTACGAGTTTCAGTTTATTAATTTTGAATTACTATACTTTGAGTCATTGCAAAGGTATAAAGGTTCTATGAAAAAGGCTGGAACTTATGCTAAAATGACCTTCTTGATGTGAACCAACTTTATATTGATTTAGTTGTTTTAAAGCGAGTTTTTTTAATGCCTCATAAAGTGTCACTACCACTTCTATAGAGTTAGGTTGGTGATTTAGCTGAGTTATTGTATTTGAGCATTAAACTATGATCAGAATGGGTGACTTTTGGATTCTAGGGTGCTATTGAGTAGCTATTAGGTGTGATTGGAGGAGTGTGCTTAATATGTTAATATAAGTAAAAATTCTGTGTGACTAGTACTTGTAGTGTATGCAACTACTGCTTTGGTTTTCGGGATTGTGGATTCTCCACTGAGTGTGTGGTACTTCACCCTCTCTCTTGCCCTTTTCCCCCAGGAACTTGAAAACAAGTGGAAGTTGTCGGTTCATTGAGTTAATTTCTCTAGCTACCTGGTTAATAGGTGTTAGGGGATTATATGCATGCATATTTAGATTCATGAATTTAATAATGCAATGTGATGTATTCATAAGTCTTATGGGCAAATGTGTATTCGATTCTCGAGTCCACGTTTACATGTTGTCGAGCGGTCGCTTTGAGTAGCAATGTGGGCCATCCATCTTAGTAATTACTCATCTTCTCGTTGTTATAGTTGAATGGATTTGGAATCTAAACCCCAGTGCTCTGGACATGTGATCCATCGACTTGTACCTTTTAGTTCTAATTACTCATCTTCTCGTTGTTATAGTTGAATGGATTTGGAATCTAAACCCCAGTGCTCTGGACATGTGATCCATCGACTTGTACCTTTTAGTTCTTTCTTTCATTTGATTTTACAGTTTGCATACTCAGAGCATATGGTCGGTAGAGTTGTAGTCTCCAGTGTGCAGCCGTCGAGATTGTTTAGATATGTTCTTCATGTGTTTATTATTACGGTACCTAATGTAAGACTATAAGCCTAAGTTATGGGCTGTTTTTACACGAAAATTAGTTTGTTTCTTTCCAAAATTTGGAAGGAAACAGACAAACTTTTATACAAAAACTGGCCATGAGTATAGCTTATAGCCTTACACAGTTACACTAGATACATATACTAACAAAAACATAAAGGATAAATCCAAACAAGCTCGACGGCTACAAGCTAGAGACCACAACTCTACAGGCCACGCACACGGAGTGCACCAACTAAGACATTGAATAAAGAAAGAAAAGAAAGATATAACTCGATAGATTACATATTTATAACATTGGGATTTACATCCTGAAAACAATTAAGTTCTAACCATACAAAAATGAATGACAATTTAGATGGTTGGCCCGCATGGTTATTCAAAGCGACAACTAGATAGCATATACTACATGGACTCAAGAATCCGATTCACATTTTCCTAGAAGACTTATAATTACATCACATTACGTCATTCAGTTGAGGAATCTAAGTATACATACAAACAATTCCCTTGACGCCTATCAATAGAATACCTAAGAGAGATCAACTCAATGAACCCACAACTTCCACTTTTCTTTTCAAGAACTTGGGGAAATATGGAAAGAGAGGGGGTTAGCTACCACAAGCTCGGTTAATAATTCACAATCTCAAAAATCCAAAACAGCTGCATGCAATATGATAAATAACAGTCACATTGAATGTTTTAGTTAATAACAACATATTAGGCAAACATGGACCAACCAATTAATCAGTAATTAAGTAAAGCATATCATTTTGGCTTTTAGTACCATACTCAGAGACTAAGGGCTCACGTTCAATTACTTCCTTTAGGTCATTTCAGCACAAAAACAGCAATAGCAAATAGCAGATTTTAAAACCTTAAATCAAATCAAACCGGCCCATATAAAGCCATTTAATATAAAGAAGGTCATTTTTTGATTTAGTAGAAATCCTTTCAAAGAGTGCTTGTACTTTTTCAAACCCTTGCACTACCATGCCCTACTATAATTCAAAAGCAGGTAGTTCCAGCTAATAACAGGTAAGAAAATCACTTTTAAGGAGTTTGATTCACAAGTTAGCGCTCTCTTTAATTGAGTATCCCACCTTACAACTTATGATATCCCCGAAGTGTCTCAAAGTCAGTGAACTCAGTCCCTATCAGGCTAGTAACAACTAAGGTTCCCGCTTTTTGGATCTACTCCCTAAATAAATTAGGATTCCCGCCTTTTGGGTTTGCTCTTCAGACTAAGTTCATACCATTAGCACAATCCTCCTAGCCCAGAACATCTCAAATGTAGTTCACTTTCAAACACGCATGACATTGAATTTCTCAAAATATTATACAACAACACCACCACCTCTCAGTATGAGTCTTGCTTTCGCGAGGTCTGGGGAGATCTAGATATAGGCAGCCTTACCCCAACCGGCATGACTGCCCGTTGAGAGAATTTCTCAAAATATTATGACGATAGTAATTTCAATTTCAAGAAGAGCTATTAATGCCTTAGTATTGATATTAGTCGACTTCTAAAATATAACAACTTTCTATTTAAAAAGGCAGGTTGGTAAGCGACTTGTGAACTATAAAGTTAACGAAGTAACTGACAAAATTATTGACAGAGGGGCCCTTAAAGCTCATTTTTAGGAATCGTATGCTTTGTAAACGATTCAAGGCCATGCCTAGTTGAGAAGAAAAATCAGAGCAGTCAAACAACCCTAAGCAATCAGCAAATCAAATACTTATGTAAAAATGGTTGCACACATTTTAGGGCAAAACAGGGAAAGTATAGACCGAACCACTTCATAGTTCACAAATCATTAACAAAGGGGGTTTTACTTTAGGCAATTAACGGTTTTGTAATAGTCAAGATCACTGCACCTTAATACAAACACACCATACACACATAACATTCAAATTGACATGAAGATGGGTGGGGATGAACCAGAGTTGAATGCCTGCCTGGTTCATAGCCCTGGTCCAGAGCTGGACCGGACTGCCGAACCGGCAGCAACCCCTCTGGCAGTCGACCCTATCACTGTTAAGCCCATACACAAAACACCTTTTCAAATCAAGTCCCATATATACCATTCTGATCAACTGATAAAGCCATATCTATAGCTTTACAAACTCAGTCCATTTGAACCCATAAGGATTCAACATCATAGCATACAAATGAGAGTCCAATTCACAGTTATCATGCTCACAGCTTCACAGCCCCCTGTTTTCCCTCTTCAGCACTACCCCAGAAGTAACCTCAAATGTCATAACCATTTTAAGTACAATCCTCAATTACCTCAATTCCACTATACATCAATCCCAACTCTTTATCCCCAAGAAAATTTTAACTTAGGACCTCTTCTTTTCGTGGGTCAATCCATACTTACCCACTTCAACTTATTTCAACCTACTTCAACCCACTTGAAAAAAAAATACCAATTTCAACCTATCTCAACCTACTTCAACCCACTTCAACCCACCCTCTTCATAATTTTAATAATTTGTAAAGTATCATGTGAGATTTAGGGCCTATTGTTTTCGTGGGTAAATTGGGTGGGGAAAAGGGTGAAGTAAGTTGAAGTAGGTTGAAGTTGATATTTTTTTTTAAGGTGGGTTGAAATAGGTCGAACTAGATTGAAGTGGATTGATGTAGGTTGAAGTGTGTTGAAGTTGGTATATTTTTTATATGGTAGGTTGAAGTGGGATAAAATAATGAGAATGTAACTCATGTGTGAAAATTTATGAAGTTATCGAAATTTTGTGGAATTTTTGTTTATTCTTTCTTATTTTTCAGTTTTTATATTTTTTATATTTTATATTTTTTACTTTTAATTTTTAATTTTTAATTTTTAATTTTTTAATTTCTTTTTTTAAAATTTTTTATTTTTAATTTTAATTTTTTAATTTTTTAATTTTTTAATTTCTTATTTTTTAATTTTTAATTTTTAATTTTTAATTTTTTATTTATCAGTTTTTTATTTTTTATTTTTATTTTTTATTTTTTATTTTTAGTTTTAAATTTTTATTTATTTATTTATTTTTTTAATTTTTTTTTTTGATTTTTTGATTTTTGATTTTTAATTTTTAATTTTTAATTTTTTGCTTTTTACTTTTTATTTTTTTATTTTTTATTCTTTATTTTACTTTTTTTTATTTTTTATTTTTCTATGATTTTATGTTTTTTATGTTTTTATTTTTTCACTTCTTACTTCTTATATTTTATTTTTTATTTTTATTTTTCATTTTTTATTTTTAATGTTTAATTTTGTTTAATTTTTATCTTCCATTTTTTTATTTTTTTATTATTTTTTATTTTTTTATTGTTTATGTTGTTTATATTTTTATTTTTTTAGTTCTTATTTTCCATTTTTTATTTTTTATTTTTTGCATTTTAATTTTAATTTTCAATTTTTTATTTTCTTATTTCTTATTTTTTGATGTTTTGATGTTTTTATTTTTTATTAATTATTTCTTTTTTTAAAATTTTTTTTTGGAATTTAAAACAAACAAAAAAACAAAAACTAAAAAAAATAAAGTAAATATAAAAAAATAAATTAAAAAAATTATATACATTTCGCTTTTTGTCTCACTCTATCTCTATCTTTCTCTCTCTTTCGTTCCAAGGAAAAGGGGTTTCAGTGTTTGGGCTTTGCTAAAAAGAACAGGGGAAAGTTTTGGGTGTTAAATAAAATAAAATGTCTGCCTTTTCTTTTCTTTTTTTCTACTTAGTTACGTTTCTCGGGTTTAAGGGATTACCTAGTGCTTTCTTTTCCTCTTTTTTAATTTTTTATTTTATTTTTTATTATTGTTATAAGAAGGCTTTTCAAATTATGGCAATTTTAGGCAAATAATTTTGGGGTCTAGCATTGGGTAAACTAATACGTTGAGTAATAAAGCAAATACAGGTTGTCAAATACCAAAATAAAATTCTCTAACCCAATAGGCATAATATTCCTTTATCAAGTATATCAAAAATACGGATCTCATATTCCCCTAATCCACTTATAAAAAGTTTCATCCTTGAAATTTATGTGCCCCAACAACAGGCTAAAAGAAAATTTTATAAGCTCTAAGAAACTTAAAAGCATTTAGGGGTAAGTTTCTTAGTAGGTTTCACTTGCGTGAATAGACGTCTTTATGTTAGTTATTTGCACTCCATGAATTTTATTATCTCATGTTATAGTTTGAGTGATTGTAACTGCACGTATTTAATGCGTGATCTATTGACCATGCAAGTATGCCTTTACATGCGTTCACCTTTGTATATTTCATGTTAGGTAAGGGTGACATGCTAATGCCTCCAATATCACAGTTGACTTCTTTATTCTGAACTTGATGGGTAAATTACGTAAAATGTTTGTTGGCATGGCTGACCTGAGTGCCCTAGAATGGTGTGACTTACCTATGTTGTGTCGTATTTTTTACGCAATAAGTATGATGTACTATGTGGTAATTTTCATGGAGAAACTTTATCGCTATGCTTTTGTTTGTTGGCATGTCTATTATCATTGCTGTTATAGGATTGTCCCATTTGTCGTGTTGTCATGCTACCATTCTGCGTACTAGTATTTCGCAATCTTAGAGATCCGCATCTATGTAAAAATGTGATGCCCCATGTACTTCATGTGATATGATGATGTCCTTGGTGTACTCACGGTCGTGTTGGAGTCTATGTCGTATTACTTGATCATCGAATTATAAAACATAGTAGTCAATGTAATTGATCAAAGCACTGGTCTAGTGTGGCTTGGTTGTGTTGCATTATATATTTGTGATATTCTAATAGGGGTGAAAAGGGCATATAACCATGTCTGTGAGCATATCATTTTACTTGCATGTATTATGATTTAGATATAATTCATTGCATCTTAAGACCCTAGGGTAGAGCTTCCCATTGGCTGAGCTATTCTGCTTATCTTGTCTTCTTGTGTTCTTTTAACTATACATTTTGGCTAGAGAGCTTATGCTCTGTTAACAAGAGCCATCAGCCTAGGAGGTCTGAGTAACTACTTTGTCAACTCCCATGCTACTTATTTATGCCCCGCAACTCATATGCCTGACCAATTGTCATAAATGCCCACACATGGTAAGTGAATGCTTAGAGGTTTTCTTTCTCCTACTGAAACTGCAAGCCCCCTATTGGCAATCCCCACTCAGAGTCAGCTATCTTTGGCAAACAAATTTTTCACAAAATGGTAGCCAAGCTATATAAATGCATTGCTAAATAGAAGGATCTTGTGCAAGACCTATCTTGTGCAAGGAACAATTTCCCCACCTTCTTTAGACGAATTGCGTATGAGAGACGTGCTGAACCTTCTATACCCATCGACCCACTCACCCACCCTTCTATTACATCATTTTTTCTAATGCCTTTTTAGCATTAGGGTCTTCTATTTCTTCTCCTTCCAAACTGAATAGGCTGTCTCTTGCTTGTGGCTTTTTATTATTCCTGTTTCGTCCCATTAGAGTGCTGGCTGGAGTCCATCCTTTCTGTATTACAAGTTGAGGCTTGAATCCTGCCCGTTAAGTGTTGGTCTAGCAATTATAGGTTGTTTTTGGGTGGTTGTCTACTATACGCCCAAATTCTCCATACGATAGCACTACCCCGGGGTACTTATGCATGGGTTGGGATATCGGCTACCGAATTTATCATAGGGCCCTCTCTCTTACCATTACACAAGTTACTTTCCCTTGTCTTGGGCCCTCCCAGGGTTAAATCTTCTCAAGTTTCTGCTGTCTGGACCAAACTTCCTTATTACTTGAGCCATTTCTCTATTTTCAGCCTCATTCTCATCCATGACCCATGGCATTTTCACTTACCTTTGGTACATTTTCTGAAAGTGGGTATGGGCATGCCCGACTATCACTTGCTAAATACTTCCTTTCAGTCTATGCTGGAAGTGATCCATCCTATTTTCTTTAGTGGCCACTTGTGTTGGGGAAAAATGGCCAAGTTCATTAAACTTTAATGCACACTCCTTATTCTCATTGTCCCTTATTTAAGGCAAAGGAATTCTTGTTATTTAGCTCTCTTCACATCTCTATGGTCGTATTTAGCATCCATTAACGCCTTCAATTGATCCCAGCTTAACGGTGGTTCACTTATTCCCCACCAAAATTCAGCCTCCCATTTGAATTGGTAGGTGATTAGACGCACGCACCTTAAGTTTCTCATGGCATTCTATGATTTCAAATAGATCCTCCATTCTCATAAGCCATTATTCATATACCAAGGGGTCTGATCTGCCTTCAAATCTTGGTGGCTTCATCTTTTTGAACTGACATATCAAATCCATGGTTGTTGGCTCATGTGGTTGCTCGCGATGTGGAGGCATTTGTCCACACATGTATATGGAGGTCACTTAATTCTAGTTCAAGTTAGATGCTAATATTACAAACTACACTATCATTCATAACAAGAATGTAGTAGCTTCTAAGTAAAAAGATTATTCATAACTAAAGCATAATATCTCTAAGTATTTCCACCATTTGCATCACAACAAACCACGTTATAGCATAGGTTGTATAAAAACTTACATAAATATTATGCATTTATGTATTGGAGTACACATATGCAGTTTCATTTACACACAATGCTAGTAAGCAACTTATATACATCCAACTTATTTAAAAAGAGGCTTTGTGACTTAATAGTCACTGGAAGAGCCACCTACCGTTCTAGTCCTTTTACATAAATTAAAAAAAATACAACAAGCTTATTTATATACATTATAACACTTGTGAGTTGTAGTTCATGTCATCTTGCTCTATTTCTTGGGTTTGCACTTATTCCTCATCAGAAGAGCTATCTTTAGGAGAGCCCTTAATCATGGAGTCACCTGAACTATCGAAAGCTACCAGGGAAGGGGCTAGCAGTTCTTCTAATCTCACAATTTTAGAATATTCAATGTTACAATTTTTCTCTACCAGTTCCCTCACCCTAAGCATTATTGCTTGCCACCATGGGGGTAGATTGTCTCGTAGTTGTCTACCCAACGTACACACGCCATGCCGACTTGCCTATAGCGCTCAGCTTGGGGTACCTTAGTAAGGAGCTCTCTCATCTTATGATGCTCTACGGCTTAGCGGCAAGTTGTCGCTTTAGTAGGGTGTTCCATAGGTGATCCAGTTAATTGTTTGCCACCTACAAAAAGTCTACTAATCTTCAATAAGTGAAAATGGTGAGCGATCCTTCCCTTACTATCCGTTACCTGAGACTGCACACCGCCTCAGTCCACCTGCCCATCATGGGCATTCTTTGAATGAGTCTAACCACCCAGTGGCTCTAGGTCACCTTATGCGATCCCCACTGATTACTTAATTCCAAGGGCCTCTGATAGATGACTGCATTCTAGGCGGCCCACCAGAAAGACAAGTATATGTAGTCTGCGATGTGGAATACCATCCTACACGAATGCTACAAAAGTAAGCGCATAATCCAAAACGTATTGTAATAAGCATGCAAGTATACATAGGTTATATAGCTCAATTGTCTTTGCATACCTTGGATTGCTCCATTGATTGTCCAATGTGGAAAACCTCTAGGTGTGAACTCATATCGATGCATGAATGGATAATTTTTATTCTAGTTATTTGGTTGTAAGAATGGAAATTGGTGTTTATTTAAAATAAGTTTAATATGGTTATCCATGCCAACTCATTTACCCCTGTTATACGTGATTTGACCTTGGCCCCTTAATAGATTGAGTGGACGCTTAAAGAACATTGGCGATGATGCGACTGGTTACTATAAACATCTTTTTCTAATTTGGAATCTATATTTAATAGAAGGGTAAAGTCTTTGGATTATGTTGCTGAGTTGTGCGGCTATTTGACGTGTATGTGAGTCTCATATTTTACTGTACCATAGACTTGTAGAATTTCAAGTATGAAATTCTTTGAAGGGGTATCGTGTAATAGCGGAGAAATTTCAATTATAGTTAATTATTAATATTATAGTTTTATTTGCTATCTTGCATTATATTAGCTATATTATACTAAATTGATGTCTGTTAATTAAGTGTATTAATTTGTGTAAAATAATTTATGAAATTTTCGTGGTTTATTATATGATTATATGAATGTACTGGGTGTAGTTAAAAATTAGATCGAAAGAAGATTATACGGGATCAACAAAGTAGATTGGGCCATCCGTTATTGGGATCAATTGAGCTTGGATTATTTAGGGCTAAACTCATATTGGTTTAATGAGTTAGAAAAAAAAAAAAGAAGGAACTCGAGCCTAAAAAAAAAAAGCAAAAAAGATCAGATGCCTATCTTAGACTAAGGCACAACATATATGCAACCCAACATCCCAGAGCTCTTCAAGAGCAAACCACACCATCTTCCACTTGTCTCATCCCTATACCACCACCCAATGTTAGAGAGAGAAAGAGAGAGAGAGAGGGAGGCAAATGTAGTGAGAGAAAGAGGGCAAAAAGGGAGCCAAAACAAAGCAATAGCATTGCGGAAGGAAAGAGGAGACACGAATCCATTCCTCATTTGGCCAATTAACCATAAATTGGGTCCTAAAGCTTGAATTCAATGTGGTATGCTTCATCGTCAACTTATGTATAATATTTTTTTTTATTGTGGATAATAAACAGGCTCTTATTAAATAAGCTAATCACAATTTACTTCATTCCTGCTTAAGTTATCAAATTAATACCAACAAAGTTACGGTCCTCTTTTAATTTCAAATGCAAGAATCCCTAAATTCATAGAAAATTGTTCCAACAGCAGACAACCCATTGTCGTGTTCATAAAGTCTAATTTCAAAAAGTATGTACCTTCTTTGTTGAGTCCCTAATGATTAAGCTCATCTTTGCAATTTACAGTCGGATCAGAACCCAAGACTTCCAAATCAGCTACCAAATGTGGTTGCATTGACGAAAAGGAAGGAAAAAGATTACAAGCTCAAGATGGAGATTCAAGGGCACAAAAACAAAGAGGCAATGTTAATTACCTCAATCTTGCTATTTGAATGTAATAAGCCCGTCATAATGGCAGTTCTTGCCTACCGTATATTTGAATGCAACGAGAAATGTAATGACTCATTTAGGGATGTCAAAAAGTTGGGGACGGGGACGGGGACGGGGACGGGGAGGAAAATTATTCCCCGCTCGGGGATGGGGACGGGGACAGGGACATAGTTCAACCCGTCCCCGTCCCCATTTCCCCGCCAGGGATTTTGCCCCGTTCCCATCACCATCCGCAATTCTCCGATTGGGGAAAAATCCCCCCTCCGCCTCCGATTATAATTAAAATTACAAAAATAACCTTATTTTAAAAAATTTTAAATGAAACAACTAAGGTTATATATGTAATTTTCTTTGTAAAAATCATAGGTATATACTGGATTTGGTACTCATGGCCGTAAAGAGTTTAGAAAGTAAGGGAAAATCAGCGGGTAAAAATCCCTGTTGGGGCCCCGACGGGGATTAAATCCCCGCTGAGGATGGGGACGGGGGGGGGGGGAATTTTTCCCCACAGCGGGGAACGGGGCGGGGACGGGGGGCAGGGATTCCAGCGGGGACGGGGACGGGGAATATACTCCCCGTCCCCAACCCGCCCCGTTGCCATCCCTAGACTCATTGTTCATGATGAAGTGCAATTGCCTTTTTGGGGGGGGGGGGTTTGGGGAATTCTTGTATTCTTCCAAAACTTTTCCCTTCACCTGGATTATAGTAATCAAATTTGATGAAATTCAACACCTTTTCAAAGACATAGGGTGTTTCGCCATTTTGCTTAGATTGGTTTGTTTTGATGATCAATGGTGCGAATTTTGATATGGTATGGTTTTGAGTTGAATATCGTATGTAGACCTGGCAAATGGGTCATTCGGTTCGGGTACGGGTCGGGTCAAGTTCGGGTTGGGTTAAGTGACACTTCGGGTCGTTTCGGTTTGGGTCGGGTCGATTTCGGGTCAACCAATTTTTGGTCAAATAAGCTCGTTATGCCAAAACAAACAACTTTGTATAAAATTTCGGGTTGGGTATGGTTCGGTTCGGGTCAATTCGGGTATCGGGTCTACTTTCGGGTGAGCATATTTCGGGTGTCGGGTCGGGTATGGGTCCGGGTCGTTCGGTTCAGGTTTCGGGTCTCGGGTCAGTTTTGCCAGGTCTAATCGTATGTGACATGCCATCAAACTTTTTCTTTTTTCTCCCCTAAAACTGCCACTTTTATGTTTTTCTAATCAAACCGACCATTACTTAAAGAAATTTGACTACTATATTCCTAAACCTGCTATGATAGGTAAACAATATTTTCTTAGATAAATTATTTTTTATATTTACTTAAAATTCGAAATAATGAAGAAAGAGCTAATTGACATGATGATTGTATTGAAAGCTCATTAAATTGGCAAACTCTGGATCTATTCTGACTTCAACTTTGTGTTCTACTCTAGACTTATTTTCTATGCGTTCCCTTACTTATGTTCTCCAATTTATAGAACTCTGATTCCAACACTTTAATTCAACCATTGGATTTGCAATGCTTGGGAGGTTAAAATGAGATTTGGAAGGGTAAGTTGATGTCAAAACTATCTATTCGAAGAATAAGTCACCATCAATTAATCAAAACCCATGCCTTCACACTAATTGTAGTTCAAAACATTCATTTACGAAGACAACCTAAAGTGTGAAGTGAACATGAAGATGAGTGAAACTTTTATTCAAGAGTTAAATATGAGAGCTAATCATGGTCATCTTCACATTAATTATGGCATTAGGAAAAAGCGATCAGTTTTGAATTGGTTGGTGTAAGTGGTGATTTTTGTGACAAGTATATGGTGATTGTTAGTATCCGAATTAAGCTTTTTAGGTGGGGGCTTAGAGTTGCTTTGAATGTTATTTTGCTGAAGGTAATCAATCTAATCAATGTAATCAAGCAGTAGATGATTGTTAATAGTTGCATCCATGTGATGTATTCTTTTAGTCTTGTAACTGAGTGATGTGTTTGAACGTATTATAATTCAAAAGGTTTTGTTCATTTGAATCAATGAAACATGATGTTCTCTTTGAAATTCAAAGGACTTTGGTGCATCAACTTGTGAATAATTCATAGCTTAATGTACATGATAAGAGAGCTCTGATTCCATAATTCAGATATATAGAGAACTTTATCAGTTTCTCTTTTGTGGTAATAAGCTGAATTTCGGTGCTTTAAGTGATGTTGTGTATGAACAGTGAAATTGTACATCCTGTGAAAGTGAGCAAATTGTCCTTGCATTTGAAAAACTTATGCACCGCTAAGTTTAGAGAAAGAATAAGTAGCATAAGTTGTAAATATAATCAATTCAAAAAATTTTTTTGACATCAATTCAAAAAAATTGACATCAATCAAATGGTAGCATAGCATTCTGAATAAAACTCTATTATATAGGTGCAAAACACATGTTATATTAAATGCCAAAAAGTTGTTCAGTTCTACACGCAAGCATAATCCAACATCAATGCAAAATACATATTAGATTAAATGATAAAAGGTATGCTCAACTTTGCATATATGTATAGTCCAAAATAGTTTTGCGTATTCCTCATGAGAGAGCTAAATGTGTAGCTAACTTTGTTCACAAAAAGTAAAGAATAATGCGAAAGAAACCTCCAAAAGCGTTTAGTCATCCTAAGCACTTAAACTGTACTCTCTTGACTTAGAACCAACTCTCCATCTTGGGTTCTTTTCCTGAATGGAAGCTTTATACTGTTGACTTGGGTAGCATCAACATAAAAACATGACACAAGAGCAGTAGTAAAAGCATATTTTGATGTAGTTTTAGAAGTTGCAACAAGTTGTGCTGGAAGGGGAGCACTAATATCATCATTGGTAGCAATACAAACATTATATACAGTAATAACAGGGACAGTTACATAGGCAGTAGTAACACTGACATAGCTAGTAGCTGTAGGTGCAGAACCAAAGGTAAGGGTTGTTACGTATGTTGATAGACATCTTCTCATACATGTCTTATTTGTGACCCTCCGCTCTACAATTTGAGCATCTTATTTTTCCCTTAACTCCTAACATTACTCCATATGCACCATGACTTTGCTCACCTTTTTCAGGCCTTCTCTTTAATTGTAAACTACTTCTCTCTTAAGCTAAACTTTGGTGTACTGTTGTGAAAGGTTTATCAGGTGATGTAACCCATATCCTCATGCCATTTATTGGATACATCGTGTTTAAATAACATTTCCTGTGTGTCTTAGTATTGCAACATCCATCAATAGATTGACAAGGATTCACATTTTTCTTCTCTCATCATAGCTAAGTATGACGACAAGGGATTCCAATAAGCTGTCATGAATTGTAGGTATAACTCTTTTTAAATAAAGCTCAAAACAAATCCATCACACCCATGCTTTACATTATATAACCTAACTCCCTCTTTTGTTTTTTCCCACCACCTAGCTTTGCTTTCTCTTTCTGTACCTTGGCAATACTCATGGACTTACAACATTGTTTAGGTGTTGAGACCATTTTTTCGTATTTACCATCTTAGTCATGACTAATTGAAACATGTCACCAAGGTATTTGTGAATAGGTTTATGCCATGCCTCAGTGATGAAAACATTGAATAGTTTAGCCATATTGTTATAAACTAAATCACACTTAATTAGATTGACTGAAGAAGAGAAGCCTACACCAGTGTCTAGGTCTTAGTCTTTGAAGAATTATCATGCACTAATATCTAAGTCTTTCATTTCTTTGGTAAGCCTATTGAAACCATTCTTTGTTGTTGATTTTGCAATTCTTGAGAATATTTCTATGTTTCAACCCCTTGTATGTGTTCTTCCTTAAGTTGGTTTTACATAAAATCTATGCTCTACCTCATGAGCTCCTTTGATATGCACTTGCCTAACATTTTGCACTAGGATATATAAAGTTGACTTTAAATAAAATAATAAAAATTTAAATATTATTACGTTCAGTTGGTCAGAAATCAATACCCAACAATTGCCTTGCCCCATGTCCAAATTGGCTCGCGAAAACAATAAGAACCACTTCCAAGTATTAAAGCATTGCTTTGGAAAGATATCCTATGCAAGAGGATACATTTAATTGTTTGAATTCCTACCATTGCATTAAAAATCTGTCTATACGAAGGCCCTTTTAGAAAGAACGCGTCCATTAAGAGAACTCTTCTACAATCTTCTAAGATGTCCTTCTTTGAAGGTTCAAGTCATACATAAAAGGATTTGATGACACATTGTTAAAATTCATTCCTGTCAACTTATGTTTTAATAGTGCTACCCATATTCTTATCAAAAGCCCTTCAGCATAATCTCTTAAAATCCTCAACTAATCCTTGTAATCGCCAATTATCATTGATGCCATTTTTTCCTCTTGCCCTCATGCACATTGTGAGTGCTGGTTTATAGTTTTTGTCCTTCTCAACCAAGCTTATTAGCTTCCTACATCTCCAATAAGGATTTAAACTAAATATTTCAAATATTGTTTGGTACCCACTTGATGTTTTTCTTTTCCTTTTTTGAAAGGTATACGGAATGCATGTATAATGTTTAGGTAATTTCTTGATTGAAAGGATTGTTCCCTTTGCAGAATTGAGGGTCATGCTATTCGCTTGCATCCTTTTGCTTGGTAAATTGCTTATACTTTTCTTTTATCACTTTTCAAAACTTTTATGTCTTAGCCATTAACAATTCTGTAATCGTCAAGGGGTTCTCAAAACTACTCTTTGTCCCTAAGTTTCATACCTGCATCTAAGTCAACAACATCAATCATTATGGTTGCATTGTATTCAGGTTATTTTTTACACGTCTTCCTTTTTTTTTCTTACTCTTCCCATCTTTGTCATCGTCTTTCTGTTCCCAGTTTAGTACTATATAGGCTGTCAGCATCATTCAAGTCTTCGCACTCTGGATGCTGAGAATTTACATTTTTACTCAGAATTTTCGGCCCTTAAACTCCAAATCTCTCATTCTTTCCTTCAGTCCAAACTTTTTAACTACTCACTCATGGCATCAATGTTGTCATCATCCTTATCAGATTCCACACAATCAAAGTTGTCATCAACAACACAGTCACGATATCCCAAGTATCAACATTTGCTTTCACCCTTGCTTCCTCCTTTTCCTTATTCTCTCTAAAAGCAAATTTTCAAGCTCCAAATAAAAGCACGTATGTTCAAACTTGCAACAAAGTCCTATTAACTCATGAACATTTATGTCACTTTCAATTTGCAATAAAGCTTTGCTCAAACATTAACCCTAGCCTATTGAAAAATATTCTTTTCACATTATCTTCTGAGTAACCCGAATCATTTAAAATATCTTAGTATCATCAACATTTAAATAATCAGGATATTTTCCGATCTTATAAAGAATCTCCCCATCCCCCTAAATACCAAAAATTAGATACTTTTTTTGAAAGTATCCCCCATGATAATCATAGAAAGTAATAGTGGGTGACATTTTGCCAGATCACTGGTAAAACTTTACAATTCAGAGCAAAATGAAACAAACAAGGTAATACCTTTAGTTAATTATTTAAAAAAAATATAACAATGCATTCGAAAGTATTTTTCTCACATCCAACACAAGAAAACTCTAAACTTAAGCACAATTATACATGTATGGCTAGGGACCTGAAAGAGACAAAAGAAGAGGTTTGAATAGTATGACATAGAGTAGAGATGGCTCTTAATTGGGTTTGTTAGGTGATGATTGATTTAATTACTTCAGCTTAAGGCAACATTTAAGTAATCTTTATTTGTGTATACAGTTACATGTTTTTAAAAATGAAGAATTTTGTATGTATAAAATAGGTGTGTATGTGTGTGTGTGTGTACATATATATATATATATATATATATATATATATATATATATATAGAATTTTGTATGTATAAAATAGGTGTGTATGTGTGTGTGTGTGTACATATATATATATATATATATATA
>JACYFF010031959.1:29803146-29818820 GCA_017589665.1 Selenicereus undatus
GACGAGGGAATTATAAAGAAATTGAAGAAGATGATGATAGTGACTACTCTATGTTAAATGAGTTCGAGAAGGACTATTCTCCATTGCATGAGTATGGGTCTCCTTCACTGAATATGATTTCTTATAAGATGAGGACAATGACGACATTTATAGTTAGGATGATCGATGAGGGACTATTGGTTTAATGCTACTAAGTAGTTAGCAATATACTCAGTTAATAAGTTGGGCATTATTTTCTTATTGTAATTGTGCTCTTAGTTTATATATCTTAACCTAATTTGTTTAGTTTATAGTATGATGTTTTGGTGTGAAACTCTGTATTTATAGAGTAATTTATACATTTGGAGATTATTGAATGTTATTAGGTTATGAATTGTGCATTCATCAATATTTTTGAGTTCATGCTTATTTACTGTTGCTCCAAGAAATTCCATAATTTTAATCATACATTAGTAGCATGACTTACACTAACTAGCTAGGGCAATGACTGTAAAATAAAAGATTATAAATCCAAATAAAAAGGGAGTAAACAATGCTAACCAAATTTTTTTAAAATTGTACTTTGAGGAAAGGTGATTCCAATAATATTAAATAATTTATGAAGCAAGGCCATTGCGTACGTGACAACATTGAAATATTTGGAATATTGATGCCGATATCATATTATTGCTGGAAAAACCAACACAAAAAAAAAGTGTCAATAATAAGCTTCAATTGGTATTATTTAGCAATTATATTAGAATGTGTTTTTCTAACAGAAAATAGTGTTGGAAAAGTCAAAACTGACAAAACCTTTTCTATTGCTATTGTTTAATACTCACAACAGAATGGATTTTCCCAACAGATTATTAATATTGAAACAACCAACACTCATAAATCAACCAACAATAAATCCTTGTTGGCATTAGACATCAACTACAATAGAATGTGTTTTTACGGAGGGAAAACTTTTACGCTCGGAGGCAACTCCAACAGTGAAACCAACATAACTCTTTCTGTTGGCATAGCCTTTACCAACCAAAAATTTGGGGATTCTCTTAACAGAATTGTCCTGCTGACAAAAGTGACTTTTTTTTAATGTTCATATCCAGCTCATAAAGTTACCTTGTTTATCAATGTTAAGCATGAAAAATCAACAAAATAATGTATTAAAGTTAAGGGGAAAAATCCTACTTTAAACCTTAGTGATACCTGTCGTTGGAGATGTTGCCCCACCAAGCCTCCTAGCTCGTACGTTTGTATAACATCCAATGTACAATTTAACAATTAAGGGTTTCTGAATTTTGATGTTCAAATATTTTAGGGAGAGATGAAGAGAGGGAAAACAAAAGGGAGAAGGAGATACAGAAAGAGGGAGACAGCCCTCAGGAAAGAGAGCACCATTTGATCGGCTTGAGTGGGAGTTTTAGAATCATTTTTTTTAATTTAATTGATTTCTATTAACATGATTCTTTAATAAATATCAGAATTATATTTTGCTTGTTACCAAACGGAATAGCCTATCATAATAGGTCATGTGGGAGACTAATGGCAGTTTTGCACCAATTTTGTTAAGTGATGACTTTTTGAACGAGAAAAGAAAGGGGTGGCATTTCTTGAATGAAACAAAAGTTTGATGGTTCCCATGGTAGTGAACTTTAGTGTTTTTGGATTTTTCCTCCTTATTTCATTCTATTAACGACTGAATTTTTATTTTTTTTTAAAAAAAGACTAAATCTTTTTGTGGCATATGGATTGAGCCTTATAGTTATAGTGGCATATGTGAACATAACTATTTTTAAGTGACAAATTTAACTGGTAAAATGAATTCCAAAGACTAAAGATATAGTGGCAAATTTAATTAGTTGGGAAAAAAGTGAGTATGAATATCGATAAAAATGAAAAGGTGATTGTCAGTTCACATAACTCAAGGCCTTGTTTTCTTTAACTTCTTTTTGGAAAGTAAGTACACATAAGTTTCGTTTAGAATAAATTTAATGAATAAATGCAGAACAACTTCAAAACACGTTCAACAAATAATCAGTTTACCTAATAACAAAGTTAATAAATGAAAAAATTATTATAAATTTTTTTAAAAATTACAACTCCTCAAGAATTAATGGTTATAACATGTGGCGAATGTTAAAGTTTAGCTAATAAAATACAAATATTAATTTTTCTTTAAATGCATTACTTTTGCAAATCGCCTTTTTAATTGAATTATAAAATCACAATAGCTTAGCTGATGGAAACTTCTACCCTAGGGTCCCCAGATGGAACTGATTATCTCTACATCATGTGAACACACAAGTAAGATGACATGCTCATAGACATGACTCTAGGACCTTGGCATACCTATTAGAAAATCACAAGTATACAAGGCAACACAACTAAGCCACACCATATCATGCACTTTGATCAATCATATTACCAACCATGTGTCATAATTCGACGACCAAATGCTATAGTAAAGGCTCCAATATGACCACAAGCATATCTAGCAAATCAATAGGTCACATAGGGTACACTGTTCTCACAAGTGTGGGTCTTTAAGATCGCGAAATAGTATTATGCAAACTAGTAGCATGACACACCAACAAACGGGATAATCCCATAATACTGGTGGCAATGTGCATATCAGCTAATAAAAAGCACATTGTTGAGGTCTCCCACGATGCTTATCATATAATATATGGTACAAGACAGCTCGATCACATCATGCTATGGGACTTAGATCAGTCTATGCCATTATTTTACAACACTCTCATTCATAAAACTTAGAGTCAAGAATTGAATTATGGGTACCCTAGCATGCCATCTGACCAAGCATGGAATACACAAAGGTAAGAGTATGTGAATGTAAGCTTCTATGGTCACATGATACGTTACTGAATAGTGAATACAAGAGTAAATGACTACTAAAACAATATACGAGGAAACAAGGGTACTTTAGTTTAAATAACGAACAAACAATTCCATCACTCCACCCAGTAAATCAAGCTCAGTGATTCATCCAACTCAAACACATACATAACCACACACAGAGGTGTACAAACAATGGAATTCCAATTACCCGACAATTCATTCACATAAGTCATCCAGGGTTACTCTAAAACTGATCCAAGTAACCATGTAAGCCTTTGTGAGCTTTACACTTAGTTTAGAAAAGTGCTCCTACTAGGCGCAGTGAGGCAAGAGGTGGCACCCTAGCGCCTCAGAGGGGGTGAGGCGAGGCGAATGTACAAAGCAAGCTAAATCGCGCACCTTAGATACGCCTCACCTAAGGCGAAGGCATTGCGCTTTGTGCGCTTCAGGACAGTTTAGTGTGTAAAAGAGATTAATTTAATAAATTAGCTATCAAAATGCAAAATTTCTGCAAATTAGAACTTACCCAACTCTCGAATTATAAACTCAAGCAAAATCCCTCATGTAATTGTGTCCAAGTGCTCTGAACTTGGCCTGAATCTTTCCAATCCTAATTTTCCTATAAAAAAAAAAATTATAGCCAGATACCCTACTTTACGTGAAAATCATAATCACGGGATCATGTTATTAGAATATATTTAACAGGTCTAATATTCTGTGGAAACTATTTTAAAGGGACACTTTACTATTTTTATTTTTATCTTTCGCTACAACCTTTCGAAATTTTTATTTTTATTTTTGCATGTGATATTTTGCTCACAAGTACTACTCAAAGCACTCTTTCAACTGGTATCAAAGCCACTTGACCGAAAATAATTAAGATAATTAAGTCAATTAATAGTTAATTAAGCCAATTAACTGTATTTAATACTTGAATCATCACCTACTTACCCTGCTCCTAATTATTCACATATTGTGCATTCACCAGAAGGAACCACTTCAGTAGCACCCAATTAAACTATATTACTGATGTAGTTTTTAAATTAAAGGTGAAATTAGCTAAAATTAAGATTGAGGTTAAGGAGATGAAAAGGCAATTGTCTGTCATTCATTTTTCTTTGATGAACAAAATTAGACATAGTGGAGAATTTGATTTAAGTGTTAGTACTCCATTTTAGCATAAATATTCTTTCCAAAACCTAAACAAAAATCGATTTCCTTTGCATGACATAGAAATTCAAAAAGAAGTAGGAGAAAAATCAATTAAAAAGTCATTTGAAAAGGTAGAGAAAGAAGAAGAGGATGGAGTACAAGCAATGTAATCTTGAAGAATTATATAATATGTTTGAAAAATTACAAAATCTAGGAGAATTAAACAAAATCATAAGCGCAATAATTGAAAAAGAAGATGTACTATCTGAGTATAATAAAGAGACAAATAATATCCAGTTAAAAGAAGAAATATATCAGCAGATGAACCTTATTAAACTAGAGGATCAACGTTGTTTCTTTAGAATAAATTAGGAGGAAATTGGAGAAAAAATTTGATAAAATGGTATCTGACGAAGAAATCAATAAGATTAGGGAAGAACTCCATATAGACAAAATCGTGACTAATCTAGTTAGTAATGTAATCCCGAAACCAGAAGAATTTGGTGAATCTTCTCGAAGAAACACCCATTTATGAGATCGAGGTAAGTTCTAGTGGGACGTACAACTAATTTTTCTTTTGGGTTCATCTCAGGAAAAACCATGCCCTTTGAAGAGATTGGATGTACCCAATTGGCAAATTGGATACATGTTAAATATCAATGGAGCTCGTGATAAAAAAACACATATTTTAGCATTGGAAAAGAAGTATGAATAGTGCCCTTAACTTGAATACCTCACGGTCTGCTGGGAATTTCCTAAAATATATCGAACATAGTTTTTCTGGTACTGTAGGTGACGGGGATGACTCATTAGATGAGGAAGGTGAAAATATATTAAGAATTATGGAAACACCAACTACTATATTCAAAAAATTATGTAAGAAAATCGAAACTGAATTTATCAGAGTTAAACTTGATTCCGAACAAAAGGATAGAGAATAGCAAAGAAAGATTAATAACATAGAGCTTTGGAACATGAGAAATCAGGAAAAGTATATTGCTAAATTTAGTCAATATTATTACAAAATTGGACATAATGAAACCAATCTTGGTATGTTGTATGACAAATTACCATATCCGATAAATTTCATAATTAAGAAAAAGTACAATATATGGCTTAAAAAAGCAGATGTCATTGATACGCTTGGTATAAGAATTTCTTATTTAAGAAAATAGGCCAATGATCAATTTCTTGATCTCCGAAAGCAAAATAAAATAAAGAAACAGTAGCATGTTGAGATTATCCTCACCAATGCGAAAATGAACCTGAGAAGAGAAGAAAAAGAAAATTCTACAAGAAAAAGAGCTTTAACAAGCAAAGGAAAGAGAAATACAAATGGAAAATATTATAACAAACCAAACTCTAAAAAATGAAGATTTTTTTGAAAGTTGGTTATTGTTCTGTAGGGAAAAGTAACTGCAAGTGTTAGGCATGCAAAAGATCAGGGCATTATGCTAATGAATGCAAAAATAGGAAGAATGACAAGCTTATGAAAACTTTGAGCAGTCTAGATTATTTTGAGCTTAACAAAGAAGAACCACTAGATCTAGCCCTGAAAAATAACAAAGGAATTGTTGAGATTGTACTAGCAGATGAATATGAAGATAGTGATTATGAAGAAATTAGTCAAATGATGGAGAGTAGTTCAGTTAGTCTTGTCGATCTTCAGGGGGAACAATTTGTTATATCTAATGATAATAAAGATGTTAAAGGAGACTGGATCCTTCCTATAATTCAGAAAGATACGATCTATAAAAAATCAATCTTTCAATAAAAGAGCATGTATGCGAAGTGATGGGAAGAGATCTAGAAGTAAAAGACTGTGAATATGATGTAGGAGAAGTTAATCTCATTCATTGAAAGAAAATATCCTTAACCATCACAAAGATAGAAAGTACAGGTATATCCATGTTGGAAGTATCCAAGTTCAAATTACTCCATTACAATATCATGGCAAAGATATTGATCTTAATGCTCTGCTCTGTGATATCAGGCATATGATGTTTAATAATCAAATTATCACAGGATTGCGACTACTTCATGTAATGGATCAAAAGGATTCAATTATCGACCTAGATATTACGTGAGTCTAAAAGATGAATGATAAAAACTTCCTATCATTTAAGATAAAAACAGTTGGAATGGGTATGAAAATATGAGACTACTACAGATTGAAGATATTTTAGAGAATAATCTACAAATTAGATAATACCATAGACGCAAAGACTAAGATAACAATAATAGAGGTAGAAAAATTTAAGAGTCCTACTCCAATGCAAAAAATTCGAGGGATAAAGTCCAACTCACATGAGATAAAAATTGTGAATATCTAGCTTTGCCAATCCCATAAAAATCATTAAGAAAAATGTAATAAAAATTAATGAGAACGGTAAAATTAAACCCTAATTATTAAGAAGCATGAGTGCAAGATCAGAATAGGGAGAAGGATCTTTGATAGCCAAAGAAAAGCTTAAATAAGATGTTACAATTAGTATGACTAGTGAAATGAGTAGAATGAGTCTTGAACCCACAAGACACAGTGTTAATCGAAGTATGAGTTTGGATAGAAAATTCATTGGGAACAAAACAAGAACTATTAGTGAGCCAATCTATGAGGATAAATTAGTCAAAAATATGAGTATGGAGATATGCTATGAAGTCACCAGTACAGATCCTAATAGCATCTACATCCCAATAACTGTATATTTAGAGGGATATAATAAATATGAATTGTGTGCCTACACAGATAGTTGTTCTGTCTGCTTTGGAAAAAGGTCTTTATTTTCAGAATTTATGTGTAAGAAAGCTAAGAATCCTTTTATAAGTAAAGATAGTGGACAATAGCATAATGAACCATAATGAAGCCCTCGAATGGTTATCAATAGAAATCAGAAGAGTCCAATACATTATACCATTCCTATGGGCTACTAATCAACCCTCCTATGACATGATTATTGAAAATAATTTCAGAGACGACATTCAACATGCACAAAAATCATAAACAAATAATATTCACAATAAATGGTCACTCAGTCCCTATTAATAAATTAAATAAGGCATACACTCATCAGAAGATTGAGTTTACATGTAGCTAGTATGGTGAACAAGTACTGCTTGCACAATGTGAGATAACTCTAATAATCTCACTACTTGAGTTATTCATTAAAAAGCAGATTGTGGAACAACAAGAGCAATTATGCACAGAATGCTACTCTGATAATCCCCTTAAATTTTGAGACAAAGATAAGACATTCGCAAAGATTACATTGCTAAATCCCAACATCATTATCCAAGTCAAACAAAGGGTGTACATATCCCAGGATATCCAAGAATTCGATAAGCAAATCAAAAAACTCTTGGATAAAGGATTAATTAGGAATAGTAAAAGTCCTCACACTAATTCCACTTTCATGGTAAGAAATCAAGTTCAAGAAAAAAGAGAAAAAACTAGAATGGTAATCAATTCCAAAAAGCTTAATGACAATACTATCTTTGATGGTCATTATATTCCTAACAAAACAACCATTTTTAATAGAATTCCAAGAGTATCTTAGTTCATGGTATTATTCTAGATACTGTTTGTGAACAGTGTTTTTATCGGGTACTGTGCAAATGACGTTTTGCCGACGCTTTTGTCACACCTGCAAAGAAAAGATTTTTGTTAGAAAATGACCCTTACTTTTACCAAAAGTCAAGACCTTCGCGGTCTCTTTTCTTTTTTGTTTTATTTTGTTATAGATCATAAGGATCTTGTAAATCCTGTAGATCACATGATTTTGGTTTTGTAGAGGATCCAGCAAAACTGGTGGTCTCATTGCCTGAGTCATTGCCTTTTTTATCAAGTATCTTTTGGAAAAAAACTTGTCTCATGCCTGGATCATCTTTGAGTAACTCAAGAATTTGTCTTTCCTTTTGTGTGAGTCCTTTGGATCGAGCTTTGGCCAAGGACGAAGGACTCTCTGTTGTGATTGGGTAGATGGCCTTGTGGCAATCTCCTTTTTTCTGTCAAATGTATGCAAATTGTGAAGGGTGAATTCTTTATCTTGTAGAAAAACTCAACTTGTTATCAACCTTAGATGTCCAACCGTGACTGACTACAGGTGGTATAAGGATTGTTTTCGAAAAGGCTTGCTCTCAAGACAAAAGATCTAGAAACAGAGACTAAACTCTCTATTTTGGAATCACAAAGAGCCAGAACCTCTGCTTCCCCAAGACTTCCATTGGACATTTTAGGAATTCTAGAAATTGAGGTTCATGACAATCAATCCCTTCATACCGTTTCTTAAGTTACATTTAAAAAATGGTATTCAATTGTCAAATTAGCAGTCAATGACTTCTCTATTAATGCAGTAGCTCTCATTGATAGTGGAGCTGATCAAAACTATAGTAAAGGAGGAATCGTTCCTACTAGGTACTGGGAACGAACCAAAGAACATTTGGCTAATGCTAATGGAGAACCATTAAGCATTAAGTATAAGCTTAACAAAGGTTATATACAAATAATGATTATTGAGTCAAAAATGTTTTTCTACTAGTTGATAATATTACAAATGATGTTATCTTAGGTACTCCATTTTTAACTCAAATTTATCTATTTTATGTTAATGAATCTGATGTTCACACACAGATTATAGGAAAGCAAATTTCTTTTCATTTTCTTTCCTCTATTCGACAAAGAGAAATGATCAGTTTACAATCATCTGGTATCATTAAAAAAATACATGTTTTAAGAACAAAGCAAAACCAAATTTGCCATCTTCAAGAAGAGATTTCTTATCTTCGTATTGAAGAACAATTACAAAATCTTTCTATTCAACAAAATATTTCTAATGTTGAACAATTAATCAAAAGAAAAATATGCTCTGGTCTTCCTAATGTATTTTGGGAAATAAAAAGGCATATTATTTTATTACCTTATGAAAAGGATTTTGATGAAAGAAATATTCCTACAAAAACTAGGCCTGCCCGAATGAATTTTGAGCTTCTTGAACATTGTAAAAAGGAAATTCAAAATCTTTTAGACAAAAGGCTTATACGACCTTCAAGGTGTCCTTGAAGTTCTGTAGCATTTAGGTTAATAACGCAGCCGAAAAGGAATGATGAGTTCCCAGGTTAGTTATTAACTCCAAACCTCTTAATAAAGTTCTTCGATGGATTAGCTATCCAATTCTAAACAAAAGATATCTATTAAATAGATTGTACAACGCAAAAGTCTTCTCAAAGTTCAACTATGAAGTCAGGATTCTAGCAAATCCAAATTCTGAGCCTAACAAATACAAAACTGCATTTACAGTTCCATTTGGACATTATGAATGGAACGTCATGCCATTTGGATTAACGAATGCTCCTTCAGAATTTCAAAATATTATAAATAACATCTTGAATCCTTACACTTCATTTATCATTGTTTAAATTGATGATGCATACCCTCACCCATACCCATTTTCAAAGTTAATATGCACACCCATACTCATACCCATCGAGTGATGTAAAGGAATACTCATACCCATACTCACTTGGTATAGTGGGTATGTGAGTTTTATTCGGGTACATATAGACAAAAAAAGACTTAAACACCATTTTGTACCCATATTCGACATCAAATAACCAATATGTCACATTAACGTCAAGCTTCCAGCAAGATATCATATCACATCGAGTACAACTGAAAGTTTGTCAAGCAAAGTAATAAATTAGTACTTGACAATTATAGTTTTTAACAAAATATCCCATTGAAGTCTTCAATACCATACAATTCAAAGCAACTAGCAAAACATCCAAGTATAAGTAACAAATAAAAACTTTAAACAAATAGGCTTGAGTTTTACATGAGGCGGGCACGAGAAGGGCCTGGGGTGTGTCTTGATAAAATGAGTATGAGACAGGTACGGGGTGGGTAGGACCTATACCCGTACCCATACCCATTTTGGCAATACCCTCCCCATAGCCATTTTTTCCCCATTTTCACAACCCATAACCATACCCATTGGGATGGATTTTGCAGGTTTTAGGTGGGTACGAATTTTTTGACCAACCCTAAGTACAATTGATCAGCATTTTAAGCATATACAAACCTTTATACGTGTCGTTCAGAAAAATGGTTTAGCAGTTTGTGCATCCAAAATGGTTT
Source organism: Selenicereus undatus (assembly GCA_017589665.1). Taxonomy (NCBI): domain Eukaryota; kingdom Viridiplantae; phylum Streptophyta; class Magnoliopsida; order Caryophyllales; family Cactaceae; genus Selenicereus; species Selenicereus undatus. Next base: position 29,813,273 of record JACYFF010031959.1, read on the forward strand.
TATTCGAAAGAAAAATTAGATTTCTTGATCATGACATTTATCAAGGCACCATTAAACCCATCATGAGATCATTAACATTTGCTGATAAATTTCCTGATGAGATTAAAGACAAGCAATTGCAAAGATTTCTTGGGTGTCTCAATTATGTTTCTAATTTCTTTCCAAATTTACGACAATTATGTGCACCTCTATACAAAATACTCAAAAAGAACCCAGTTCCTGAAAGGCCCGCAAGCGCACGGTGTCATTGTAGCTAATCAAGGTCGATCCCACATAGATTAGGTGAAACTATTGGGTTATAATCCCTCAAGATATGCTAAGCAAATCCAAGTTTGACATTGAAACTAAATTAATCTAGTATCTAATCTAATGGATCATCAATCAAGAAAAAATGCCTGGTATTCATGTAGTTATGAAAGTTGATTGGATCAAAATGATGAATATGTGCTTTTCTCTAATCGGTTAATGTCGAGAAATTGTAATCTATCCAAAAATTTGATCTATTCTTTCGAACTCAACCAAATTTGCCTAAACTAAGCAAAAGTCGTTCTTTCGAACTAATTTGTCTTAATCCAAGTTAATTATCTTCGATTACTTTCTAATCCTCCTAACATGAAAATATCTCTTTCAAGACGAAGTTATGCTTGGTCTAATTGAGCAGTCTAACAACCAAATGCCACCTTTCAGTTTTTCACTCGATCGTTTCAAGTGTGCACGCAAACTTTGGCCAAAAATTCACTCATAACATGATAATCACTTAATAGAACGCAATCAAATCAATCATCAAAATAAGCACAATTCTTTAGATTAAAACATAATCCAACACCACTTTCATAAACTACTAAATCCCTAGACAAAAATTAAACTACACACACATGATTAAATTAAACATCTAACTACTCTAAAATGATAAATCTAAAGAGAAAAGAGAAGAGAAGAGATGAGTTTGCTTAGTCAAAATGCGTGCTTGAATCTTTTGATTGCAGAACCCGATCCCGCTTCCTCGCGAATCTTCTTCTTCTACTTGCTCTCCCTCACTCTAATCTAAAATCCTAATCTACTTGAAGAGAGGAAAAGTAATGGAATGGGATGTTGTGTGTTGAAATGAGGGTGAGAGACCCCTTTATAGCGAAGCTGCTGGAAGCCGAACAACCACGCGTATAAATGACATTAAAAACTGCTTGGAAGTTGAAAAGTTGTGAGAAAACAAACAACCTCACAGGAAATATAGACACCATGGACCGTGGTGTCTACTACCTCGGTGTTCTTCTATTCTTCGTTCTTTCTATGGGCACAGCAACTCAGGGGGATCCGTGGGGAGTCAAAATACACTCAACTAAGGTCAACGTAAGGGCAAAAAGGTCCAGAATTCTGTAAAACACAGAAAAGAACCATACCCAACCGTAAAATGGAAAAAAGAGTATAAATTATCACATAAAGCATATAATTTTTCCTAAAAATGCAGCAAAATGACCCTAAAATGATACACACTTTAAGCACTTATCAGTTTGCTGGACTGATGAGCACACAAGAATACTTAGTCAAGTCCCTTCCATGTCTAGGCCATTTGCATCCATGATAGTTAAAACAGATGCATCAAACATAGGATATGGTGGCATATTGAAACAAAAGTTAGAGTCACAGCCTAATGAGCAATTAGGTAAGTTTCATTTAGGTCTTTGCCTCGCACTACAATAAAATTATTCTGCTATCAAAAAAGAAATAGTACCCTATATTTCAAAATTTCAAGATGATGTATATTACAAAAAATTCTTGCTTTGAATTGATTACAAATCTGCAAAAGAGAGTTTACAAAAGGATGTTAAAAATCTGGTTTCAAAATAGATATTTGCCAGATGGCAAGCAATTCTTTTTGCTTTTGATTTTGACATTGATTTTATCAAAGGAAAAAACAATTTTCTTCCAAACTTTCTTATCAGAGAGCTTCTGCAAGGAAAGAGTGACAAAAATTCATTGTTACTGGATTCAAAATGAGTAACAACAAAGACAAAGGCAAAGGCAAAGGCAAAGGCATACAAAAGGCAGAAGACTATCAATTCCTGACTCGGACAGGCAATACATTTCTACCATTAGCCAACTTCCATCCTTTGCCCTACAAAACCATTCTATCAAACCGGAAATCAACTCATGACAACAACTGTTTGGTCAGACATACTGAACACCTTTTCCTTACCAGTTTCAAAACTACTCCTTCCCCTGAAACAATTAAATCACTAATACAAAAAGCTTTGGAAAATCTCATTTTCTTAGCGATGAGCCTCTTAAGACTCAACAATTTTATGAGCTCATCCTTGTTAATACCCGACATTACTCATACCCATGATAAAATTAATCCTGTATTTACCCTCTTCTCCAAATGCATAGATTGAAATGTACTGAGTACCCAACAATGGAGGAATCCTTTCGAAGAAATGAAATTTTCCATCATTTTCAATCCACCAACATACAATTACAATGATTACAAAATGGCATGTTATCAGGCATTCCTCTACTATCGTCATACTCACTCATGGTTCTTCAATTTTCATGACAATTGCATAACTACCTTTCCCAATTGGTTCTATTACTGGTGGACATGGTTTAGATGCTCTACTTCTATTCTTCCCAATGAAGCAAAAGAAGGTTGGGAATATCGAAACAAAAACACACACACCATCGAACCTTACACAAAGGAAGTTTAATTTTTTGGAGCTTCCAACATTGCCTAGATTTTTAGTTGGGAACACCGATTCCACAACTATCTACTTTATACATTTCCATTATCTGTAATTCAAGTCTACAAAGTTAAGTGGTGGAACGAGTACAAAATAAAGTTATATGGCAAGGAAAACGTTGAGTTTTTCTGCAGGACAAAGATGAAGAAGTTCAGCCTTCACAATTTGCATACATTTGACAAGAAGAAAAAGGTTGTCACAGGGCCGTCTACCCCAGTTAAAAGAGAGTCATTTGTCCTCGGCAAAAGCTAAATCCAAAGGACTCACACAGAAAGAAAGAGAAATTCCTGAGTTACTCAAAGATGATCCAAATATAGGACAAGTTTTTCTCCAAAAGATTCTTAACAAAAAAGACAATGACTCAGGCTGTGAGACATCCAGTTCTGCTAGATCCTCCACAAAACCAAAATCATGTGGTCTACAAGATTTACAAGATCCTTATGATCTATAACAACATAAAACGAAAAAGAAAAGAGCCCGCAAAGGTCTTAACCTTTTGCAAAAGTAAGGGTCATTTTCTAACAAAAATCTTTTCGTTGTACGAACGACAAAAGCGTCAGCCAAATGTCATTTTCATCATACCCAACAAAACGCAATACCAAGCACAAATTTTCAAAAGGTCTACAGCCAAGATATAAGAATGACAAAGCTTTCGGCGTATCATTGACATTTACGGCAAACAAAAGGAATCTACTTTTAGAAAAGCAAGCATTAATAATTCCTCCCTCGGCTATAAAAGGAGATGAATTCATTTGCCGAAGGTAGAGCGAGTTATCTTGAGTTTTCTCTTGTAATCACTTAGTAGCTTTCTAAGCTCACTCCCTCCCTTTATCTTTCTCTCTCTCTCTCTCTAAAAAATCTAGTTACTTTGTAATATTTTCTATCTACAACTTTACAAATTTCTACCCTACAATTACTGAAAGTACTATCTGTACAATTTTACTCTCTTCAGTAAAGATTACAGTTTTATGTTCATTTTATGTGTTTGTTGCGATCCTGCCCTTTTGGTATCAAAGCCATATAGACATTAGTAGTCGGCATTTAGACAGTGTTACTTGCATTTACTACCATTAGGTGCATAGAGCCGTCCTTAAGACATTGGTGATACCTTAGGCGTTCATCAACCAAGTTATCCCTTTGCCAACCGTGTGGTGGTCCTGGCGATGGTCCCGGCTATATCATTTGTCTACATTTAAGGGTTAGGACATGCACCGGTATTGGCGTATAGGATAAGAAGACTACTATCTTTGAACTCAGATAGCAGTCATAAGGACATAGTTAACTCAAAAGAACATAGGACAGGTCCCATATTTAGGGCACCTACCCCAGACAATTGTGGCAGTTGGAACATACCTAGAATAGAGGTTGATGGAGATGTCACCATGCCCTTTGATTTAAAAGAATCAAATCAATTTGGCATTACTAATATGCTGGTTAAAGGTTGTATAATTCAACCGAATTTTGTTTTAGTTGTTCTATTGCAGGGCATAAGGTTCATTCCAGCACTGACCTGATTTTGTGAGCAATTTTCGACAAGCATCAACATGGTTTAAGTCTGATATTTTTGCATGGATTTCAAGGTCAAGATGTAAGCTTTCCAACAAGACAAGTTGCATCCAATTTGGAGTTCATTTGGTCATCCAAATCAGCCAAAAACCAAGAGATGTCAAAACTGCCCAGCAATCCAGAATTAACCCGGTTTTGTTTAGTTTATAACTTAAGCTATATTAAGGCTTAAGTCTTGTATTTTTTTATATTTTGGGTCCTTAATATGTTATCTACGTGGTCCAAGTGATAAAATCAATTTATCTCAAGTAGAAGATGAAGAACCAGACCATTCTTCCAAACCGTGCAGATTGAACCCGGTTCAGACCAGTCTGGCCATTTTGATGTTTTCACTTGGCAAATGAAATCCAAAATGAGTAATTCCACTTGGAGGAGTTAGAAGACTTCCTGAGGTTTCCATCCATATGTGGCAATCCATATTATCACCACGTTTGGTATGGGAAACGTGGCCTCCAAAAACAGCCAGAAAACTGCCTAGTAAGCTCGGTTGAAGCATGAGTTGTTTTTCCTTCTCAGGTGGGTTTTCCCAGCTGCATGGCCACTTGACTACATCACACCACGTCCAAGGCTGCTAGAACCATGCTCATTTGCTGCTAAAGAGGCTTTGAAGTGTGTGAACCAATGAGAAAATGAAGAAGAAAACAGCACCTTAATTCTGATTGGCTAGCCGTAATGCCTTTTGGGCTGTCCAATGAGAATTAAGCAGCAAAATCAGCTTGTATTAAGCTTAGTTTAGGTGTTAATTGATGTATTAATAAGTTAGACATAGTTTAGATTTATATTTTGATGTATTAGATTAGTTTAGAAAGCTTGTAATCTGGTTTATGTTCTAACCGATTGTAATTAGTGTTAATACCTTTCCTAAGCATGAAGAAAGGTAGTAAGGTGTATTTTACTAGCTAGCAAAGGTCTTGGCTGCTTATTTAAGAAGCCCCATGGCCTAGCTTGCAATACAACCCTTTTTTTGGAAGTGATAAATCAGTTTTGAAAGCTTGTGTGCTTTCTTCTCTTAAACTCTTACTTGCTTATCCTTAATTAGGCCAATTAAGGTGGTGTTCAAGTGAGTCTTAAGCAAATGTTAAGTGGTGTTTCTGTATCTTAACACTTTGTTTAAGGGCCCTAAACTTAGCTTGGTGGTTGTTAGATCTTAGAGTATCCTACCACAAGAGGGAGGGTGAGTTGTGGTGTCTGATTTTCGCATTATATATGACAAACACCTCTGTGACTTGTTTGCAGAGGGTGTTTTC
>JACYFF010031959.1:29820255-29832421 GCA_017589665.1 Selenicereus undatus
AACTTTACAAATTTCCAACCAACAATTCCTGCAAGTATTATCTGTACCATTTTACTATCTTTAGTAAAGATTATAGTTTTATGTTCATTTTATGAGTTTGTTGCGATCTTACTCTCCTGGTATCAGAGCCATATAGACATTAGTAGTCGGCATTTAGATAGTGTTACTTGCAATAACTACCATTAAGTGCTTAGAGTCGTCAATAAGACATTGGTGGTTCCTTAGGCGTTGGTTAGCCAAGTTATCCGTTGGTCAACCGTGTGGTGGTCCTGGTCGGTGGTCTCATCTATATCATTTGTCTACATTTAAGGGTTAGGACATGCACCAGTATTGGCGTATAGGTTAAGAAGACTACTGTCTTTGAACTCAAATAGCAGTCATAAGGACATAGTTAACTGAAATGAACATAGGACATGTCCCATATTTACGACACCTATCCTAGACAATTATGGTAGTTGGAACATACCTAGAATAGAGGTTGACATAATTCACAAAATTGGCACCTTTGATTTTGCTAAAGCTTACTCTATCAAAACTCATGAAGAAATCATAAGTTTACAAAATGGTTTGCAAACAATTGCCATGATTAAGCACAATTCTATTGAGAGTCATTTGAAAGCAAACTACAGATTTATGTATATTGGTCTTGCACAACTTTCCATTAGACCTCTTCTTAAGAAATGCATTAATGCTCCCATTTACATGGCTCTAAGAGATAAAAGACTTAAGAAATATAAGTCTTCAGTCTTAGCAGTTATAAAGATAAATGTTTGCAAAGGTCCTATATTTTTCAATTGTTATCCAGATTTTATAGTAGACCTTACATGTCCTATGACAACAAAAGCCTTGAAGTTGGATGTCCATATTCAAAGTGATGAATTTCATGATTTCAAAACCTTTGTTGTCATATTTCGAGTTTATTATAGACTCATGTCTACAAATTTAAATACAAAACTCCTTAACCCTCTTTCTTCAAATACACAAGAGACAGTTTTATTCCAAATTGACGAACAACAGTCTTCACTCCAAAACTTCTCAAATGGGACAAGAACTCTTCCAGATGAGATTGAGCTTCAAGAACCTCAACCATCCGCACAAACAGAAAGAAGAGATATTGATCAAGTTATAAAAGAAACCGATGGTTTTATTCCAGACAAAAAATAGATTTCTTGGCCATGACATTGTCAAGGCACCATTAAACCCCTCATGAGATCACTTGCACGTGCTGATAAATTTACTGATGAGATTAAAGACAAGAAGCAATTGCAAAGATTTCTTGGATGTCTCAATTATGTTTCAAATTTCTTTCCAAATTTACAACAATTGTGTGCACCTTTATACAAAAGACTCAGAAAGAACACAGCTCCCTCGATTGATGAGCATACAAGAATAGTTAGATAAGTCAAAGAAAGAGTAAAGTCCCTTCCATGTCTAGGAATGCCAAATCCATTTGCATCAATGATAGTTGAAACAGATGCATCAAAAATAAGATATGGTGGCATAGTGAAACAAAAGTTAAAGTCACATCCCAATGAGCAGTTAGGTAAGTTTCATTTAGACTATTAACAAAGAAATAGTACTTTGTATTTCAAAATTTCAAGATGATTTGTTTTACAAAAAATTCTTGCTTCGAAAAGATTTCAAATCTGCCAAAGATTTTACAAAAGGATGTCAAAAATTCGGTTTCGAAATAAATATTTGCCTGATGGCAAGCAATTCTTTCTGTTTTTGATTTTGACACTAATTTTATCGAAGGAAAAACAATTCTCTTCCAAACTTTCTTACCAGAGAGTTTCTGAAAGGAAAGAGAGACAAAAATTCATTGCTGCAAGAGTCAAAATGAGTAACAACAAAGACAAAGGAAAAGGTATACAAAAGGCAGAAAACTATCAATTCCAGATTCAAACACACAATACATTTCTACCAGTAGCCAACTTCCATCCTTTGCCCTGCAAAACCATTCTCTCAAACCTTCCTACAAAATCAACTCATGAGAACACTATTGGTCCGACATACTGAACACCTTTTCCTTAACGGTTTCAAAACAACTCCCTCCCCTGAAACAATTAAATCCCTAATACAAAAAAGCTTTGGAAAATTTCATTTTCTTAGCGATGACCCTCTCAAGACTCAAAAAGTTTATGAGGTCATCCTTGTTAATACCCGCTCCATCGACATTACTCACACCCATGACAAAAGTAATCCCGGATTTATCCTCTTCTCCAAATGCATAATTTGAAACGTATTGAGTACCCAACAATGGAAGAATCCTTTAGAAGAAAGGAAATTTTCCATCATTTTCAATTCGCCAACATACAATTACAATGATTACAAAATGACATGTTATCGGGCATTTCTCTACCATCCTGACACTCACTCTTGGTTCTTCAATTTCCATGACAATTGCACAACTACCTTTCCCAATTGGTTCTATTACTTGTGGACATGGTTTGGATGCTCCACTTCTGTTCTTCCCAATGAAGCAAAAGAAGGTTGGGAATACCGGAACAAAAACGCACCCACTATCGAACCTTACACAAAGGAAGTTCAATTTTTTCGAACTTTCAACATTGCCTGGATTTTTAGTTGGAAATACCGATTCCACAATTTCCATTATCTATAATTCTAGTCTACAAAGTTAAGTGGTGGAACGAGTACAAAATAAAGTTATGTGGCAAGGAAAACGTTGAGTTTTTCTCTAGGCCAAAGACGAAGAAGTTCCCCCTTCACAATTAGCATACATTTGACAAGAAGAAAGAGACTGCCACAGGGCTGTCTACCCCAGTTAAAAGAGAGAGTCCTTCGTCCTCGGCAAAAGCTCAATCCAAAGGACTCACACAAAAGGAAAGAGAAATTCCTGAGTTACTCAAAGATGATCCAGCCATGGGACAAGCTTTTCGACAAAAGATACTTGACAAAAAAGACAATAACTCAGGCTGTGAGACCGCCAGTTCCGCTAGATCCTCCACAAGATTCACAAAAACCTTATGATCTATAACAAAATAAAACAAAAACGAAAAGAGCCCGCGAAGGTCTTGACTTTTGGCAAAAGTAAGGGTCATTTTCTAACAAAAATCTTTTCTTTGTACGTTCGACAAAAGCATCGGCAAAACGTCATTTTCATAGTGCCCAACAAAACACTGTTCACAAAAAGTACCAAGCACAAATTTTCAAATGGTCTACTGTCAACAGATAAGAATGACAAAGCTTTCAGCGTATTATTGACATTTACGGCAGACAAAAGTAATCTACTTTTAGAAAAACAAGCATCAATAATTCATCCCCTGGCTATAAAAGGAGACGAATTCATGCGCAGTAGGCATAGCGAATTATCTTAAGCTTTCTCTTGTAATCATTCAGTAGCCTTCTAAGCTCCTTCTCTCTCTCTCTCTCTCTCTCTCTCTCTCTCTCTCTCTCTCTCTAAAAAATCTAGTTACTTTGTAATATTTCCTATCTACAACTTTACAAATTTCCAACCTACAATTCCTACAAGTATTATCTGTACAATTTTACTATCTTTAGTAAAGATTACAGTTTTATGTTAATTTTATGAGTTTGTTGCGATCCTTCCCTCCTGGTATCAAAGTCATATAGACATTAGTAGTCGGCATTTAGACAGTGTTACTTGCATTTACTACCATTAAGTGCATAGAGTCGTCGTTAAGACGTTGGTGATACCTTAGGCGTTGGTCGGCTAAGTTTTCCGTTGGTCAGCCGTGTGGTGGCCCTGGTCGGTGGTCCCATCTATATCATTTGTCTGCATTTAATTGTTAGGACATCCACCGGTATTGGCGTATAGGTTAAGAAGGCTATTGTCTTTGAACTGAGATAATAGTCATAAGGACATAGTTAACTCAAATGAACATAGGACAGGTCCCATATTTAGGGCACCTACCCCAGACAATTATGGCAGTTGGAACATACCTAGAATAAAGGCTGACATAATTTACAAAATTGGTACCTTTGATTTTGTTAAAGCTTACTCTATCAAAACTCATCAAGAAGTCATAAGTTTACGAAATGGTTTGCAAACAATTACCATGATTAAGCACAATTCCATTGAGAGTCATTTCAAATCAAATTACAGATTTATGCATATTGGTCTTGCACAAGTTGCCATTAAACCTCTTCTTAAGAAAGGTATTAGTGCTCCCATTTAAATGGCTCTAAGAGACAAAAGACTTAAGAAAGATAAGTCTTCACTCTTAACAGTCATACAAATAACTGTTTGCAAAGGTCCTATATTTTTCAATTGCTATCCAGATTTTACAGTAGATCTTACATGTCCCATGACAACAAAAGCCTTGAAGTTGGACGTCCATATTCAAGGTGATGAATTTCACAATTTCAAAAACTTTGTTGTTATATTTCGAGTTTATTTTAGACTCATGTCTCCAAATTTAAATACAAGATTCCTTAATCCTCTTTCTTCAAATACACAAGAGACAGTTTTATTCCAAATTGAAGAACAACGGTCTTCACTACAAAACTTCTCAAATGGGATGAGATAACTCTCCTAAACGAGATTGAGCTTTAAGAACCTCAACCATCCACACAAACAGAAAGAACATATATTGATCAAGTTGTAAAAGAAACTGATGGTTTTATTCCAGACAAAAACTAGATTTCTTGGCCATGACATTTATCAAGGCACCATTAAACCAATCATGAGATCATTAGCATTTGCTGATAAATTTCCTGATGAGATTAAAGACAAAAAATAATTGCAAAGATTTCTTGGGTGTCTCAATTATGTTTCTAACTTCTTTCCAACTTTAAGACAACTCTGTGCACCTCTACACAAAAGACTTAGAAAGCACACAGTTCCCTGGACTGATGAGCATACAAGAATTGTTAGATAAGTCAAAGAAAGAGTCAAGTCCCTTCTATATCTAGGAATGTCAAATCCATTTGCATCTGTGATAGTTGAAATAGATGCATCAAAAATAAGATATGGTGGTATATTAAAACAAAAGTTAGAGTCACAGCCCAATGAGCAGTTAGGTAAGTTTCATTTAGGTCTTTGCCTCGCACTACAATAAAATTATTCTACTATCAACAAAGAAATAGTACTTTGTATTTCAAAATTTCAAGATGATTTGTTTTACAAAAATTCTTGCTTCGAATAGATTCCAAATCTGCAAAAGAGATTTTACAAAAGGATGTTAAAAATCCGGTTTCGAAACAAATATTTGCCTGATGGCAAGCAATTCTTTCTGTTTTTGATTTTGACATTGATTTTATCAAAGGAAAAAACAATTTTCTTCCAAACTTTCTTACCAGAGAGTTTCTGAAAGGAAAGAGCGACAAAAATTCATTGTTGCAGGATTCAAAATGAGTAACAACAAAGACAAATGCAAAGGTATGCAAAAGGCAGAAAACTATCAATTCTAGAATCAGACACACAATACATTTCTACCATTAGCCAACTTCCATCTTTACCCTATAAAACCATTCTCTCAAACCCTCCTACAAAATCAACTAATGACAACAAGTATTTGGTCCGACCTACTGAACACCTTTTCCTTACCGGTTTCAAAACAACTCCTTCCCCTGAAAAAATTAAATCACTAATACAAAAAACCTTGGAAAATCTCATTTTCTTAGCGATCACCCTCTCAAGACTCAACAATTTTATGAGCACATCCTTGTTAATACCCGCTCCATCGTCATTACTCACACCCATGACAAAATCAATCTCGGATTTATCCTCTTCTCCAAATGCATAATGTACTGAGTACCCAACAATGGAAGAATCCTTTCGAAGAAAGGAAATTTTCCATCATTTTCAATCCGCCAACATACAATTACAATGATTACAAAATGACCTGTTATCGGGCATTTCTCTACCATCCTGATACTCACTCTTGGTTCTTCAATTTCCACGACAATTGCACGACTTCCTTTCCCAATTGGTTCTATTACTTGTTTACATGGTTTGGCTGCTCTACTTCTGGTCTTCCCAATGAAGCAAAAGAAGGTTGGGAATACCGGAACAAAAACACACCCACTATTGAACCTTACACAAAGGAAGTTCAATTTTTTCAAACTTTCGACATTGCTTGGATTTTTAGTTGGGAATACCAATTCCACAACTATTTACCTAATACATTTCCATTATCTATAATTCAAGTCTACAAAGTTAAGTGGTGGATCGAGTACAAAATAAAGTTATGTGGTAAGGAAAACGTTAAGTTTTTCTCCAGGCCAAAGACGAAGAAGTTCACCCTTGACAATTAGCATACATTTGACAAGAAGAAAGAGACTGCCTTCTACCCCAGTTAAAAGAGAGAGTCCTTCATCCTTGGCAAAAGCTCAATCCAAAGGACTCACACAAAAGGAAAGAGAAATTCTTGAGTTACTCAAAGATGATCCAGCCATGGGACAAGCTTTTCTCCAAAAGATACTTGACAAAAAAGACAATAACTCAAGCTATGAGACCGCCAGTTCTGCTAGATCATCCACAAGATTCACAAGATCCTTATGATCTATAACAAAATAAAAGAAAAAAGAAAAAAGCCCATGAAGGTTTTGACTTTTGGCAAAAGCAAGGGTCATTTTCTAACAAAAATCTTTTCTTTGTACGTACGACAAAAGCATCGGCAAAACGTCATTTTCACAGTGCCCGACAAAACACTGCTCACAAAAAGTACCAAGCAAAAATTTTAAAATGGTCTACAGTCAACAATAAGAATGACAAAGCTTTCAGCTTATTATTGACATTTACAGCAAACAAAAGGAATCTACTTTCAGAAAAGCAAGCGTCAATAATTCATCCCTCGGCTATGAAAGGAGACGAATTCATGTGCGGAAGGCAGGGCGAATTATCTTTAGCTTTCTCTTGTAATCACTCAGTAGCCTTCTATGCTCCCTCTCTCTCTCTCTAAAAATCTAGTTACTTTGTAATATTTCCTGTCTACAACTTTACAAATTTCTAACCTGCAATTCCTACAAGTATTATCTGTACAATTTTACTATCTTTAGTAAAGATTACAGTTTTATGTTAATTTTATGAGTTTGTTGCGATCCTGCCCTCCTGGTATCAAAGTCATATAGACATTAGTAGTCAGCATTTAGACAGTGTTACTTGCATTTACTACCATTAAGTGCATAGAGTCGTCGTTAAGATGTTGGTGGTACCTTAGGCATTGGTCGGCTAAGTTTTCCGTTGGTCAGCCGTGTGGTGGCCCTGGTCGATGGTCCCATCTATATCATTTGTCTGCATTTAATTGTTAGGATATGCACCGGTATTGGCGTATAGGTTAAGAAGACTATTGTCTTTGAACTCAGATAGTAGTCATAAGGACATAGTTAACTCAAATGAACATAGGACAGGTCCCATATTTAGGGCACCTACCCCAGACAATTATGGCAGTTGGAACATACCTAGAATAGGGGTTGACATAATTTACAAAATTAGTACCTTTGATTTTGTTAAAGCTTACAATTACCATGATTAGGCACAATCCCACTAAGAGTCATTTGAAAGCAAATTACAGATTTATGCATATTGGTCTTGCACAAGTTGCCATTAAACCTCTTCTTAAGAAAGGTATTAATGCTCCTATTTAAATGGCTCTAAGAGACAAAAGACTTAAGAAAGATAAGTCTTCACTCTTAGCAGTCATACAGATATATGTTTGCAAAGGTCCTATATTTTTCAATTGTTATTCAGATTTTACAGTAGATCTCACATCTCCCATGACAATAGAAGCCTTGAAGTTGGATGTCCATATTCAAGGTGATGAATTTCATGATTTCAAAAACTTTGTCATATTTCGAGTATATTTTAGACTCATGTCTACAAATTTAAATACAAGATTCCTTAATCCCCTTTCTTCAAATACACAAGAGATAGTTTTATTACAAGTTGAAGATGACAAGCCAATAGTCTTCACTCTAAAGCTTCACAAATGGGACGAGATAACTCTCCCAGATGAGATTGAGCTTCAAGAACCTCAACCATCCGCACAAACAGAAAGAAGAGATATTGATCAAGTTATAAAAAAAACTGATGGTTTTATTCCTGATAAAAATTAGACTTCTTGGCCACAACATTAATCAAGGCACCATTAAACCCATCATGAGATCATTAGCATTTGCTAATAAATTTCCTGATGAGATTAAAGACAAGAAGCAATTGCAAAGATTTCTTGGGTGTCTCAATTATGTTTCTAATTTCTTTCCAAATTTACAACAATTGTGTCCGCCTGTATACAAAAGACTCAGAAAGCACACAGTTCCCTAGACGGAGGAGTATACAAGAATAGTTAGATAAGTCAAAGAAAGAGTCAAGTACTCAAGTCCCTTCCATGTCTCGGAATGCCAAATCCATTTGCATCCATGATGGTTGAAACAGATGCATCAAAAATAGGATATGGTGGCATATTGAAACAAAAGTTAGAGTCATAGCCTAATAAGCAATTAGTTGGGTTTCATTCAGGTCTTTGGCTCGCACTACAATAAAATTATTCTACTATTAAAAAATAAATATTATCAGTAGTACTTTGTACTTCAAAATTTCAAGATGATTTGTTTTATAAAAAATTCTTGCTTCGAATAGTTTGCAAATCAGCAAAAGCGATTTTACAAAAGGATGTTAAAAATTTCGTTTCGAAACAAATATTTGCTAGATGGCAAGAAATTCTTTCTGCTTTTGATTTTGACAATTATTTTATCAAAGAAAAAAACAATTCTCATCCAGACTTTCTTACCAGAGAGTCTCTATAAGGAAAGAGTGACAAAAATTCATTGTTGCAGGATTCAAAATGAGTCACAACAAAGACAAAGATAAAGGCATACAAAAGGCAAAATACTATCAATTTCATATTCAAACATGCAATACATTTCTACCATTGGCTAACTTCCATCCTTTGCCCTACAAAACCATTCTCTCAAAACCTCCTACAAAATCAACTCATGACAACAACTATTTGGTCCGACATACTGAACACCTTTTCCTTACCAGTTTCAAAACAACTCATTCCCTTGAAACAATTAAATCACTAATACAAAAAAGCTTCGGAAAATCTTATTTTTTTAGCAATGACCCTCTCAAGACTCAACAATTTTATGATTTCATGTTAATACCCACTCCATCAACATTACTCACACCCATGACAAAATTAATCTCGAATTTATCCTCTTCTCCAAATCCATAATTCGACATGTACTGAATACCCAACAATGTAAGAATCCTTTCGAAGAAAGGAAATTTTCCATAATTTTCAATCCACCAACATACAATTACAATGATTACAAAATGGCCTGTTATCGGGCATTTCTCTACCATCCTGATACTCACTCATGGTTCTTCAATTTTCATGACAATTGCACGATTACATTTCCCGATTGGTTCTATTACTGGTAGACATGGTTTGGATGCTCTACTTCCATTACTGGTAGACATGGTTTGGATGCTCTACTTCTATTCTTCCCAATGAAGCAAAAGAAGGTTGAGAATACCGGAACAAAAACACACCCACCATCGAACCTTACACAAAGGAAGTTCAATTTTTTTTCGAACTTTCAACATTGCCTGGATTTTTAGTTGGGAATACCAATTCCACAACTATTTACTCAACACATTTCCATTATCTGTAATTCAAGTCTACAAAGTTAAGTGGTGGAACAAGTACAAAATAAAGTTATGTGGCAAGGAAAACGTTGAGTTTGAAGACGAAAAAGTCCACCCTTCACAATTTGCATACATTTGACAAGAAGAAAGAGAGTGCCACATGGCCATCTACCCCAGTTATAAGAGAGAGTCCTTCGTCCTCGTCAAAAACTCAATCCAAAGGACTCACACAAAAGGAAAGAGAAATTCTTGAGTTACTCAAAGATGATCCAGCCATAGGACAAGTTTTTCTGCTAAAGATACTTTACAAAAAAGACAATGACTCAGGCGATCGCTAGTTCTGCTAGATACTCTGCAAAACTGCTAGATACTCTGCAAAACCAAAGTCATGTGGTCTATAGGATTCACAAGATCACTAGGATCTATAACAAAATAAAACAAAAAAGAAAAGAGCCCACGAAGGTCTTGACCTTTGCCAAAAGTAGGGATCATTTTCTAACAAAAATCTGTTCTTTGTACGTATGACAAAAGCGTCGGCAAAATGTCATTTTTACAATACCCAACAACACACTGTTCACAGACAGTACCGAACACAAATTTTCAAAAGGTCTACAGTCAAGAGATAAGAATAACAAAGCTTTCATCGTATTTGTGACATTTACGGCAGACAAAAGGAATCTACTTTTAGAAAAGTAAGCATCAATAATTCATCCCTCCACTATAAAAGAAGATGAATTCATTTGTAGAAGGCAAAATGAATTATCTTGAGTACTCTTGTAATCACTCAGTAGCCTTCTAAGCTCTCTCTCTCTCTCTCTCTCTCTCTCTCTCTAACAAATCTAGTCTCTTTGTAATATTGTCTATCTACAATTCTCCAAATCACTCTGTAGTCTTGTGAATCCTGTAGATCACATAATTTTGGTTTTATGGAGGATCCAGTACAACTGGCAGTCTCATCACTTAATTCATTGTTTTTCTTATGAAGTATCTTTTGGAGAAAGACTTGTTCCATGGCTCGATCATCTTTGAGTAACTTAAGAATTTCTCTTCCCTTTTCTGTGAGTCCTTTGAATCAAGCTTTTACCGATGACGAAGGACTCTCTCTTTTGATTGGGGTAAACGAGCCTATGGAAATTTGTAGAATTGTAGATAGAAAATATTAAAAAGTAACTAGATTTGTTAAGAGAGAGAGAGAGAGAGAGAGATAGAGAGAGAGAAAGAGAGAGAGCATAGAAGGTTACTGAATGATTACAAGAAAAAACTCAAGATAATTCGCTTTGCCTTCTGCAAATGAATTCATCTCATTTTATAGCCGAGGGATGAATTATTGACTACTGCTTTTATAAAAGTGGATTCCTTTTGTCTACCGTAAATGTCAATAATACACTGAAAGCTTTGTCATTCTTATCTCTTGACTATAGACCTTTTGAAAATTTGTGCTTGATACTGTTTGTGAACAGTATTTTGTTGGTTACTGGAAAAATGATGTTTTTCCGATGTTTATCTTACCTGCAAAGAAAAGATTTTTGTTAGAAAATGGCCCTAAATTTTCAAAAGGTCAAGACCTTCGCAGGCTCTTTTCTTTTTTATTTTATTTTGTTATAAATCATAAGGATCTTGTGAATCATGTAGATCATATGATTTTGGTTTTGTGGAGGATTCAACAGAAACGACAATCTCATCGCCTGAGTCGTTGCCTTTTTTGTCACGTATCTTTTGGAGAAAAACTTGTCTCATGGCTAGATAATCTTTGAGTAACTCGAGAATTTCTCTTTCCTTTTGTTTGAGTCCTCTAGATCGAGTTTTTGTCGAGGATGAATGACTCTCTCTTTTGACTGGGGTAGATGACCCTGTGGCAATCTCCTTCTTCTTGACAAATGTATTCAAATTGTGAAGGGTGAACTTCTTTGTCTTTGTCCTGCAGAAAAACTCAACGTTTTCCTTACCACATGACTTTATTTTGTACTCATTCCACCACTTAAATTTATAGACTCGAATGACATATAATGAAAATGTATTAAGTAAATAGTTGTGGAATTGGTATTCCCAACTAAAAATCCAGGCAACGTTGAAAGTTCGAAAAATTGAACTTCCTTTATGTAAGGTTCAATGATGAGTGTGTTTTTGCTCTGGTATTCCCAACCTTCTTTTGCTTCATTGGGAAGAATAGAAGTAGAGTATCCAAATCATGTCCACCAGTAATAGAACCAACTAGGAAAGACAGTCGTGCAATCGTCATGAAAATTGAAGAACTATGAGTGAGTATCAGGATGGTAGAGAAATGTCCGATAACATGCCTTTTTGTAATTATATGCTCATCAGTCCAGGGAACTGGGTTCTTTCTGAGTCTTTTGTATAGAGGTGCACACAATTGTTGTAAATTTGGAAAGAAATTAGAAACATAATTGAGACACCCAAGAAATCTTTGCAATTGCTTCTTGTCTTTAATCTCATAAGGAAATTTATCAGCAAATGCTAATGATCTCATGAATGGTTTAATGGTGCCTTGATAATGTCATGGCCAAGAAATCTAATTTTTGAATGGAATAAAACCATCGGTTTCTTTTATAACTTGATCAATATCTCTTC
>JACYFF010031959.1:29877421-29896282 GCA_017589665.1 Selenicereus undatus
GAAAAACATAAAGCCTACATGATAAAACACAATTTTAACCATTTTAATGTTTACATTTTCTATGTTTGGATAAATATAAATTATTTGTGAAACAAAACATAAAATTATTAGTACGATTATTAGGTAATCAAGCTAAGCTGAGTCGTTTGCCAGCGTGATTCAGCTAGGACGATGAGATAAGGTTCCGATAATGATAACAAAGCAGGCATACAATCTAAATTAAACCGAGATTAAGCAACCACAATAGACGGTCATAATGACAGCCCATTCTGTTTTTGCTCCTGAATGGGGAGCAAATTCTCTCTCCTCGGTCCCCATTAGAATTTAGAAAGCTGTTCGAATTGGCCACCATTTTGCCTTGTTTTTGTTTTTTTCTTATTATTATTGTATGATACTATTAATTGATTAAAATTCTCCCTCGTCCTCTGTGTATATGAGTTGTATCTCTCTTACTTTTCCGCCCGTGGGCACATAGCAATATACCATGCACTGGCTGGCTTCATTAGGCGTGTCTGCCTATCAGGGTCCTAAGTCGCCATCAATAATCAACTTTAAATTCTTTATTTTATCTTTTTGGAAAATTATAATTAGATATTTTTATATTTAAAATTTTAAAATAAATTTATCTATTATTCAAATTTTAGAATACATTTTTTGAAAGTTGGATTGTTGTAGCTAGTGTAGGGGGAGTTATCATATGTGTGTTTGCAATTTCACTCGATCTTTAATTTTTTTTTTTTTACTTTTTCCATGTTATTTATCGCATTAGGTTCAAATTCTTGTTTGTACAATATTACTTGAAATTTTTTTTAATGAAAATTACTTTCAAAATGATTTATTTATTTGTTGTAAAAAATATTTACTGAGATATTATTCTTGGCTAAGATTATATTGCCTATGTTCTAGTGAAAGCATTATCTGGTAGTTGGTGGGATCATGATCGCACCCCTTGTTTCTTGGCATTTTTTGGGGGAATAGGGTGGTGATGGGATGCTTCAAAAATCTATCTATTTATTTAACGTCTTCTCTAAATTTCCACAGAGAAAATGTCATATGGAGTTTATCAAACTTGTGTTGTGGTTGTGATTTCGCCAAGTGTTAAAATTTTGAGCATGAGGTAGAAAATTGATGCAAGTTCTTCTTGCTATACTCTAGAGAGCTAATGCGTTGTTGAATATGATGCACAGTATACGAGTGTATTGGAGGTATTTTCTCTCTAAAGAGGGCGCTTTTGATACGTACATGTTGATGAGGTCCTATTTTATTTCGCGTTTTAGATAGGTAGATAGATGTAAAGAGATATAAGGAGTTGTAAGAAGCTGTAAGGAGATGTAAGGAGCTGTAAGGAGATGTAAGGAGTTGTAAGGAGGTGTAAGGATAGATGTAAGGAGTTGTTATTGTTAAAGAGTTGCATAGTATAGTTTGTTTTGCAATGACCGTTTTTGGATGAAAAATAATAATATTAAAATAACATACTTATTGAAAATAAACACTTAATTAAGTTAATTACACAACAATAAAATATATTAATCCGCATAAATTTGGAGAATAAAATTTCGTTCACTTGAGGTGATTTTTTATATGAACATTAATTTGATCTAATAAACAAAGTATAACAAAAAAAAAATTGACAAAATTGAATACAACTCTTCAAATAAATTCCTATTTTAAGTGAATAATTTTAAATATAAATAAATGTATGGTCGTCTATAATAATATATATTTAATGTTAAAACTCAAATATAATTTACATCGTTATATTATGTTTTTATGTTTATGTAAATGCTGTGTTCATAAGATATTTATAAATTTTGTATATTGGTAGTATATTAAAAAAATATACATATTTTTGTAACTAAAATAAATGAATGTTATAGAAAATCTATGAAATGTAAGAAGATGTATAAAGATGTATAGATATGTAAGGAGATGTAAGAAGATGTAAGGAGCTGCAATGAGATGTAAGAAGCTGTAAAGAGATGTAAGCTCTTAGTTAAATCCAAAAAAACGCGAAATAAAACAGGGCTACTTCTAAACCACTTTTTTTCTTTTGCCTATATATATTTAATATTGTTGTATTATATAAATTTGATGTATTTTATGTGTATATACTTGGTGTATGTAAATAGATGCTGATTTTATTCTTGTACTATGTTGTGTCCCAAATTCAAATAAATAAAATGTTTTCCACACCTCAATAATTTCCAACAATTATTGTCTTGCAATGTGTTTTTTTGCAGAATTTGTCTCTGTCTTTGTTTATCTCAATGTGTACCTTCTCACTTTCTCTTTCATCATCGTAGAACATGTATCTCTCTGTCTATTAGAAATTCCTTCTTACTTGTAATTTATTGTAATCTTTATTTTCCAAAATTCTTTTGGAATTTTGGTTGAGCGGTCTGCATCAAAATTGTTCGGCAGCCTTTGATGGCTTGATTTTTCTTTTTTATGTTTCTTTTGACTTGTCTTTCAATGATGAGCGACAAAGAAGCCCAGGCAGCGGGAACAAGAAAACCTTGGTCTATCTTCTAATACATGTCATCTGTACTAAAAAGAAACCATGTTTATATTGAGTGATTGCATGTGCTTTTCATAACTGTGAGCTTTTTTATAACCATTAAATTTTAATGTCAACAGTCTTTAGTCCAAACAAAGAAGGATGTTACAAGTAATTCCTTTCTATATATAATTTTGCACTTTCTTCCACAATATCTTTCATAAATTTATTTTATGGACAAATACACTCGTTTATTTTTCATTTGGGCCATTGGTTATAGGTAGACTACCTGTCATTTGGGACAAGCGGGTAAAATATGAGTAAGATGTATTCGAATTCAGGTAAAGTACGGGTCGGGTGCATTTCGGATTCAAGTAATATACGGACGAGTATATTATGATTTTGCGGGTTTCGGGTCGACCCAACGGGTTTAATGCACCCTTTTTGTGAGTTGTTTCTCTTTCGTCAGAATTATAAACTTAGCATATTTATTACTTAAAATTATTTGAATTTGATGAACAAGCAATTGTAATCGTAATTTCTTAAAAGATTATTAAAAATGTTCAAAAATTTCATTGTGAAATATGGATGTCATGCATGTGTGGGCAATGAGTTGAGTCCACTTTGAGTTGGGTGGGTTGACCCGTATATTAAAATAGAGTCAATAACAATTTATATCATTTATGAGCCAACCCATCTAACGCATATTAATCAGTTGGAGCGGTTCAGTTTGTTAATAGCACATTCAATAATTCGATATTTTTGTTAACTAACTTAACAATAATTAATCAGGTGCATTTTTTTGGTGGGTCGATAATAACAGAACACCTATCGGCCCATTCCCCAGCATTAGCATCATATTTTGAGACAAATTAGAATGGAAGCCAAATGAAAGGATATTGGAGAAGCACAAGATATCATAATTATTTTTAATTGTAACATCAAAATTTTAGATTATTATAGAGTAATATTGTTCAAAATATGATGAGATATATTCATTTACAAGTCGCATATGGTGTCATTTTATGAGAGTGAAGTTGCAAAAGAAAGGGTATTATTATTTAATTTGCGAAAGCTTTGATAATTGTATAACATCTTGCTAAATGATTTGATATAATAATCATTATTGTTAAGAGGGATAAATTAAAGAAAAATAAAAAAAATAAGCATATAATGTAGGTCAAGCGGGTGGATTCAAATTCGGGTTCGGGTCAGATTTTACCAACTAATTTGTGGAGTTTTTGAGTTCGGGTTTAGAAAATCATGCTCAAAACCCAAAATTTTCGGGCAATTTGGGTCAATTTTTCGGGTCAGGTCAATATTTGCTAGGTCTAATTATAGATAACAATTTTTTTTATTTTTCTTTGTTTACTTCATGAAAGTATATTCACCACTTATATTTATCGCACGCAACGTGCACACCTTTTCAACCAATTATAGTAAAATAAGAGATTACATATCCAATTGGGATGGCGATGGTCGAGTTTAGGTTGGCCCCTTCTAACCCGGACCTATTTATTTATTCTTTTGGACTTGGACTAGATTCAATCCATGAAGATAGGACCTAGACCTAGATACTTTGGGTCTAGTAGGTCCACATGTCCTTAGTAGGTCCAATACATTTGTACGATGGAAATGCCAACAAATTTGAATTTCCACCCGATTTGACCAATCCAAGATTAGACGAGGAAAATATCTTTCTTCTATTAATCATGTGCAAAAACAGGAAGTGAGCTAGAAAACTTGCAACCAATAGCAGCAAAATCCTATTCTTATGATGTATTAGGCATTCTTCTTTAACTAAAAGTTAGAAATAGAAATGCCATACCTATTATCTTGAGATACCCTCCTCCTCCCTTACTTAAAAAAATGTACTCAATCATCCCATAAACATGTGAACAAACACTGCAAAAAAAAAAAAAAAAGATTTCTACTTCCACAAAAATGTATATAGATTTTTTTATTATTACCAACTTCAATATTGACAAAGTAAACCCTCTTAGTTATTACTGTCAGTAAGCTAGTACTCATTGCTACTTTTTCTGAAATTAAAAATATTATTGAGTCTTAAGCATATCCAGGGTCAGGTTAGAGCCCAATTCTTCAGATCTAACTTGAAAACATTTGGATTCATATCTTGAGCCATTCAATCAATCCTTTTAGCCAAATCAGCAGGATGGACTATCCTTTTTTTATTTTTCGGGTAAAGCCAAATAAGACTTCTCATAAGATTTTCATGGACAGAACAGGCAAATACTAGCCATATTGGTTATTCCATAGGCTTATGCATACCAAGAACTCTATCTTGAATTTTGTTTGGTACTCCCAAAGGCATTGAGCACTTTTGTGTTAGGTCATCCGAATCTACTATTTCGATGATTTAGTTTTCTGTTGATTGTGTTTACACACCCTGTTGGATACCTAGATAATTATTTGCCTATCGTTGATATAGTTATGAATGCTTGATACTAGTCGATGTATGTTGAATGATGACTTTGATTATGCTTGATCATATGCTTTACTCTCGCACTTCATGGTTAATGATTATCACGACTTTGTTTTTGTTTGAAATACGCATTTAAGATCATGCAATTCACATGCCTCTTAGAAAATGTCTTAGTAGAACTTGAAGTGTAATTTGCTCTTTCGATATCTTGATCTTCTTAGTTGAACGTGAAAAACTCAGTATATTTTCATTGAATGTCCTTCCGATGCTAAATGAGTATTTTGAAACAAATGTCGCCTTTCATAAAAAGGAGGAGATTGAAGAATCCTCTTAATATGTGTAGTCAATGAATTCTAGGTGACTAGAAAGGTTTTGAGAAGAACTCAAGGCACATTTGTTAAAACATTTATGTTCTTAATTGTTAGAGTATAAATCTATTCTTGAACCTTCAACCATCAGTTTAAGCTTTTGATTAAGTTGGTTCTTAAACGTGGTATCAAATCCCTTCTGAGCGTGAGGTCTCAAGTTCAAATATTAGCAACTCTCACATTTATAGTGCAAGGTATGGAGGGGTCTTTATAGCATCTACGCTTTAAGGCCGAAGGGTATTCGCATGAGAGGGCATGTTAAAGTATAAAACTATTCCTGGGCTTTCAACCATCAGCTTAAACTTTTGATTGAGTTGGTTCTTGAATATTAATGTTTTGCATATTAATGACATCATGCACCTATGTTTTTGCATGAAATTAATTCAGTGTCCTTGAATAGTCCACTATTAGAGGATCCTAACAAGCATGTTAACGACTTCCAGCCTTTAATGATGAAAGACGTTGAATACTCAAAAGTGCACTAGCTGATTCTTATGCCCTCAAATATAAATTATCCAAAACTGAAAATTGCATACTTAAGCATCATTACGATTTGTAAATTGATGTGCATATTCAAGTAGGCAAAGTATAGCATAAAGATATGGTTAACTCTACGTTCATTAAGCCTCAAACTGTGCACACTAATTTCCTTGTAAGGATGATGATTGCTCAAAGTGTGATTTAGTTCAATTAATTTAGATTAACTTAATCGATTAATATCTTGATAATTTATTGATTATATTGTTTATAAAGCAAGATTCCCTTTTATGCAATGCTCCAAAAAAAAAAAAAACAGAGTTGGTAATTTATGTTAGTTTGTAAAGCAAGTTCAAATCTATTCCATTTCAAGTACGCAAAGGGTGAAGTATAAATTTTGATAAATGATGCAACAGAGTCGAAGTACCTAATATGGAGTTGTCGACAAGACAACCATGAGAGAGATCAAGTTTGTTGTGCCAAAGGAGAACCAATAATGACAATGTCTCCATGAAGCAAACCCTTCTGAAGGAACAAGAAGCCAAGACCTAAACATGATCATTTATGGGGTAAAACGCAATTTCACATATGTGTAGGATAATATTTAAGGACCCTGAGCAGCTCCTACTCTATTGATATGAGAAACATATAAACAGAGAACAAATTGAAGATTCAAGGGTATAACACAAAAGCACATTGAAGCAAATATTTAGTGATTTCATCAAACTCTTGTAAAAGCTCATTGATATTATTCTTGTAAAATCTTGTAAGGCAGGAGAATTAGAGGAAAATTCTCTTGTAGATATGTAATGAAACACTGCGTGTATTGTTAGCATAAGAGTGAGAGCTCAATGCGCTTGAAATTGACCAAGAAGAACTTCAAATGTGAGGCATCAAAGTGCTGGTGAAGGCTAAGATGGGATGCAACTCAAGAATGAGTTAATATAAGTTGTTTGAATCCTAATGGGAAGCCTTACTAAAAATTTGTCTTATTCGAACGGAATATTCTGACAGAAAACAAGTCCTTCGGAGTTTCTGCCGGATTTTGACAGATTCCCCAAAATTCCAAAGGATGTTCGATGGACTTATGTTCTGACGGATTCCGACCGAATTTTGACGGAATTTTCATCGGAAAATATTAAAAATTTTAAAAAGGGTATTTTTGACCTGGTTGAGTAGAGGGAAAATTTAAATTTTTTGAACATTCTGATGGAAAATTTCGCCGGAATTCTATGGAAAAAATATTTTTTATTTCGACGGAATGTTCCATCGAATTTCTCCCGTAAGTCTCGATCCAAGCTACATGTTCGTTGCTTGCTTCATGCGAGAGAGAGAGAGACAGAATGAGACACAGAATGAGAGAGAGAAAGAGAGAGAGAGAGAGCGCAATGTATCACCAACGGCTGCCATCGCCCCCATAGTCACTTGTCGTCACCTCCTCTCACCGTCATTTGCCACCGACTTATTGAGGAGGTTTTCATGTGTGTAATTTGTACCCAATTTTCTAGTGAATTAAGCATATATGTTGAATTTAATACTTTGTATAATTATTTTGTGTGTAATTTCATAAATTTGATAGCTTGTATAGTTGGTTTGCTGCGTTGATGTTATTTGTTAAGTTGATAATTTGTTCTTAATTTTTTTAATTTAAATTGTTGTTAAAGAACACCTTTTTTGTGAATTAAGCAGAATTTAATGTTAATATGAATTAACGTCAATAATGAGCATTTATTATATATTCTACATTGTAAATCTTTGTACAACTGAGTATGATAGTGTTTATATTTTAAAAAAAAATTAAAAACACTGGCAGATTTCCAATGGAAATTGACGGATTTTAGACAGAATTCAGACAGATTTTTCCAAAATTTTAAAATTCTGAAATTTCTACGGACAATGTGATTCTGTCGGAGATCGACGGGATTTTTTTGTCAGAATTCCATCAAAAAAGCTTACAACAAATTGTGTTATTTCATCCGAAAGGCTTCTCGACGGGCTATACTCTGGCGTCCTCCGTCGGTCAAAAATTCCGTCGAAAAATTCATGCTTCGACCGACAAATATGCTTTTTTGGTCGGAAATTCCGTCTGAATAATGGTGCTTGTAGCGGTGTTAAGTAGAGACATAGCCCCATTAAAGGAGTGAACTTTGTAAACAACTACCGTGAGCTTTACTTTTTGTTATTTAATGTCTGCTTAAAGTCTTTGAACATTTGTGTTTACAGTCTCTTATGTTCATTTCTATCTTCTGTTCAGTGGTACAATTTTTATTTGAAATTTTTATCTACCACTTTGGTCACTCCCTAGGGTGATCACCTTTACTTTGGGATCAAAACTTATTCTAGTGTTGTTAGTAGTCTTATGTATGCTATAGTATGCTATATACTTTATCTATTTTATGCAATGAGCATAGTGAACTGCTATAGGCATAGTTATAGAAATGATCATTATAATGCTATGAAATATATCCTTCACCATGTGAAGAGCTTTACTAATTTAGGCGTGTCATTTGATAGGACCAAGATAGCAGCCTATGATGTTACTAGGTTTTTTGATTTTGATAATGATGGTGATCTTGATCGTAAGATGTCCATCTGCAATTACATCTTCACCCTTGGTGTGGGTATTATCTCCTGGAAGCATATTTGTAGTCTATTGCACATATTTCTACTACCAAAACCGAGCATGTGGCTATTGTCGAGCGTCTCAAGCGGGCTACATGCTTGCAAGCTCTTTTATTCTTATTATTGATCTTGGTATTA
The DNA here is from genome assembly GCA_017589665.1 of Selenicereus undatus. Lineage (NCBI taxonomy): Eukaryota > Viridiplantae > Streptophyta > Magnoliopsida > Caryophyllales > Cactaceae > Selenicereus > Selenicereus undatus. The sequence continues at coordinate 29,885,970 of JACYFF010031959.1, forward strand.
CATAGGGAACAACTATTGCATTTGAAGATATTAAAGGTTTTTATTAATCTCATCTAGAATAATGCATATCATTCCAAATTAAGAATTTTAGTTGCAGATTTCACTACCTTAGAGATAGCATCGCTGTGGAAAAGACTATGATGAAGAAAGTTCACACATTGGAGAATCCTATGAATATGCTAATCAAGATGCTTCCTATAGTTAGGTTGAAACATTAGGTGGATTCAGTTGGTGTTCATAGTGTTTGGTTGCCCTTCAAGCCCTTGCATTGGTGGTGAATGTTGCTAAAATTCGATCTACGATCGAGATTGTTAATTGGGTGTGCCTCAAATTTTGTGCAACTCTAGTTGAAGCCCAAGCATCTAGTGAGTGGACATGATCAGGCTTTGTGAATTGACACAGTTGTGTTACGTCCACATTACACCAAGGTTCAGCATGTAATAATCCTTCAGCTAGAGGGGCCATGTCTATTAACACAGCCGTGTCTCCTAGGCATTGAAACCAAACATGGGCAACTCGATTCACCGTATATGCCCTATTTCAATGTTGCTTGAAGGTTGACTTGATTTCGTACATGAATTGTGAGATACGTTGGTTTCTGTTAGCTGCTCTATATGCAAATTAAATTTCAAGGGTTTCTTCGAGTTTGTAAACACACTAGTTTTCTCCATACTAGTTCTCCTACTCTAGGTACAAATAGTTTATCATTAAGAGAATTTAATATGCTTTCCTTGAATCTAGTTTGTTTTCAAGCCTTTTGAGATCTTCATTGTACTTAATAACTTTACTAGTGGATTCTTGTACTTAGCATCACTTGTGGTTTTCCTCCCATTTTGGATTTCTGCATAAGTATGTATGTTATTTGACTTATTGTTTTCTTGCTTAATTTCTTACATCTTTACATTCTAAACACTTCTTCAAGCATTCATAATTCTAACATGTTAGCTTATACAAAATAAAGAGTAGATATCCTGATTCTTTTGGAAGAACAACAATAACTCCCAGTGTGGGTTCTGCTTAAAATCCAGATGTAAATAGCCTTACCTTTGTCAGTATCACTACCCACAAAGAGGCCTTCTGATTCCTTTGGAAGAAAACAAAGTATAAGACATTTGGTATATGTTATTATAATGTGAAGTTAAATTGCACATTAACCATCTTACATAAAATATAAGAACTCTATGAAGTAAGTTTAACGGGGACATTAGATGAAGTACTAAATATTTGTATATATTATTTCTTGAAAATTTATAGTCAAATAAGCCCATCATCAAAATCGATATGGAATACTTGCTTATGTGAGTACAATACAGTAAGTTATATTAATCATAAACCTATAATTTAATTTTTATGCCTCCAGAGAGAAATTGTGCAATATTTGTGGACTTAATTGCTATGATCAAAACTAGAAATACTTCACTCCAATTTCATCACCATCCAAATTTTCCATCAATCATGAAACATCTATCAAGTAGGATGATCTAAACCAAAAGAAATATTCATCACAATTAACTATGATTGATCTTAATCTCCTGTAGCAATGGGAATAGGGTTTGTATAAGAGATTAGACAGGAAACTTCTTTGCAGCAGGTCCTCGATCCATGAAAGACGTATCTACACTAATTGTGGAAGCCACAATGATGCAACATGGAATTAAGACAACACTTGACATAGGCTTTAAGCCTATCATAGTTGAAGGATGGAACAATCTAGTCATTCGATCAATTCAAGGATAAGTCGCCATGACGAATTCAAATGAATGACCGAGATATAAGGATATGTATTCAATAGAATGTCAGTATTGAGTTCCAACATATTTTTGGTAAGGCAATGTGGCTATTAATCAGATGGTGACATATGGATGTGATTCTCAGCGAACAACTTGTTTTACTTCCACTAACGTAGAGATCATCGTTTTCACGAGAATTTTTTTTTCCCCTCCTCTAGGGAACCCTAACCCTAGGTTGTGAGAGCTTTTACCCTCGGCGCAACGTGGGGCTGTATTGGCTGGCATGGATGTTTCCCCCTTTGTGGGTATTGTGTTGTTGAATGGTTGTTGGCTTCCATTGTACTTCTGAAGTTTACCCCTCGAACTATTGTCTTCTCCTCATGGTTATCTGGACCTAGAGCCTTGAGGATTGTGATAAGGACTGGGGGTATCCATGGTGTTGGGTTTGGAGGCGACGTGTCAAGATCTAAAGTTGACGGACGCTGAGGCGGAAGTAGTTATGTTTGATGACGATGGCTCGGACGAGAAACTAGAGCAGATTTCCCTTTGTCTATATGGACGGCTTCTCATGGCAAAACAATTTAACTCTAGGGCAATGAAGGCAATAATGTGCAATATCTAGAAGCCGAAGAGGGGTGTAGTGATCTGTGACCTTGATTGATAAAGTCCCCACCACCATTGACAAGGAAGAAGGTCTAACAACTCGTTCAAGGTCCAATTCAAGCTCCAAGTTGCAAGCATTGATTCAAAATGTTCAAGGAGATAAAGGAAGTGTTCACGGGGTAGCACCCCAAAAATTGCCCGGTTTTGTTCATGTCATTACTTAGGCCTAATCATGGCTTAAGTTGTGAATTTTTGCATTTTTGGAATACTCAAGAAGTCTGCAATCAATTCTAAGCATTGATTTCAAATTATGCACACAAGAGGATGAAGAATCAAGGAGTTTTCCCAAACCGCCCAAATTGCCCTCCAATTTGCACAGTTTAATGTGTGAGATTGATTACCCCACTTAAACACATCCTAACCTTGATTTCTTGGTGGGTGGGTGGGGGTTATACACATCCTAAAATTACCCCCCCATGTTTAAAACCCAAATCATAATCACTTTTTCTATGTTTAAACAATGTCCAAAAATCGGTTCAATTCGGCTTGAACCCGGTTTGCTTGAACCGGTTTTATTCACCCCAAACCAGCCGACTCTCTAGCTTGCAAGTTGATTGGCATGCCTTACAAATCTTGGCACACCTTCCAAGGCTCTCTAGGAGTGGCTGCCCCTTGGGAAGTTCAACCAATAAGGAAGAGGAAACAAGAAATCTTGTCTCTCTTCTCTAATTGGCTAGCCGTAAAGGGACTTCAAATTTCAGCTGCCCACATGCTTCAAAGCCTCCTTTGCTGGTTGTATTAGTGTTTAAGCAAAGGCTAATTAGTGTATAATCAACTTAGACATTGTTTTAAATCATGATTTGGATGTATTAGTTTAGTTAAGCATGATTGTAATCAGCTTAGCTTGTAACCGATTGTAATTAGCTCTTAATCCTTTTCCTCCCTAGTAAGGAAAGGTGAGAGCCGTGTGAACTTGCTTGTACTTTCTAGTATGGCCTTTTTAATGCTTCTCATGACCATAGCTAGCAACATAACCTCCATTGAATGAAAAACTCAAGTTGAGAGCATTTGCTTTCTCCCTTTCAAATTCTTGCTTGCTTATCCTTAATTAGGCCAATTAAGGTGGTGTCCAAGTGAGTCTTAACCTTGATTAAGTGGTGTTTCTGTATCTTAATCAAGATTAAGGGCCCTAAACTCAAAGGTTGGTGGTGATTCTGTATCCAATCCTAGAGTTTAGTCTATCCTATCCTAGTTTCAACTATACGGTTTCTAGGTAAAGATATTAGCTTGAATTCTTAAGTTAATTTCTTTCACTTAGCATATTCTTCATATCCCCTCATTCCTCCACTCCATGCACTTCCATTTCATTCCATTTCCACGGCTTATAATTCACCAAAAGGCTTGGTTTCTAGGAAAATATTCAAACACTTCAAACCGTGCTTAGTTTGGATTTTAAACCTACGGTGGACAACATTTTGGCACAACCCCCCTTGCCCTTAGACATGACCGTGCCTCCCTTTGGCCGTGTTATATCTTTGATTTTTGGTTTCCTTTTGATGTGTGTTGGCTTAGGTAGCTTCTTCCCTTGAGACATACATCATTGACGAAAACCTCTTCTCTTTCCAGTTTTTCTCTGCTTCAGATGAAGAGTATGTTTTGAATGAGGGCCCTTGGGATTTCGACGGGAAGATCTTACTACTGAAGGAAATTACCAGAATGGAGGTCCCATAGGAGGTGGAGTTCAAGACTGCTCGGTTTTGGGTGAAGGCCTACGATTTGCCAGTAAAAAAAATAGCCTGTTGTTTTTGCTCAATGCCTAGCAAAACAGCTGGGTACTTTCGTAGGCTGTGAGATGGCCACCATGTTTGGGGTGGACAGAGCCCTTTGTTTTCGAGTAGACATTGACATTATTAAGCCGTTGCGTCATGGCATGAATGTCCTGGGGGCAACAGGTCTGATTTGGGTAAAGATCAAATATCTTAAACTCCCAAACTTTTGCTATGGGTGGGGAAAGCTTGGTTATGTGCTCAAGGGTTGTGACATTGTGGATCCTTATATTGCAGAAGAAGACTTACGGTATGGAGAATGGCTACGGGCTTCACCATTGAAGTCCAGATGAAGGAATGTTGAAGCTGAACTTAAAGAAGAAACCAAGCTATACTTGGCGTTCTGTAAGAGCAGAGATGGTAATAGGGCGCGACAAAAGATGACCTTATCTGAGGACAATGCGTTTACCCCTACGCAGGTGATGGAGACCTCTCCATCCCCTTTGATTAGAAAGAATCAAATCAATTAGATTATGTTAATATGCTGGCTAAAGGGTGATTAAATCATCCAAGTTTTGTTTTAGTTGTTTCATTGCAGGACAAAAGGGAAGATTCCAGCACTGACCCTCTTTTGCAAGCAAAATTCGACCAGCATCAAAATGGTTTATGCCTGATGTTTTTGTATGAATTTCAAGTTTAAGATGTCAGCTTTCCAACAAGACAAGTTTTATCCAATTTGGAGTTCATTTGGTCGTTCAAATAAGCCATTTACCAAGATGTATCAAAACTGTCCAGCAAACCAGAAACAACCCGGTTTTGTTTAACTCATAACTTAAGCTATACTAATGCTTAAGTCACGAATTTATACATTTTTGGAATCCTTAAGATGTTTAATTTCAGTTCCAAGCATCAATTTTCAATCATACCCACAAGAGGATGAAGAAACAAGGTGTTTTTCCAAACCGGTCAGATTAGGCCCTAATCTACGCGGTAAAATGTTTAAGCCTAATTACCCTACTTAAACATGTCCTAACCTTGATTTCTTTGTTGGGGGGGTTTATACACATCCTAAAATAACCCCCCATGGCCTGAAAACCGAAATATCATCACTTTTCCTAGGCTTACAAATTGCAAGAAAAACCGGCCAGTTTTGTTCCTTGAACCCGGTTCACTAGACCGGTTTATTTTTACCCTCACCAATGGGTTTCCTTCAAATTCAGCAGCTAAGGCACGACCCTCAAGGCTTAATACATGTCCCAAGGTGCCTTGGGCTGGTCAGTACCTAGAGAAGAACAACCAATGAGGAAGAGATTGGTGGCAATGTGTTGCTTGCTCCCTATTGGCCAGCCGTAATGCCTTTTCGGCTATCCAATGAGAATTCAACAGCAATCTCAGCAAGCTTAAGCTTAGTTTAAGTGTATATTAAGTGTATAATGATGTATTAATAGCTTAGACATAGTTTAGATTTGTATTTTAATGTATTAGATTAAGTTTAGTTAACTTGTAATCTAGTTTAGTACAAATCAGGTTGTAATAACTTGTATTAGTGCTCTAAACCTTTCCTAAGCATTAAGGAAGTTTAGAAGTGTACTTTTGCTTGTTTACTAGCTTGCCTTGGCTGCCTATTAAAGCATCCCCATGGCCTAGCTTGTAACACAACCCCTTTTGAAGTGATAAAATTCAGTTTTGAAAGCTAGTGTGCTTTCTTCTCTCAAACTCTTACTTGCTTATCCTTAATTAGGCCAATTAAGGTGGTGATCAAGTGAGTCTTAAGCAAATGTTAAGTGGTGTTTCTGTATCTTAACACTTTGTTTAAGGGCCCTAAACTTAGCTTGGTGGTATTTCTGTATCCTTGCCTAAGTTTAGTTCTATCAAAACCGATGATATACTCAAGGTGTTTCAAGGAAGGTTAAAGTGGATTTGCTAGCTTTAATTTGAAGTTAGTAATCTTTACTTAATTCTTCTTTCCATTTCCACACATGCATAACCCTTCCCATGTCTATGTCCATGCTTAATTCAAGCTAAGAAAACCCCCTTTGGCATAGCTTTTCTTTCAAACACAAAATCACCCCAAACCGTGCACCATGGAAGTAGCTAGGCAAAATGGGCAGGGATTTGGCACGACCTACCCGTGCCATTAGGCACGACCGTGCCACACCCAAGGTCGTGGATTTCTCACTTTTTCTCATCCTCCTTGGTGGTTTTTATCTTGGGTCCATTTCCCCCTTGTGTTATACATCCCTTCACATTAAAGAGCCATTGTTTTCCCACTTAGAATCACTTGATTCTAAGCTTCCATTCTCCCTCCACAGACTTGATGCCTCACAACCATCATTTTATGCGACCATTTTCACTTGTTTCCCCTTGATGTTATCTTCCTTTGGTTGCTGAGTTAGTTGTATTCTATTGAACCCTAGCTTGGTCATCGGCAGGTACATCAGCAGGGGATGATGGGGGCTGACCTTAAAATAACCCAGTTGCAGTCGAGCAGAATGGTGGTGGACGAGGAGTTGGAGTTGGTCGTTGGGAATGAAGCCTCAAAACATAAATACATGGATACGGGGAATGCAACAGTAGGCAAATGCAAGCTACAGGTAGTGGAAGACGAGGGGGAGGTTTGATAAGTGTTTATTGTATACATCATTTTAGGGTTATTTTGCTGCATTTTTAGGTTATGTGCTTTAAATTATCATTTATATTCCTATTCTCGATTTATGCTCAGGTATGGTTCTTTTCTATGTTTTGCAGGATTCTTGACCTCTTTGCCCTTTCTTTGACCCTAGTTGAGTGTATTTTGACTCACCACAAATGCCTCTAAGTTGCTATGCCCGTGGAAGAGAGGAAGAACAGCAGAATGTAGAGCCAACTGGCACCACAGTTGGTCTGTGGTGGATGCCACGATCTATGGTGGAGGCATAACTGCTAATCTCTTCGTTTTCCCTTATCGTGCGACTGATGTTGATTGTGTTTTTCTATAAATAGGGCCATTTTGCAGTAGAAAGAAGAGACCATCATCCATCATCTTCATACTCTCTTCTACTCTACTTAGATTAGGACTTAGATTAGAGGAAGAGCAAGTTGAAGATGAAGATCCGTGAGGAAGCTAGGTTGGGTTCTGCAATCGAAAATTCAAGCACACATTTTGGCTAAGCAAACTCTTATCTCTTCTCTTCTCTTTTCTCTTTAGATTTATCATTTTAGAGTAGTTAGATGTTTAATTTAATCATGCGTGAGTAGTTTAATTTTTGTCTAGGGATTTAGTAGTTTGTGAAAGTGTTGTTGGATCATGTTTTAATTTAAGGAATTGTACTTATTTTCATAATTGGCTTGATTTCGTTCTATCAAGTGATTATCATGTTGTGAGTGGATTTTTGGCCAAGGTTTGCTTGCACACTTGAAACAATAGGGTGAAAAACTAAAAGGTGACATTTGATTGTTAGACTACTTGATAAAACTTGACATAACTTCATCTCGAAAGAGATATTTGCATGTTAGAAGGATTAGAAAGTAATCGAAGATGTTTAACTTGGATTAAGACAAATTAGTTCAAAAGAATGACTTTTGCTTAGTTTAGGAAAATTTGATTGCGTTCGAAAGAATAGACTAAATTTTTGGATAGATTGCAATTCCTCGAGATTAACCGATTAGAGAAAAACACATGTTCATCATTTTGATCCAATCAACTTTCATAACTACATGAATTCCTAGGCGTTTTCTCCTTAATTGATTTAAAATTAGTGAATTAGAAGTTGTTAAATTGAAACCCCTTGAATTAGTTATAGTTGTCTCCTTATCTTCGTATTTTTATCAATCTAAAGTTTTGATTCGCTTAGCATATCTGGAGGGAATATAGCCGAATAGTTTAACCTAATATTTGTGGGATCGACCTTGATGTGCTACAACGCCACCGTGCGCTTGTGGGTCTATCAAGGTTATACCAGAATCTATTAATGCGGTGGCTACACACAAGGGACCATGAGTTGACTGTGCTTCAACTGTCGAGGTATAGGCATGACCCAAGCAGTTTCATATCTTCGTGGACTATTACGCATATTGGTGCCTAAAGTGGTCTTCCTTGCGGAGACCACAAGGAGTAAAGCTGAGATGGAAGTTATACTGCATGAGTTAGGTGATTTCTTTTCTGTGTTTGTTGACGCTAGAGGGTGGGCTATGGGCCTAGCATTGCTCTGGGATAAGCGAACAAATGTGATCCTACTCTCTTACTCATCCCATCATATTGACGCAGAAATTAGGTGGGAAGGAGAGGATACGTCGTGGAGGTTCAGTGGTATCTATGGATGGTCAGAGACCCAACACAAATGGAAAACAGGGCACCTTGTTTTGGACCTCAAATCTCACTCAAATTTACCATGGCTAATCAGAGGAGACCTAAACGAGATTTTCTATCATGGAGAAAAAGCCAAAATTCGAAGTGGCCATAGACAATTTTCGTGAGGCCTTCCTGGAAAATGACTTGCACGACTTGGGGTTCTTTGGCTATGAATACACGTGGTGCAATTACCAAAAAAATGGGGTGATCATTGAAGAGAGGCTTGATCACTATTGTGCCGATACGGAGTGGTCTATTATGTTTTGTGATGCATATATGACCCATGTTGATTTCGATATGTCGGACCATCTTCCCATTCTATTAAAATACTACTCGAGTAGCAATGGACGAATGAAGAGGAGTAAGCGTTTTCTCTTTGAAAACTTGTGGGCTTCGGATCCATCATGTACTAACGTCATTAAAACTGCATGGTCATCCATGCCAAGCAACACTGTTGTGGAGAATCTCCTGAACCGGATTGAAAGATATGCAGATGTGCTGGGTAGATGGAATAAGGAGAAACTTGGACATGTGTGCACCAAAATTAACAGGTTAGAACAGCAGCTGCGAGACCAGAAGGATGCCATTAGCCGTAAGGAAATTATGGGGCAGATTCATGTGTGGGGGAAACGAGAGGAAATTCTATGGTGGCAACGAGCACGCTCCGACTACTTAAAATATGGTGATGCCAACACAAGATGGTTCCATAGCCGAGCGAACATGAGAAGGGCCAAGAATTCCATTGATTGTTTGATAGACGAGAATGGTGTCCTGTCACACGGACGTCGAGGGTATTTCTAATATCATTATGGAGTATTTTGGCACTCTATTTACGTCATTGCATCCCTCGGACATGGACGACACTATGAATTGTATGCCTTCCTACGTCACTGAGGAAATGAATGATATGCTTTGTGCCCCTTACAAAGGAGAAGGTGGAAAAAGCTTTAAAGCAAATGCACCCACATAAAACCTCGAGCCCCGATGGCATGAACCCCTTTTTTATCAGAAATTTTGGGATGTCATTGGAGACGAGGAGGTAGCCGTGGTCCTTGCCATTTTGGAAGGCTACGTTATTCCACCAAAGCTTAACCATACCTTGTTACCCTTATTACCAAGAAATCGAAGCCAGAACGGATTACTGAATTCCGTCCTATTAGTTTATGTAACGTGGCATACAAACTTATGACTAAGGTTACCGCCGACCGGCTGAAGCCTTTTCTTCCTACGAATATTTTAGACACTCAAGGGGCCTTTATCTAAGGCCGCTTGATTTCTGACAATATTTTAGTGGATTTTGAAGTCCTGCATGCCATGAGAGGTGATACACACTCTAGTGGGTCCATGGCGATCAAGTTCGACATGTCGAAAGCTTATGACCGGGTTGAATGGCCTTTCTTATCAAGAGTCATGCTAAAATTGGGGTTCCATCCACGCTGGGTTGAGCTTGTTATGAAATGTATCAAATCAGCCTCGTTCGCTTTCCTCGTTAATGGTGCTCCGCAGGGTCATATTATTCCAAGTAGAGGCCTACGATAGGGTGATCCACTATCGCCCTACCTGTTCTTATTCTGCTCGGAGGGATTGACAAATCTGCTAAGGAGAGCGATGGAGAGAGGTGAACCAGGGTATCCGCCTTTGCCCGAATGCACCCATTATCTCGCACCTAATGCTTGCGGATGACACCATTATTTTTTGTGCGGAGAGTATACCTCAAGCGATGGCTATCAAACAATTGTTAGTCATATACGATGTTGACTCTAGGAGTCACATAATGATTTTGATGATAACAAACAATGTGGATAATAATTATATATGAAATAGTCATTTGTTGAATATTTATATTATTTGTCAGTTTCATATGTAACGTTTTTATTGGTCCAA
>JACYFF010031959.1:29918104-29928839 GCA_017589665.1 Selenicereus undatus
ACACACACACACACACACACACACACACACACACACACACACACACACACACATATATATATATGATTCCGCCGGGAATCGGTTTTGTGTTTATGTTGATAACGTGGGGCGAGAGGACGGGTTTATCTGACAACTGGCGATCAACACCTCTCCGACGGTCAACGTACTCGTCTCTTTGTGCTTCGACCTGCAAAAAAGGCCAACCCTGGGTGGTGATCCGGGGAACGCCTCTCCAACGGTCAAGTCAGTTATGTAGCTTCCAAAAAATGTAAATGCTAGAGTCAATTTCCACAGTTCTCGACCCCTTTCCCAAAGAAAGCAGGTCACTATTTATAGCCTTCTTTTGGGAAAAGGAGTAGAATTGTAATTTCACATGAATAGGTCGAATAGGTCGCCTGTCTTGGGGTCGTTGGGCCCTGAGAAAGCCCCTAGGGTTATGTCCTGGGCCCCCTGAGTGTGGGCCTGCAGGTGATGATAGGCTGACGTTCCTCAGGCCTTTTTGGCCTGTATGTGGGCTTGATTCATTAGACAACCCTTAAGACCGGGCCCAAAAGGGCAACTTCTGAGTTTTTCCCAAATCACTTAGCGCCTCACATTTTACCTGATCTTCGAGTTTGGCAGACAGTCAGGTGAAATGTGGATCCAGGGGTTTTACCGTTCGGACACTCCTACTTATTGATGTACGATAAAGCGAGATAGGCACATGGTTGCCACCCACCGCTCAGCCAGGGATCATGGGGAATTGCACCCCTGGGATGGGCGGTTGTCGAGATTGTCGTACATAGAGGCATGCGTTACGAGGTGAGAGCAACGCGTGCGCGAAACTGTTGCGACTTAGTATAAAAGGTGACCTTTGGGTCTTACTTTCTCGCAATCTCAGTCGGGCTCCATGGCTTTTCCTCGTGCTCTAGATACCCAAGGGATGAGCGAGTTTGTCGTCCGCAGTTTCGCATGGGATTGACGGGGGAAGGCCTTTTCCCCACGGCCCCTCCCCAAAGACTTCCAAACTTTGTGCCTCGATTTTGACAAGGCCGTGGCAGAGCAAGCGGCAGAAGACTACGGTCTTCCCGAGCTTACCCAGGCCATCTTTTACGCGATGCTCCTTAACGAGGTGGAAAGGCTTGGGGTTCTGTATGGGCCGAGGCTCCAGTCGTTGGAGGTGGCTCTTGCCGAACTGCGCTGGGGGTCGTTCGAGTCGTGGGTTTGGCTATTTGGCGACAGGATCCATGAGGCGCGGTACAGCCCAAGCGGCTCAGGCGCGCACGCGTAGGCCGACCACCATGATGAAGGTGCCAATAGGGCGGCAGCGGCCAGTGGTTCCAATTCGGACGGGGCGCCTGCCCCCTAAGTTCGTACCTACCATCTTTTTTTGTTTTGTTTTGGACACGTGTTTGGGGCGAATTTACTGCTGAGCCCTTTGGCAAGGCCCCCGGCTTTTGGGCTTCCCTCCCATTTTCTTATAAATACCCTGCTATTCTTTTGTAGATGATGCTTGTGAGTGTAATCTTCTGAGAGGAATAGATTTTAGAGAAAGCAAACCACCTTCTTGAGAAGTCATGGCCTTCCCTCTCATCCGCGACACCAGGGAGATGGCGCTTTTCTTGAGGGAAACGCTCGGCTGGCATCGGAGGAACGTATCGCGCCCCCCTCGCCCTCTCCCCAAGGATTTTTTCGGATTACGCCCGGGATTCTCCTTAGCCGAGGCCGAGATTGCAGCGGCGGAGTTTGGACTCCCTGAAATCGTCCATTCGACATTTTACGCGATGCTGCTGAACGGCGCTGTCGAGCTGGGCGCGGCTCATGAGTTCACAGGGGACGAGATGAAGTCTGTGCTCATGGATCTGAGGTGGTCATCCTTCGAGAAGTGGATACACTGCATGGACGATACTCTGAGGGCAGCCCAACAGAATCGTCCGGCTGACGAGATAAAAGTCCCGAATTCTGCTGACGGCCAGGGAGAAAACTCTGACATAGGCGGCCCCCCTACCCCCTCTAGTGATGAGGAGGAAGCTTAGCAGCCTTTCACTTGCTTGTATTAATGTGCGCCCTTCAGGACGCTTGTAGGGAACCTTCGTGTAATAAAAACCTGTTTTCTTTTCCGCACCTTTGTGTATCTGTTGTTCCGTCACCCGGGCCTTTGAGTTGTGCTCAAGGGCGCCTAACCCCTAGAGGGACTAAGGCCGTAGTGATCGGCCATAAGACCGTGATCAAAGGCGCCTAGCCCCTAGAGGGACTAAGGGCGTGACGACCGGCACTGAGGCCGGGCTCGAGGGCCCTCAGCCCCTAGAGGGACTAAGGGCGTAGCGACTGGCGCTGAGCCCGTGCTCAAGGGTGCCGAGCCCCCAGAGGGACTAAGGACGTAGTGACCGGTCATAACGCCGCGTTCAAGGGCCCTTAGCCCCCAGAGGGACTAAGGGGGTAGCGACCGGCGCTGAGGCCGTGCTCAAGGGCGCCTAGCCCCCAGAGGGACTAAGGGCGTAGCCTTTGGGGGTAGCGACCGACGCTGAAGCCGTGCTCAAGGGCGCCTAGCCCTCAGAGGGACTAAGGCTGTGTTCAAGGGCGCTTAGTACCTAGAGGGACTAAGGCTTAGCGACCGGCCATAAGGCCGTGCTTAAGGATCCTTGGCCCCTAGAGAGGTTAAAGGTGTTGCGACCGTTACTAAAGCCGCGCTGATGGCGCTTGGCCCTTGAGAGACTTCTTGAAGCCAAATGCCTGTGTACCCTGATTTTCCACTTCATTGGTGACGTTGTCGATCTTTGGGGGCCACGTGGCCCCCATTTTGGGGAGGCGCATTTGTCGAGGCATGTCGGGGCATGTGAACCGCCTTCTAGCTCTATATAAGGATGAGCTTCTTACCAACTGGATCATTCGTGCTATATATTTTCTATCCCTTAGAGAGAGAAAAAGATTCTAGAGAGGGAGGCTTTGACATCCTCCTCCTCCTTCTTCCTTCCCAGGTTGCTTGGAGTTTCCTGCTTCCAACCAGGTTTCTTTGTCTCCTCGACATCCACAGGTACACGCTCGCCCCTTTCGCCGCATTCTTTGTATGTTATGTCATCTTACTCGTCTAGTAAGGGCGTCTCCGAGGAGCAGGTCGGCATCCGCAACTCCCCAACCTCCCGGCCTTTATTGATGGCCGTGTGGTGGCTGGACTCCCCCGAAAGAATAAGTTTAGGGAGCTGAAAAAGGTTCCTTATGTCGTACCCGTTTTCGAGCCGGGCACGCCCTCGTGGTCTAGCTGCGAGTATTCCTCTACTCCCAGTATTCTGAACCCCAAGGTGACTGTGACGTACCCTTGGGAGGTTACCATGCCTAACTTTGTGTCCGACTTCCAGGTCCGCAGCATGGCGAAGACAAAGTCGACTCCGCGCATCCGGACTCCAGACAAGTTGCTGGCCGAGGGTTCGATAGGTAATCTTTGTTCAGCTCTTCCTCAATCCAATGTGGAGGTCCGGGTTGCCTCCTCTAGTTTTAGCACGTCTTCTCGGTCTGGCTCATCTAGCTCGACCTCAGGGTGCCGCTCGTCTTCTGAGGAAGCCTCGATGAGCTCTTCTTCCGAGTCATCATGCCCGGGTGGTTCGGGGCATTCCCGAAGAGGTCGTGCGCCGCCAATAACCGAGATTGTGGCCGAGGGGCTGGAGTTTCCTGGGGCTCCAACCCGCTCGGACTTACAGGATGGTCCAGGAAGTCACTTCCCCGACCCGGGGGTGATTTCCAAACTCAAGAAGTCGGCGCTCGACAAGCAGTATCTTCTGCCGGCTGAATACTCCTTCGTGATGCCCAAACCGGATGACACGACGAATGAGCCGCCCGCCAAATGTAGAGCGGTGTACAGAGCGGCCCTAGACTATGGTCTGCGGTTTCCTCTGCATCCGGTGGTCAAGGAGGTTCTTAACAAGTACGAGTTAGCGCCTGCTCAAATTGTGCCGACGTCTTGGCACAACATTTGTTCATTTGTTGCCACGTACGAATTGCGTGGTCTAACTTGCTCGGCACGGGCGTTCAGTCTGGCGCACACGATTCAGAGGCCCCCCAAGGAGACCGGGGATTTGGGAGGGTATTGTTTCAACAACCGGTCGGGCTTTATGACGGCCATTGAGAAGAAGTCCAAAGTGATTAGAAATACAACTTCTTGTTTCTACGTAGGGCGTCGGGCTGGGGCGACGTCCCTGACTGGAGTGAAGGAAAACCAGTTCGAAATCCATTTGGAGAGCCCACTGCCGAGGAGCGACGAACCGCTCGCTACTTTATGTTCTACATTCGTAAAGATGATCGCCCTCGACCCATCCCAAGATTTATGAGTCAGGCGATTGAGGCCGTGAGGGGTCCAGAAAGGAGGAGGACCAAGTCTAGTGACCAAGAACCGTTGAACTGGCTGCCGAAATTAAAATTTTGTGGTAATGATTTCTTTCTTGCCGCGGCGGGCCTTCTGATCCTTAAAAATTTTACAAAGGGTACTTAGTTGTCCCGACGTTTTTTAGTTACGCGTTTGGTGCTGACTTGACCTGTTCGTGTTTGTGCAGATCAAGCGAGGGCCAGACTGACGGTCTTCGAGACCGGAGATGCGACAACCGAGCAGGTGGCGGCTGACGCCGAATGCAAGAGGGAGGAGGAGAGGCAGCTTACCATCGTTTAGCAGGCTATGAAGGTATGATATCTGACCCCCTTTGTTGGTTGCAACCGTGGCATGGGAGATAACTTTTAGCTTTTGCAGGTGCCCTCCCTTGGGCCGCGCGGGAAGAGGCCTACCGTGAGTCTGCCTCCGCCGCGCAAGAAACAGAGGATCGAGGAGGCAACCGGGGAGTCTGGTCATGAGGTTACCGCACAGTCGGCAAGTCGCTCTTCTGGGGAGCGGACTGCTACCGGGCAGAGCCGCCATACCCCTACTCGAGCCGCAGGTGCTTCTACCGTGGTTCCGGGCGGCGTTACTCTTCCTTCCTCGCGGCCCTCGGGTAGCTTCATCAAGGCAGACCCCAACATCCGTCTTTCCCTTGTTCAAGATATTGTAAAATCATGGGATCTGTCGGCTCCTGGTGTCCAGGATCCGCTGCCTGTATCCGGGGAGGAGATTGGCATGGCGGAGGCTTTTTCCCGAGGCGTCAAGGCCGTGGCTGAATGCCGACGCCTAGAGGGGATGGTGTCCAGGTACCAGCGGCGTTGTGAACGGCTACAGACGGACCTTGCGGCTTGCGAAGCTGCGAAAAAGGAGTTGCAGTGGCAGCTGGAACAGCCCGCGACTGAAACGACCCAAGCAAAGGAGCGGGGCTACCAGCAGGGCCATTATGATACTTTGGCTTATCTCCGCAAGGTCTTGCTAACTCTCGCGGGGGAATTCAGCGACGATTGGTATTTCGAAGCTTATCTGAAATTCGTTGGCGAGCGCGAGCGCGCCATTGTGGAGGGCCTCGATCCTGAGGAAGTGGAGTTCATCCCACCATCTGAAGGCGAGGCCGCTGCTGACGAGGCCACCCACCCTCTGGAGGCGATCGGTCTGTCTGAGGAGGAGCCAGCGGACCGTAAGGAGCCTGATGCATAGCCGGTGTCCCCTTGTCTCTTCATGTTTTTTTTTTTTTTTTGAGCTGCCTTCATACTGGCTATAAGCAACGTTGTTTTAATGAAAAGGATGTGCCTCCCCTCTTGTCCTTTTGTTTGTGTATATTTTGCTTTTACCTACCCATATGAGGGTGGCCCTGAAACAAAAGCATGAGGCGTGTCATCAAGTGTTCGTAGCGATTGTCTGAGGACGGCAATGAGGTCGTGCTTCGAGGGCACCTAGTCCCCAGAGGGACTAAGGCTGTAGCGACCGACACTGAGGCCGTGCTCAAGGGCGCGACCGGCCATAAAGCCGTGCTTAAGGGCCCTTAGCCCCTAAAGGGACTATGAGCGTAGCGACCGGCACTGAGGCCGTTCTCAAGGGCGCCTAGCCCCCAAAGGGGCTGAGGCCGTAGCGACTGACCATAAGGCCGTGCTCAAGGGCGCCTAGCCCCCAGAGGGACTAAGGGCGTAGCGACCGGTGCTGAGGCCGTGCTCGAGGGCCCTTAGCCCCCAAAGGGCTAAGGGCGTAGCGACCGGCGCTGAGGCCGTGCTCAAGGGCACCTAGCCCCCAGAGGGACTAAGGGCGTAGCGACCGCCCATAAGGCCGTGCTCAAGGGCCCTTAGCCCCCAGAGGGACTAAAGGCATAGCAACCGGCGCTAAGGCCGTGCTCAAGGGCGCCTAGCCCCCAGAGGGACTAAGGGCGTAGCGACCGGCCATAAGGCCGTGCTCGAGGGCTCCTAGCCCCCAGAGGGACTAAGGGCTTAGCGACCGGTGCTAAGGCCGTGCTCAAGGGCCCTTAGCCCTCAGTGGGACTATGAGCGTAACGACCGACGCTGAGGCCGTGCTCGAGGGTGCCTAGCCCCCAGAGGGACTAAGGGCGTAGCGACCGGCACTAAGGCCGTGCTCAAGGGCGCCTAGCCCCCAGAGGGACTAAAGGCGTAGCGACTGGCCACAAGGCCGTGCTCAAGGGCCCTTAGCCCCCAGAGGGACTAAGGGAGTAGCGACCGGCGCTAAGGCCGTGCTCAAGGGCCCTTAGCCCTCAGAGGGTTAAGGGCGTAGCGACTGGCGCTAAGGCCGTGCTCAAGGGTGCTTAGCCCCTAGAGGGACTAAGGCCGTAGCGACCAACCATAAGGTCGTGCTCAAGACCCAAGATGCATAGAAAACGACGCGAATATTCATTTCTCAAGGAGTACGAATGTAAGTAACTACAGCTTAAACGTGATATTTCCTTAAGTTGCTGCTATGCCATGCCCGTGGAACAGGGGTGCCGTGAAGGGTCTCCAACCGATATGTGCCAGGATGAATTTGCGAGACGACCTTGTAGGGCCCTTCCCAATTGGCTTTCAATTTGCCGTGCTCCGTGGTACGGGCAACGCTCTCAGTGCGTCGGAGTACCAAGTCCGCGACTCAAATAAGGGACATCCTGATTGCACGATTGTGCAACCGCGCAATTCGAAGTTTATAGAGGGCCTCTTGGAGCAAGGAGTCACCGCGGATGGAGGGGAGAAGAGCCAGGGCTTCACATAAAGCCGCGTTGTTCGCTGCTGCTTGAAACGTGGTTAGCCGGTGAGTATGGAGGGCCACTTCCACGGGAAGGACGGCTTTAGAGCCGTAGGTGAGCACAAAAGGGGTTTCTCCTGTGGCTGTTTTTTCGGTGGTGCGAAGGTTCCATAGGACGCCGTGCAGCTCGTCCGCCCAGTTACCCTTGGCATCGCCGAGCTTTTTCTGTAACCCATGGAGGATGGATTTGTTAGCTGCCTCGGCCTGACCGTTGGTCTGGGGATGCGCCACGGCTGTGAAGCAAGCCTGATAGCCCAAGCTACTGAGATAATTTGTAAGCTTACTGGTATCGAATTGTCGGCCGTTATCGAAGATCATTGTGCGGGGGATGTCGAATCTGGTGATAATATTTCGCCAGATAAACTTACACACTTCTGCGGTGGTAATGGAGGCGACGACATCAGCTTTGATCCACTTGGTGAAGTAGTCTACGACCACAAAGAGGTATTTACGCTGGCCCGTGGCCCTGGGAAAGGGTCGAAGGATATCCGTGCCCCAGGTGGCGAACGGTAGTGGGCTGACAATCAGGGTCATATGAGTGGAGGGGACTCGTTGGATAGGCGCGAACCGTTGGCACTTGTCACAAGTCCGGGCGAGCGTCAGTGCATCTTCCCGTAAGCTGGGCCAGTAGTAGCCGGTTTGGAGAGCCGTCACAGCAAGCGCCCGCCCCCGAGGTACGAGCTACAGACGTCCTTATGCAACTCCTCCAGGATCTGTTTTCACTTCGCCGGGGGTACACACCGCAGAAGAGGTCGGGCAAAGGAACGCTCGTAGAGAATTCCCTCGTACAATACGAACCAATTTGACCGCTTGCTGATCTTCTCTGCTTTTTTGGTATCGGTGGGTAACGTGCCGTCAGCGAGATATGCACGAATAGGTTCCATCCATGTGGGTCTCCGGTCCAGCCACGCCACCTCATGAAAGTCGATGCTCCGACCTATCAGAGTTTCCCATTGAATGTTCTTTGGTCGGCCGTCATTAGAATAGCTTGCTAGCTTGGACAGAGTATCTGCCGGCCGGTTCTCTGAGCGGGGGATGTGTGTTATGGTGAAGTGCCTAAGCAGCTTGGTGGCCTCACGAACCCTCCTGACGTACGCGACCATAACCTCGTCCTTTGCTTCGTAGGCTCCGTTGAGCTGGCTGACGACGAGTTGGGAGTCAGAGAAAGCCTGGACATGGTCATCCCCTGCAGTGTGGCAGAGTTCTATTCCCCCAATGAGTGCCTCGTATTCGGCGTCATTGTTGGATGCCTTGAACATGAATTTGATGGCGTGCTCATGACGACCTCCCGCGGGGCTTTCCACAATGAGACCGGCCCCACTACCATCCTTAGTGGACGAGCCATCTACGAACAAGTTGCAAGGGCGCGGTTGGGGGGCTTCCTCCATAGGTGTCTTACATTCGGCTAAGAAGTCAGCCAACGTCTGCGCCTTGATGGTCCGCCGTGGCTCAAAGGCAAGGTCGTAACGTGAGAGCTCTACGACCCATTTTAAGAGGCGGCTTGAGGCATCCAGTCTCTGAAGGACGTTTTTTAGGGGTTGGTCGGTTAGGATCAGGATTTTATGGGCTTCGAAGTAAGGCCGCAGCTTCCGACTGGCCATCACTACGGCATAAGCGAACTTTTCGATGAGGGGGTAATTCATTTCTGCGTCGGCTAGGGCGTGGCTTACATAATACACTGGTATCTGCTCCCGTGCTTGCTCGGCTACAAGGACCGCGCTGATCGCATGTTCCGACATGGCCAAATATAAAACCAAAGCCTCTCCCTCAGTGGGACTAGCAATCTAGGGTAGCTGAGCGAAGTACGACTTTAGCGCTTGAAAGGCCTCATCGGCCTGTCCATCCCACTTGAAATTGTCCCGCTGGCATAGGGCACGGAAGAAAGGCTAGCACTTGTCGGCTGAATGAGACATGAAACGTCCGAGGGCAGCGATGCAGCCTGTCAAGCGCTGAACTTCCCGTATGGTTTTGGGAGGTTGCATGTCTAGGACGGCCTGAATCTTGTCCGGATTTGCTTCTATGCCGCGATGACTGATCATGAAGCCAAGAAACTTGCCTGACCAAACCCCAACGACACACTTCTTCGGGTTGAGCTTCATATTGAACGCTCAGAGGATCTCGAACGTTTGCCACAAATCGCCTTGGTGGTCGCTCTGGAGCTTGCTTTTGACGATCATGTCGTCCACATATACTTCCATGGTCCGCCCGATCAGCAGTTCGAACAACTTGTTGACGAGGCACTGGTAAGTGGCCTCAACATTCTTTAGCCCGAAGGCCATGACTATGTAGCAGTGGAGGCCCCAGTCGGTTATGAACGCTGTCTTTTCCTGGTCCTCGGGACAGAGGGGTATTTGGTGGTACTCTGAGAAGGCGTCCATGAAGCTCAGCAGAGTGTGACCGGCTGTAGCGTCCACCAATTTAACGATCTTCGGCAAAGGGTAACTATCCTTTGGGCAGGCCTTGTTGAGGCCCGTAATGTCCACGCACATCCTCCAAGTGCCGTTGGACTTTTTTACCAACACCACATTCGAGATCCATTCTGGGTACTGGAAATCCTGGACGAAACCTGCCTCCAACAGCTTCTGGACCTCCGTGTTTGCCGCAGCCGCGCGATCGGGGCCCATGTGGCGCTTCTTCTGAACAACCGGCTTGTGCTTAGGATTGGCATTCAGACGGTGTTCTATTACAGTGGCGGCTATGCCGGGCATCTCATCGGGGCCGAAGGCGAAAATGTCCTTATATTCTCGCAAGAGGGAGACAAGGGGTTGACGTTCCGGGGGTGCAATGTCGCGCCCGAGTTGTACAGTGCGCTCGGGCCGCTCTTCCTCCAGGTGTATGTGTTCCACGGCGTCTTCGAGTTCCGGCTGAGATTGCGGAGGTTCGGGGGAGACGGAGTGGATCACCAAGGTTTCGGGGGCCGGCATGGTGGGACTTTCCTTCGCCCTCTTTGCCGTCACGAGCGGCCTGTTGACCTTGCAGTCTCTGGGCCGTTCTATGAGGGGTTTTATGCTTACCAGGTAGCATTCCCGTGCCGTCCGCTGATCCCCTCGGAGCTCTCCTATGGCCCCGTCGTCTACCTCGAACTGGGGCTGGAGAAGATATGGGGTGACTACGACCTTAACCCTGTGGAGTGTGGGCCGCCCGAGGATTACATTGTAGGCCGTAGGCACATTGACTGCGAAAAAGTCGATTTCCAGGCTTCTGAAAAGGTCTTGTCTCCGAATCGCACCGGTAGGCGGACCGTTCCAGTAGGAAGCACCTCTTGCCCTCCAAACCCTAAAACAGGATTCGATATGGGAACAACCTCGCGCCCTGGGTGGGAAAGCTTTTGAAGGCATTCCCAAGTTATGATGTCCACATAGCTTCCCGTGTCTACAAGGATTCGTCGCACGACCGCATTTGCGATCTTCATTTCGACCACCAGAGGGTCGTTGTGGGGGGAGGCTAGGCGTGGGGCGTCTTTTCCCCCCAAAACCAATGTTGGTGCCGCGAGGCTGGACCCCTGCTCTATGGTGAGCACCTGCTGCGCGCCTCGAAGTTGTGCCTTCCATGCCGATCGTGTCATATCCGCTATGTGGCCGCCCGCGATAGTTGCCACAATTTCCGTGGAGCATTCTTCGTCCCGCGGCTGGGATGGCT
>JACYFF010031959.1:29938839-29996198 GCA_017589665.1 Selenicereus undatus
TATATATATATATATAAACTAGGTTTATAACCTTAAAATGCAAGGGCAAGTTAATAATTTTCATAGTTACTAAAAGACTAAGTGATTATGAAATTTTAGTTAAAAAAGAAATATTAATACTTAAACTTCTAAAAATTAAGCATAAGACAATTTATTTCATTCTTTTTGTGAGACCTATTTAGGGGTGGGACTTATTTTTTTAGTAAAGTGTTTTACTCCTATTCTTAATTTGATCGGTAATGGATATTATGGGTGTTTGCATTGTTAGAGAGATGAACAAACCCTCAAAATAGAAGAAATTGCTTTCTTCTTGTGGATTAAAGGAATGAAATCAGCTGTATTGGTTGAGACCAAAGTAGCTAATAACAAGATACAGCTAGTGGCTGGGTTGTTGAAGGTGGTTGGCATTTCATGACTAATGTCACTGCTACCTTATGAAACATGATTTGGTTGATATGGTGATCTGATTGTTTAGAGGTTTGACTGTTAACCATTCACAACAAATTATTCTTGCCCGGGTCAAACGAATTATGCAGCAGGAGTTTTTCTTCTCCATTTGCTATTCATTTGACAATGAGATTGAAATGAGCACCTTGTGGATTACTTTGGAAACTACTAGTAGCAATGTCTCCTTATGGCTAGTGGTAGGTGATTTTAATAACATATTGACCGAGGATAAATGGATTGGGAGGGCTAAGATAAGCCATCAGGAAATGGGACTTCTAGAACTATTTGGAAGCCTATCAATTGTAGGAAATGACGTACCAAGGTAGCTATTTTATTTGGACAAATAGGCAGTAGGTGACTGAGGAATTCTACTATTTCATCCTCTTGGTTTTACTGTTCTTCTTTGCACGTTTCCTCAATTACGTGAGGAATTTGCTTTTATTTGCTCCGCTTGTTCATTAATAGCTTGTGTGGATAAATCTTTGTGCAGGTATTTTCTGTCTCAATTTGAGAGAATTCATGATCAATGACTCAAAGATGTGTAAGGAGTGATGTTTTGGCTAAGGAAAAGGTTGAGGAGTTGGCAAAAGCATCTAGGTGGCAGAAATGAAGTTCTAAGCATTTGTATGGGCAGCCGTGCATATCTGCAAGGTTGTTCAAAATTACTAGTTGCGGTTAATAAGTTAAAGGTTTGCATGGCTGGCCATGTAGCATGTCAGTCACCACCAAAACCAAAAAGATGCTTGGTTAACCATGCATATCTACACGGCCATGTGTTCCCATGTTTGAAATTGTGCACAGCTTGTTGTGCATCATTGCACGCAGCTTCATCCATTGACCTTCTACCGACTTAAACTTTATTTAAATGTAATGTTTTTGGGAACAATGAACTCTTTTCATACATGTTTCTCCCATCTTTTTAAATTAGGGTTAGGTTTACTTCAGCATAGGCTTGAATATTCATTGTTAATTTGAAGAATCTTATTCATTCAGATTATCAGTTCCTAAGTTTGTTTTCTCGATCTCTCTCTTTTAATCATTGTTATTTCAATTCTTAGTAGTTGTTACATATGATGCTCGATGATAATTGATTTGTGACTTCTATCATGTTTAGTGGTTAAATCTTCCAATTTGGATTGAGATTAATGTTGATTATGCTAAGTGAATCATGAGTTAGCCTCAATCTTACTTATTCCATGTTGTGTTACTGAATTTTACATTGCTCAAACCATGTTTGATGAATTGTTTGAAAGAACATTTATCTATTTTTATTTAGGTTCAGAGAAATATTGAAAGACGAAACCTTTTCCTAGTGTGATTTAGTAGACAGTTAGAATTTTATGAAAATAATTGAAGTTCTAATTGGGATTTGAAATAGTGAATCTTGTAATTCTTCGGCTCTTAGTCTCATGAAAATAGGTGACTATAGTTTTAGGATTAGTCTTTAACCCTTGAAAGAGGGAGGGAATAGGCTTAATTGACGATATGTTCATTCATGTTGCATACTTGGGCAAGTTTATAGGATTATTAATTGAATAGCTGGAGTAATTATGTCATTAATTCCAACTTCAGTGATTTAATACTCTAATTTTTAATTCATATTCTTAGATGTTATCACTTTCTGAATTGATAATTAAAACTCCACATTGATTTGCCTAGATTGAATAATTTAATAAATTTTTGTAATTGAAAGCGAGTTCCCTGTGGATACGACCATACTCATTGGTTGCCAGCTATAGCTACGTTGTGCTCTTGCAAATGCAATTAAGACATAACATTTGCACAACAAATCCTAAGGGAGTTGATTTTGATTGGAATGGAATGAGTGGCTAACTAGTAACAGAACATCTCAATCTAAATTGGCAGTGGTCTTTGCCCCCCCTAATTGTTGTTGTGATTTTTTTGTTTATTTGATAGGAAAGAAATTTGAAATGTTTTCTAAGAAAACACATGACTGTGGGGCACATTGTTGAGCTAATCATTTGTGTTCTGAGAACACACTTTGTCCATAGAAGAAACATATATAAAGCTTGGGTTGACAAATTGTAATTAGAAATTGAATCCTTTGGCAATTCCTAACGTACGATTGTAACTATGCTTTGTTTAATGATAATCCCTCAGTTGTACCCCAAAACAAAATTGTTCTCTTAAAATAAACTATTTACCTTTTTAGAATTTCATAGTTGTATTAAGAATAAACTCCCCCACCTTATTTTTTGGTCATGAGATAGAAATAGTCATTTTATTTAATTGAATTAATGTATTTTTAAATCACCTCAAACCTACATGGCAAGATGATATATGCGACATCCTATGCGATGTTTAGGGAATCTCTTTCTCTCACACGCACACCCACACGCACACCCACACATATGCATCTGTGTAAGAATAATTGTATGGTCACCAAACCTGCCTGGTTGTATTGTTCAAAGTGTTGGCCAATTATAATGACTTAAGTCTAGAGGATAATGGTCATAGAGATGAGGATGGTTTACTAGATGTAAGGTCATACAAGACTAGGTAGAATAAGGAATGAAATGAATAAAGAAAAGGTGGTTATGAGACCAACAGAGAATAAGATCAGTGAAGCTACATTTGAATGGTTTAGGTAAATCAAAGTGAAGGGGTCTTGATGCACTTGTAAGGACGTGTAATGCAATCGAAATTTTGTGTGTGCAAAAAGGTAAATGGAGACCAAAGAAAAGTTAAAATAAGGTGATGAAAATGGATATGGCTTACTTGCAACATCTACAAGATGTATCTCAAGATAAGGATTTTGGCAGATCTAGAATTAGCATTGCTGGTCGTAGATGGCTAGAACTTTGTCCCTGCTAGACCATAGAGTCATAGATTATTGATGACATTTGAATTATGAATTAGGTGTTGCCTATTAGTTGTTCTATGTTTTATCTATTATGCCTTGTGCGTCCTTCCCTTTCGTTGTTGGTTATTGTTGTTGTTGTTATTATTGGTGGGCGGTGTTGGTGTTGCTATTTTATCACTCTATCTTAATACATTTTATGTCCTTTCAGATGATTAATTAAAGGTTTCACTATACCAAAAATTTTAAAAAATTCATTTTTTGGGGGCCTTATAGGAATGCGTCTCTCAACTAATAGGAATGCTTGAAGCAATAAGGTTGCACACATTTGAATATTCTGAAACCTTGCTAAAGCAGATCCTACAATAGTGCTAGTAGTGGTGGTGGTGATGATGATGGTGATATATAGATAGGGAGCTAATTTAGACCATTGATAATTGATCCAAGTGCCAACGTTAAAAGTTAGTAGCTTAATTTGTATGCTATTCTCTCAACCAGTATCAGTGCAACACATCGATCTAGTAATACACATACCCTTTACTCCCATCCCCATTACCTTACAACACCTGCATAGTGGCCTTACCCGAGAACCCAACCTGTCTCTAGACTTCCTCGAGTTGTCGTTGTGCTCTGTTGACACCTTGGTTGACATTTTTTGATTTTGGCGACCGTCAAAACACTAGAATGATTTCTTTTTGGAATTTTTATTCCTATCTACCACCTATCCTCTGTTGCCTTTGGTGCTCCTCCACCATGGCTGTCCATCCACTCTAAAGACTCTTAGCATCTTTTAATTTAGTTCACCACTCAGAGTACTACACTAATTTTGAAAATCCACCACCTTAACTGAAACAATTTCACCAAAAGTTTTGAAGAAATGTCTATGGAAACCCATGAGGAGCTCTACTATGACCTTAAATTGATAATTTCAAGTTAACGATAATGCACCTAGTGGACGGAAGGGTTTCGTGGATCTTTCACATAGAAGTCATTTTCAACTATAAGATATTATAAAATATGTAAAATTGGGTTGATTTTCAATCTTACTATCACTATAAATTATTGAATCTAATTTATAGCCCTCTGTACATTTGACTTTGACTCTGTCCGTATTTACGGTTCAACTTTAAAATAAAGCCTCTCTAATCTAACGATCAGTAAGTTCAAGGTAATAGTTTGCCACAAAAAATAGTAGAGTTCACTTTCAGGATCCAACCAATTTTTATGTCAATAATCAATGAAATACTAATAAAGAAATGAGAAGATTAAAATTACAATGCAATATATGGTGCCTACATATAGGCCACTCTCGTCCACACGTTTTCTTTATGGTTTTTGCAACAATGTGGTTTATGTAACAATGGCATGGGTCCAAGAGGGCAGGTCATAAATTTCAAGAAAAATAGGTGAGGAAAGAGAAACAAGAGAATAAAGGAGAGAGAAAGTGTGGGGCCAGGCTAATGTGGCACGGTGTGATTAGCTAAGATAAAAGCACATGGAGTGATCCCTTTCTTTTAATCCCAACTATTGGAACAACATTTAATGTGTTATATTGTCTATTCTAGATCTTCTCACGATAATCAACTTCTTACATCATTGGCTGCCATACCACACACACCCCCATGCATATACAATGTATAAACATGTATGTTTGTGATGATGTTGGTGATTTACTCATTTTTCTTGGTGTAAAGGAGAGGGACGAGCCCCTTACTCCCTATAGTATATGGATTTATTGCTAAATTCTAAATATACTTTTTTAAATGTAAAAATTGACTGTTATATATGTATATGTTTGTACTGAGATTATGTGACGCTTAATTTTAAACCTTTTACTTAACCTTATCAAATCAATTAAGTACTGCAAATGTAGAAGACGAGCCTCAATCGAAGCATTACTGTCATTCGAAGTGAAGAAGGCTACCCAATGTCATTAAAATATACAATGAAATTACGTGTTCATTTAACATGTTATGGTGAACTATTCAACTCTTGGCAATTCCAGCCATTAAAAATGTGTTTTTCTTTTAACATAACCTGACAAATCTTGCCTAGACAAGAAGTTTGCCACTACACCTTGTGATGATTATGAGATTCACCTTTTCTACATTGGCTGCTGGATTTAATTTTAATTTTTCTCGCAAATAAGAAAATACAAAAGAATTCAACAGTGAGATAAAGCTCAACACACATGCCCTTGTACTATGAAGATTGTTTGTGCAAAAAATGCGATATTTTTACAATACCTTTATATCTAATTTATGCTCAAAATAATTATTATATTTAGTTTTTTGTTTGATATAATTTTATTTTTGCAGGGGTTGAAAATCAAGAAAAATTGTGAAAGAAATGATGAAAAGAGAGCAAGAAAAAAAAACAAAAATAAAATCTTAATCCTACCCAGCCACGCGTGTGTAGCATGTGACCCACCTCCCTTCCATTCTCATTTTCTGTCTCCTCCCGGCAGATACACTCGAAGCCCCCCTTCATTTGAGCTTCCACACTCATCTCCATCTTATCTCTCTCTTTCTTTCTCTCTCTCTCTCAATCTGGCACCGTCCAACTCAGGCATCTTCATCCACCCTCATCACCAGATCAGTGCCACCAACGCTTGTTCACCACCGCCAAATGTTAGCGCATCCTCATGTCCACCGTCCATATCGCTTGACATCCAGGGACACGATTGAAAGAGTTCAAGTATAATTGAGCCCGTGGCGAAATAAGCGGGGGAATCTAGGTTTTAATTAGGTTTTTAGACTAGTAACTTGAGTTTCAATTTCAGTTTTTAGTGTTCTACGTTTTGGTTTTAGGGTTTATCTTTGATTTCTCTACTTCAATTTTGCTTTCAGATTTAGTTTCTAGGAGTGGAAAATAATGATTCTTCACGTGTTGTTTAACCAATTCTAGGTTCCGTTTTAGAAAAATTGCATCTCAGGGGCGCAGTGTCTCCTCTGTTTTGGTTCCTATGCTTTAGACCTCTATTAATAGCCATAACGGAGTTTGGTGATACTCCTCTGTTTCCACTGGCTTAAGGCGGTTAGTTCTGCAAGATTGGTTGAATTTCAAATTTTGGCTTTGAAAGGTTGTAAGTTTGGGGTCGATTTTTGCAATTTCCCTTTCCCCTGTTTTGTTATGTTTTTACTACACATATAGAGCTTGGAGCCTCCATTAATGGAGGTCCGTTTAGAGCTAGGTCGAGCTCACTAGGTAGGGACGCCCATGAGTTCTGTTTACGCTCTCTTTCCCCTCCATTTTAATGGCCTGATTTGTATTACTAAGGGGTTCCTGGGTTGCTCGCTCATTTCCTCAATGACTTTGAAGAATTATTTCCTGGCATGATGTATAACTACTGTTGGATATTTTGTCCTCTGCTCTTTAATCAAGTTCCACTTTCTTTGATGTTATTCTTGTTGGTTGATTTGTTTGAGTTACGCTCTACTAGATATATTCTTCAATCATATCCCCAAATGCGTTAGGTAGAAATTAGATACGTTTCATTTTCCTCCCTTTTGATTTTTTAGTTATTTTAGTTCTATTTAATTAGAATATATAATGTCTCATTTACATTATAGTGATTGATTACTTTTGATAGGTAGGCATATAATTGGCAATAAGAGCAGAAATGATTCGTTAGGTTTAACTTAATTATTTATTATGTTTAATTTTAATGTTATGAATTATAGTCACCTAGTTGTAGTTGATTTTAGTAAGCTTTATTTGTTATGTATTCAGTTTCATTGATTTAGTTATATGATAGTATAGACTACTTTAGTGGTCTTAATCTGATCTGACGTCCCTGAGGAGACGACCCTCAAGTACTACGATGAAATTCGTATGCTTGCGGCATATATTTTACGCTCGAAAATATTGTACACAAATAAAAAATATATTTTTTTATGTGAGAGTGCACAATTTCGATTTCATTTTAGTCGAAATGAGGGCAAGACAGAGGAATATTATCAAAAGTTTGTTACTAGCTCCTATCTAGAAGTGAACCCAACAACAAACCATGCACAATGTCGAAGACTAAGATAGAGATACATTTGGGGTTGCTCAAATTACCCTAAGAAAATCTTGTGCATGCTATTATACATGTATCCCTGAATCTATGAATAACTAGTTGATGAGTTTAGGTCCATATTTAAGTGACAAAAACAATGATAAAATCATCCCATGTTCAATACATTATAAACTTTGCATTGCATTGATGTAACACCCTTATCCCCTAAATTTTGAGATGTTAATGATTTCAAAAGTTTTGGAGCGAATGGACAAAGTTCAGCCAAAAAACTGACCAAAACCTAGGCTTAAAGCCTTACATTAGGTCCTTGCAATTAATAATTCATAAAAGACATAACCAACCAGCTCAACGGCTACATGCCAGAGACCACAACTCGACAGGCCACACGCCTAGAGTACACCAAGTATAAAGTTCAATAAAAAGAAAGAAATAAAAGATAAAACTCAACGGATCACACATCCGGAGTACTGGGGTTTACATCCTATAGTAAGTAACATCAACTAAACAAATGGTAGACTAATCAGATGGTTGCCCTACATGGCCATTCAAAGTGACTGCTATTTAATATGCGATACATGGACCACCATGTTTAATTTGCATAAGCTCAAGAACTTATGACTACATTAGATTGCATAATTAAACTCTTGAATCTACATATGTATGTACATAGAACACCTTCTCCAAAGCTCGGTTTACGTGAACCAACTTCTACCTGTCATTTCAAGAACGTAGGGAAAAGGGGAATAGAGAGGGGATGAGCTATCACACGCTTAGTGAATGATCCTCAATCCTAAGAAAACAAAACAGTTGCACGTAATACTTTTAAGTAGCAATCACACATAA
Organism: Selenicereus undatus; assembly: GCA_017589665.1. Taxonomy (NCBI): domain Eukaryota; kingdom Viridiplantae; phylum Streptophyta; class Magnoliopsida; order Caryophyllales; family Cactaceae; genus Selenicereus; species Selenicereus undatus. The sequence goes on from JACYFF010031959.1 coordinate 29,946,972, forward strand.
TTTGATATTTAATATCATATAATAAGCATATAAGGCCACCCATGTCCATCAATGCCTTAACAACCTCTAGAATTCAAATAGCATTTCTTTCCTTCTTCTATTCCACACACAAGAGTTCTTAACTCGCCTAACCTATGATTCTTGCAACTTAGTAATGACAATCGCATATACTACACTTGTTTTGCATCATATAACATGTAGAAATGATGCAATAGCAGGTTGCCTCAAGCCATAATCCAAACACTGAGAACAATAAGGCAATTAGTTCACACATAAGCACTTAACATCAAAGAGTTCAACTCGAGTCATCAATGCAAGTTCTTTTCATAAGAAAATGAGGTTAACACATAAGAAGGCTAGCACTTTTACTTAAATCAAAGCAATCACTTAGAAAAACAATCGTTATTCCCAAAGGAGTCATTTAGAATCCAACAAGATTCTTTTAAAGAGTACATACACTTTTCCAAACATTTGCACTAGTATAATCCTCGAATGAGGAGTTCACAACACACATTAGTCAAGAAATCATTTTTTAGGGCATCAGATTCATGTATTTATGCTCATTTAAGTGAGATTGTCATGAACATTTCATAGTAATGCTTGAGGCCTTTCATATTTAGTGGACATTTACCCTCATCAGGGTCTTCTAGGGTTTTCACTTCTAGGTCTACTCCCTATGAATTAGGGTTCCCGCACCATGGCTCCATCCCTAAACTTGTGCCCAAACTATTAGCAATATTTTCCTAGCCCAAAAGATTTCATATGCATATGATTTTCAAGACGTTTTGCACCAAAATTTCCATTGTATCATAACAATGTGATTTTCATTTTCAAGAAGGCCAAAATGCCTTAATGAACTTATATTAACTTCCAACAAGTACATAACCACTCATTTCGGTAAAGTATGCTTGTAAGCAAGTTAATGACCAAGTTAGGATTCACCTTTCAAGTAAAGGAATATTGCGACTTAACATAATTACTTTCACTTAGAAGCACTCAATGGTTTGGTTTTGCAATTCAACCACAAGCTTTCTAGTTTGCTAAATTCGTTCAAAGTTTGTAGGAAATGAAACCTTTAAACCATGCTTGGAACCTTTACACGATACTTTATCTATTCAAAAGGGTAACGATTTGACATTTGGGTAGCAACTTAACCAACTAAACGATTCAGCTAAATGGTTCAGCGAATCCATTCAAAGTTCTTAGTTCAGGATGCAAAAATGATCATGGACCTTGACGTGGCAAAGCAAAACAGACATGAATTGAGAGCAATGATAACATCAACATAACGTAGGCATTAGCATTGTCACCTGGAATGTACATTACATAATTTAATGAAATTAGAGATATGATTACAACAAAGCACGAAGGCTTCATGATTATTTCCATTTCGTAGTTTATTATCGATTCAATGTAAAATTTTTTGAAAAACTAGTAGCATGTAACAATAAAATTGGGTGTCACTCGCAAGTGATAAACACATTATCAAGACTCAGCAATACACCTTGTATTGTGTTAGTTTATCAATCACGCAACCCCCAGACTCCCTCCTAACATCACCGCACGCAAACAATCCTCAAACTCAACTCAATTTCAACCAGAACCATTTTAGTTAATTCTAAACAATCATCTACTACCCACAATTCTCAATTCATCTAGGTCTCATTTCTAAAATCCAATCAATGCATGAATGGAAGAGAAAACTTTACAAATTACTACTAGTTTAGGGATCAAGAACCACTTACCTTAATTCCAAGCTAAAGGACCCAATAAGGGGTTGTATGGACGGTTTCTAGGCTGGATCGAAACCCGTTTTTCCTTCCCCTACTATTGGTCGCAACGTTCCTCCTCTCAACCTGCTTCTGCTCGATTTACGTCCCCCTTGGTGCTGCTGATGCTGCTGTTCACATCCCATTCCTCTCGCTCGCACGCTTTTGCTCGCTTTGCCTTCAAACCTGACCGCCAATGGTGGCAGTGGTGGTCGTGCTTAGGGTTTCGAAACCTTGTCCCATGTCCTCCTGCACTACAGGTCAAGCGATGTCACAGCCTGGGGCAGTTAATGCCCATTACCCGTCACCTGTCGTCGATCGCTGCCCTGGTCCCCTCCCCCTTCTCTCTCTGCTCGCCTCCCTCTCTCCCTCGTTTCTAGTCTATCCCAAGAACAAGGACAAAGGGCCAAAGCCCTTCCCCTTCTCAATCAAGACTGGGGTCTCAAACCCTTTCTCTTCTTTTTTTTTGTGTCCCTACTTTTTAAATCGAAAATATGTTTGGTTCTAATTAATCTATCCTTGATTGATCTCGACCCTAAATATCCTAATTTAACTTGCCCAATTTTGTGTAATTGTGCCTCGACCTAACTTTTAACAAACCCAATAAGTTCATGTAATCACGAAATAAATTAGGAAAATTTATAAAATTACTTCACAAAAAATATTACACCCAAGTAGCACGTAAAAATTAGTCTAACATAACTAATTCAACAAAACATAGTTAATGAAAGTATTAATTTCAATAATTAAATACGTTCTAAATTTCTCGATTATTACAATTGAATAAATGAAATTCAAACGATGCAAGCAATAGATGTATGTATAAGTTGATTCATTTTCTTTAAGAAGCAATAATATTTTTGAAAAGGCTATTGGGATGATTGGACTGCTTGGTAGCTCAATTAGTGACATTAAATTATATAAATGAATTTTTAATTAGTATTGATTTGTACCCTTTCAAATGCCTTGAATAAGGCTCTCTTGTATTAAATTGATTAGTTCTCTTGCCAAATGTATATAGACATATATACTATGAATGAAGGGCTTTTCACATGCTCCTTGAACATCTTAATTCAATCGATCTATCCTACACCCATAATGTCGATACTTAATTATATGATTTGCAATTTAACCCATATTTGTATATTGATAAATAGGCATATTTGCATGCATTCCTTCGTTAAAAGAAACTTTAATTTACTTGGACAAATGTACATTAAGCACATTTGATTTGAAGACTGAAATTGTATTTTTAACTTTTTTTTGCTCACATTCTAGTATAATTGTCCTTTACTCATAGTAATTGTTATATCATAGTGTCTGGCCTACCCTATTAAATGGACCTAAGACATATGTTAGTTCATATGCAGGGACAAGTGAAACTGGTGGGTTTTGAAAATTAAAGAAAAGGAAAGTTTTGTCCCTTGGCTTAAAGTCAAGGACTATGGTAAAAATTTACCATACCCATTTACTCTTTATTCAACTATTAATGTGCCGCATATACTCCAGACAACTAAGAAGTCTTCAAATCTTCCATTTCTACTTGCTTAATACAAGCTTTCATGGTAATACCCCGATCTAAATCTAAACAGTCTTCAACATTGACTTGGAAAATCCTTATCCTTTTACCTAGACTTCTGATTGTAACACTTCACATCAAGTCAGAAAGATCAATGAGTCCCCTAAAAGTTCTATTCAAACCAAAAAGTTCAGTAACCACATTGAGACCATCAGACCTTTATCCTAACCAGAACCATATCCAAATTGTATGAAAACTGTACAACTTTAGTAAAAAGGCTTTAGCTTAAGGTATACTGAACTAAATCAAGTCATTCAAGAGAAATATGAATGGGTTATCTAAACTGAGCTCGCCCTAGCAAACGCTTAGTAGAACCTCACCTCCTGTCGGCACCGACGATAACCAGAAATCACTTAACCCTCCTATGAAGGGTGGAGCGCCGGGAGTCACCTTCTTTGTGGCATTTGTGTTGGGCTTGAGAGAGGTCGATGCAGTTGAAAGAGTTGTTGCGTGAGTTGCGGTGCTTGTTCCTTTGCGGTGACTGGTGGTCTTGATGATCGGTGGTGTCTCTCCGACAGTGTTTTCTGGTGGTTGGGTAAGTGTCTCTTCTGTCTTCTTTTCTGGCTTATGGTTAATCCCATCAAGGATTGTGGATTTTTGATCCAGGCTAGGTTTCAAGCTCTGAAGGTTGAGTTACAACACCTAGTGTTGTTCATCTCAGAGGTCTACAATGTTCAAGGTGGTGACTCCTTTGCTTCCAAGGCTACATTTGATAGAGCTAAAGAGGTCCTCTCTATTAGGGGAGAACCAAAAGGTCTTTTGTGCAATTACAAACTGAATTTGCATCTTTTGGAAACGTGGTTGATGCTTACATTGCAAATCCAGTTGCTAGAAAAAGTGACATGAAATATGGATTTGTCAGATTTATAAGTAAAGAAGAAGGTGAGAAAACAAGTCTTTCACCCTATTGGAAGCTGTTATGGTGTAACTTGGTGAGTGGGAGTTGGGCTAAATTTCAAAAAAGAACCGCTAAGAGTAGCGTGACGTTGAAAGGTCGTTTTGTTAGAAATAATAATCACTCAAAATGGAAGTGGATTCCAAAGCGTAGGCTTGTTGTTGACATTTCTACTATAAGAAATGACTTTGATGAGGTTAATGTTACTCACAATTCATTGAAAGTAGTTGGTCTTTGCTTGGTAAATACTCAAGCTAACAAGGTAGCAGAAGACCATGAGAATGTACAGCAACATCATTTTGGAAGGGTTAATTCAGAAGGTCAATCAGGAAGCTTACTCTGAGGCTAGTGGAACACTTTTCCTACCTATAAGAATTGTAGAGACTCATCCTACTTATATTGGCAAATTGATCACTCAAAAAAAAAAAAAACTCTTATAGGGATTGTTGTTGTGAGCGAATCTTCTACAAATGACATTGAGGAACCTATGCATTTCATTAGCCATAGGCAGCCTATTTCGCCTGATACCAAAAAGATTTCTAATACTAAAGAAAAGGTTCAAGAGTCTACTAGCCAAGACTCCCCTACCCTACAAAATTTACTTGAGAAAGTTTAGAGTTAGGTAGACAACTGGGTGTTTGTATTGTAGGGGATGAGACTTTAGTTATTAGAAAGATTACGAGGAGTTTGAGGAAGAAAATGAAAAAGCAGTCTTGATGGTCTCTTCAAGGGTTCATTGAGCTCATGCGGTAGATCAGTTTAGTTAATTAGAGTGGTAGATTAGTAATTACTTATTGCCTACTTTGTTGTTTAGTGGTTAGTGCTCTCCATCTTTTTATTAGTAGTTGTAATTCTGCCTTTTAGTGGTCTTTTTGTTTGATACCTAGTGGTATCTTTATGGGATTTTTCCAACTAATAATCGAAAAGAATGGGTTATCTAAATATTTTACTTTGATTACAAGGTTTGAAGACCAAATTAAAACATTAGAATTCTACTTTAAAACATAGCATTTCTCAATTCATATCAAAATTGTGGCAAAATGACAGTATATTGAGCTATGCTTTGTTTTAGCATACAACCTATGATAAGCAAGCTCTTAAATCTAATATAGTTTCCATGTCAAAAATATTTGCCCCATACTCAAGAATTAAAATTTATTGAAAGTCAGCAACAAAATCAATTAATAACCCTTTAAGGACACTTTAGGTAAATGGGTTTTGTTCTAACCACCTGTTATTTATTGCTTTTGTAATAGAAGGATGCTCACCCAATTAATTCTTATGCAAGGCTGATCCACTGGGTTAGTAGATTTAGTGGGAGTAGGAGGAGGTTCATGATCATTGATTAAGCTAAACAAAGATGTAACCTTAACCATGCTCTTTTGAGTTTCCAATGCATATAATAATAACTATATATAAAATTGAGTGAAACCACATACTTTTGCAAAATGTCACATTGCCATTGATTCTTCTCTTTTATTTTCCCTTTTTTTTATTATTGCCCTTCTCTAAATAGCTTCGTATTTATTGGATAATCAACCTCCACCTATATTACTTATACATGCACAACTACATTAATGATTGTAATCCTAATTTTTATTTTAAATTGTGATTTTAAGCATGAATATAATTAACCTCCAAATTATGAGTCTTTAAAATTGTAACAGTTCTTTCTTGAAAAAAATTATCTTTTGGACCATTGAGGTTATGGTAAATAATTTTCCAGACCCATATTTTTTGATAAATATTTTCTAGTCCCTCCAACTTTGGGTAAATATTTTTTGGGACCAAAGTCGACCAAATTTATCTTTTTAAAAATTGCACCAAGGACCCTAAGTTTCTTATATTTGCACATCTAACCCAAATCCTTAAAATACTTTCGAAAAATAAAAATTTGTGCATTTGGTTTTTTGCTCATAAGTACTACTTGATGCCCTCTTTCAAATGGTATTAGAGCCACATGACAAAAAATAATTAAGATAATTAAGCTAATTAATAATTAATTAAGCTAATTAATTGTTATTAATACTAGAATTATCACCTGCTTGCCCTAGACCAAATTATTAACATATTATTCACTCACCGGAAGGCCTTTCTCCACTAGCACCTCAATAAACTATATTATTAATACAATTTTAGATTTAAAAGTCGAATTAGCTAAAATTAAGATTGAAGTTAAGGAGCTTAAGAAACAAATATTTGTAATTCACCTTTCTTTGGTTAGTGAAGTTAGACATAGCAGAAAATTCAATTCCCGTATTAGCACCCCTTTTCAACATAAATATCCTTTCCAAAACCCGAAAAGCAAGATTCTATTTTCTTTGCATGAGATAAAAATTCAAAAAGAAGTAGGCTAAAAATTAGCCGCAAAAGTAGAAAAGGAAGAAGAAGATGGAGTATAAGTAATATACTCTTGACGAACTACAAAATATGTTCGAGAAAGAACAAAACCCAGAGGAATTAAACAAGATCATGAACGCAATTAGTGATAAACATGACGTTTTGTCTGATGATAATGAGGAGACCAATATTATCCAATAAGAAGAAGAAGTATATCAGCATATGAATCTGATTAAATTAGAAGATCTCAGTATATTACTCTTAGAAGAAGTTAGGAGAAAATTGGATAAGAAATATGGTAAAATGACTTTTGAAAACGAGATCAATGAGATTGGAGAAGAGGATGACTTATATGAAACATAGACCAATCTTGTTAACAATGTCATTCCTAAGCTTGAAAAATTTGGTGAACCTTCCAGAAGAAATACTCATTTCTTGAGACCTAGGTACGTTTTAACAGGACGTACAAGTAATTTCTCTTTCGGGTTTATCCCCAGGAAAACCATGACCTATGAAGAAATTGGCCTTATCCCAAGTAGCGAAACTGGATATATCTTAAACATTGATGGAGCTCGTAATAGAGAAGAAATATTTGAGCATTGGAAAAGAGGAATGAATAGTGTTTTAAATCTAAATACTACATGGACTGCATCAAATGTCCTAAACTATATTGAACATAGCTTTTCTGGCACCGTAGCTAACTGATATGATTCATTAACTGAAGATGGTAAAAACACTTTAAGAATGGTGTAAACACCAGCTTCAATGTTTAAAAATTTATGCAAGGGAATTGAAATCGAATTTATCGGAGCTAAACTTGATTCCGAAGAAAAAGCAAGAGAATGACAAAGAAAGATTAATAATATAGAATTATAGGATATGAGATATCTGAAAAATTATATTGCTGAATTTAATCAATATTATTACAAAATTAGGCATAATGAAACGGATCTTGGTATGTTCTATGACAAATTGCTATATCCTATAAATTCCATAATTAATGAAACATACATTGCATATCTGGAACGAGCAGATGTCATTGATACTCTTGGTTCGAGAATCTCTTATCTAAGAAAATGGGTCAATGATCAATGTCTTGATCTCCAAAAGCAAAATAAAATTAAGAAGCAATTCCTAACCTGCTGGGATTCGCCTCACCAATGGGGAAAGGAACCTAAAAAGTGAAAGAGCTTTAACAAGCAGAGGGGTGAGAAATATAGAAGAAAATATTATAAGAAACCAAGTTTTAAAAAACGTAGATTTTTTAGGAAAGCTGGTTATTGCCCTGCAGGAAAAAGCAACTGCAAATGTTGGGCATGCGAAGAAGTAGAACATTATGCTAATGAATGCAAAAATAGGAAGAATAATAAGTTTATTGAGACTTTGGGAAGCCTAGATTATGTTGAGCTTAGTAAAGATGAGGCATTAGACCTGGCCCTAAATAACAACAAAGGGATTGTTAAAATTATATTGGACAATGAATATGAAGAAAATGATTATGAAGAAACAAGTTATATGATGGAGAGTAACTCTGTTAGCCTTTGTGATCTCCAAGAAGAAGAATTTGTTATAGACAATGATCATGGAGAAGTCAAAAGAGATTGGATTCTTCCCATAATCCAAAAAGACATGATCTACAAAAGATCCATCTTTCAATTAAAAAGTAAATATGTATGTGAAATGATTGAAGGAGATTTGGAAATAAAGGATTGTGAGTATGACGTTAGGGAAGTTAATCTCATTAATTGGAAAAATATCCTTAAACATAACAAAGATAGAAAGTATAGATATATTCATGTTGGAAGTGTCCAAGTTCAAATCGCTCAATTACAATATTATGGTAAAGATATTGATCTCTATCCTTTACTCTGTGATATTAGGCATACCAAGTTCAATAATCAAATTATCACAGGAATAAAGACTAACTTATGTAATGGATCAGCAGGGTTCAATTGTAGACCTGGATAATATGTGAGTCTAAAAGATGAGTTTGCTAAAAACTTCCTATCCCTTAAAATAAAAATAGTTGGAATAGACATAAAAAGAGGAGGATATCCATTAAGGATATTCCGAAAAATTATCTACAAATTAGGTAATACTATAGATCCAAAGACTAAAGTCACCATGATAGAGGCAGAACAATTTTGAAAGCCCTACCCCTATGCAAAAAATCTAAAGGATTAAATCCAATCCATAAGAGATAAAGATTAATCGTTTATGGATATCTAGCTTTGCCAACCCTACAAAAATCAATAAGAAAAATATAATAAAAATCGACGAAGAAGTCAAAATCACTATTAAACCCCAATTATTAAGAAGCATGAGTACAAGATCAGATTGGGGAGAAGGATCTTCATCTAAAGAAGAGCTTAAAGAAGATGATACAATTAGCATGAATAGTAAAATGAGTAGAATGAGTTTTGAAGCTGCAAGACCCAGTATAGATCGAAGTATGAGTCTAGAAAGAAAGGTCATTGGGTACAAAACTAGAACTGTTAGTGAACCAATCTATGAGGATAAATTAGTGAAAAACATGATTATGGAGAAATGCTATGAAGCTACGAATACAAATCCTAATAGCATCTATATCCCAATAAAGGTATGTTTAGAGAGTTATAATAAATATGAACTATGTGCTTACATAGATGGTGGTTGTTCTGTATGCTTTGGAAAAATATCATTATTTTTAGAATTTATGTGGAAGAAAGCGGAGAATCCTTTACAAGTAAGGATAGCTAATAATAGTGTTATGAGTCATAATGAGGCAATAAAGCAGTTATCCATAGAGTTATGAGGAGTGCAATATATTATACCAGTTCAATGGGCTACTAATCAACTCTCTCATGATATGATTATTGGAAATAATTTTCAAAGATTATACTCTTCATGCACCCAAACCATAATCCAAATAATATTTACAATTAATGGTCACTCAGTTCCTATTGAAAAATTAAGGCTTACACTCATCAAAAAATTGAATTTACAAACAGCCAACGTGGTGGGAAGGTAATGCATGCACAGCGAGAGCTAACACTAACAATCTAATTGCTTGAGGTATCTATTAAAGAGCAGATTATTGAACAACAAGAAAAATTATATAAAGAACTCTACTATGATAATCCTCTAAAATTTTGGGATAAAGCTAAAACATTTGCTAAAATCACTTTATTAAATCCCAACACTACTATCCGAGTTAAACAAATGGTGTATACACGCCAGGATATTCAAGAATTTGATAAACAAATTAAAGAACTTCTGAATAAAGGATTAATCAAGAATAGCAAGAGACCTCACACCAATCCCGTTTTCATGGTAAGAAATCATGCAGAAGAAAAAAGAGGAAAGGCAAGAACGGTAATCAATTACAAAAAAGCTTAATGATAATACTATCTTCGATGGGTATTACATTCCTAACAAAATTGTCCTTTTCAATACAATTCAAGGAGCTTCTTGGTTCTCAAAAATGGATTGCAAAAGTGGTTATTGTTAGTTAATAAATTATGCTATTTTACGTGCCTCTTTCACCTACTTTTAGCTTGTATAATAACTTAATCTTTAGGATTTTTACTTGTTTTATTTGTGTTTTGCAGGAAATAAGTTCAAATGGAGCAAGTGCCTCGAAAATGAGTGAAGACAGACAAAAATAGCGAAGACAGGCAAAAACAGGACGACGAGAGACCGCGCCATCGTGCCAGAGATGTGGCACGGTGGGGCCGTGCCATGTGGCACAGCTGTGCTACCTGGTGTGGCCATGCGCCGGCCACCGCTTAGTCGCTCGCCCGATTTTCTATTTAAACCCCTTTTCAGCGTTTTTGTTCGAGGTCGCTCTGGTTTCTCTCTGGCGATTTTTAGGCTAGGTTTTAGGTTAGTTTATCAAATAAAACCTCAACAGGAGGATTAGATTAGGATTGAGGATTGTAATCTTGGATTCAACCTTTGGAAGTTTCTTCTGTCAATCAAGTCTAATTTTTCTTCCCTTTTCTCTCTTTATTTCATATGTTGTTTTTGTTTACGTTTTGCTTGTTTAATTCTTGTATTTGTTTTGTTTAGTTTAAATGTTTAGTTTTCATTGGCAATTCATGTTTATTTAGTTGTTTAGATTTGATTTATTTCATTCTCTTTCTTCTCTTGTCCAAGTTCAAGTTCTTGTTTGCTAGTTTAGGTTTTCATGTGTTTGTGATGTTTAGTTGCTAGTTTGTGTTGGATTGGATTGTAGCTAGCCCTTGATGGCTAATTAATCTTGTTTAGGCACAAACCCTACCTTGTTTATGCCTAGAATTTAGAGTTTTCTCTCACGCTTGCCAAGTGTTCGATGAAATGCTTGAAAGAGCTTTCATTCATGTTTGGGGCAATTGATTTATGCTGAGATGTGAGGTCGATTGTCTAGTGTGGGTAGAGAGAATAGTTGGGATTGGGACATGAAAATAGTCTCGTTGCTAGCTAGGTCAAGCGTTGTCAATATTGTAGTTTAATTAAACTAATCCCATGAAAATAGGAGATTAGAACAATTAGACTAGCTCATGACCCTTGAGAGAGGGCTTGGGTGGTTTTAATGATGCAACTGACCATCTCTAAATGCTAGCATAGCCAGGGAAGGTTTGGACTTGACTTGATTACTTGGTTTATCTTACATCTAATCATAGTCCTTTTGTTTTCGCTTTGGTAGTTTAGTTTTATTTTCTATCCCTTTCGATTTTGCGTAGCTCGAGGTGCTTTAGTTAATTCTGGCAGTTGGAAACGCAACTCCCTGTGGACGACACCCCAAGTATCCAACGATACACCTTACACTTGGGGTTTATAAATATTAAAACTATATTTTTCCCTAATAAGTTTTTGGCACTGTTACCGAAGGAGTTGGCATCTTTCAATATTGGGGTTTACTTGAGCATTCGAGACTAGGCCTTTTAGAAAATTAAAAAAAAAAGAAAAACAATCAAAAATTTTAAAAATTCAAGATGGTCGTTTTCCATTTACCTTAGTTTGAGCATGAATCTTTTTGGCAATACTTGTCTAGGCTGAATGATTATCATGCTCAATATGTACTTTTTGAGTATGAAAAATGGGAAATATGTGATGCTGTGCTTGAGGGGATAACACTTGAGATTCGAGCCATCCTTGAGTTCATGTGCTATGGTGGTTTGCATTCTTTAGCTGTTGATGACATGTGGGATTTGTTTGAGTCTCTGGCTTGACACAAATGGCAATCTAATGATGCTAGGGACCCATATCATCACTACTCTTCTTACCCTCATGTGTTGTGCTCTTATTACCAATCTCTTAACCATGATGTGCATTCATGTCCCTACTATGATATCTCCGATGAGTGTCATGCTAAACTTAGAGCCATGATAGGGAAAATGCACGAACAACGTACGCGCTTTGTTAGTGAGATAAGGGAGTGCGACCTATTGCATGGGACCGACCCTAATCTAGCCTCCTCTAGACTATAGGTTAGTCTTTATGAGGATTGCGAGTCTTCCCTTCCCCTAGAGTCGAGTTTTGTTGATGATATACCTTACACTGACCTAGAGGAAGCGTTCGATCCTCCCTTGACCTCTTCATCACTTATTGCTCCATCCTCTACTAGCACACCCGTAGGCACTACCATCAGTGCTTTGACCTTACATGCTTCTCCCCTCCCATTGGCTCAGTGCACGGGGTTAGAGATGGGTGAGCTGTTTAGGGATGATGTTACTCTTTTGGAGGATGATTTTCTTACTTGGTCGAAGGAACCTATCTTGGTTGAGTCACATCTTGAGGAGGCTCTTTTCAAGGAATTGTGTGCTGATAGTTTGGTGGTTGGTGCCGCACCTAGTATTGACCATATCGACCCAATTTGCACCAAACCACTTGACTTGACCCCCATTTCATCCCCTCTTCTTTCCCACCACCCCCCGTGCCACTTGCATGCATTTCACAAGTCCATAGGAGATATTAGAGGATCTAACCCCTCCTTGGATCCTTATTGTGCATTCCTAGAGGACTTGCCTAGGAAAGTCATATCGAACACTTCCTTTGATCATGCTTTTGACTTTTCTATGGAATTTGATAAATATAAGAGGGCACCGATTTTCTTTTCTATGATCTTCTTTGTGTTCTCTTACTTACATCATTCTGAGATGCATGCACAGGCACATGATAAGCTCTTGCGAACTTTAACTGCATCCAAGTTGAGAGCTCGAGTCTTGAGAGACAAGGAGTGGTTGATGCTCCTGAAGCCGCTGTGGCATAGTTTGGGTACAATCAGTACCCAACCTAGTATAATCGTTCTGACCCTTTTCCTTTCTTTTTATTTTTCTTTATTTTCTTTTGTTTAGTTGTGGATATAAGGATTGTGTTTTTGTTGGTGATCATCTTGAGGTGAAATTTGGGATGTTGTTGAGCCATTGATGGCTATGATCACCATTTTTGTATTTTTGTGCACATTTGTGTTTTGTGATTGATGGTGTTGATGGATTGGTATATCTTTGTTTTTGGTGGTTAGTTTTGTATATATGTGTGGTCTTGTTTTTGATTTGGTGAGTGTTTTTGGGAGAGTGTGCTAGCTTGTGTATATGTGTGCAGGTTTAGTGTTCTTGTGTTTGTTTGTTTTGTTTTGTGTGTCTTGTGTGTGATTTTGTTTTCTTTGTTTTTGTGTGTTTTGTGGCTGGTGATGACTCTAAGCTCCCAATGAGGACATTGAGAGATTTAGGTGTGGGGGTGGGGTCGTTTACCCTTTTATTCTTATTTTTGTGAAAATTTTTCATTTTTTGTGCAAATTTTTTAATTTTTCCTTTTCTTTACATAGTTTTTCTTTTTGGCTTTTGGGGACTTGTGCTATTTTGACTGACTTTGATGCCTTGTACCTTAGCTATTAGCTTGTTCCTAAGCAAGTTGTTCATGATAGATCTTTGTCCCAAGTGTGTTACTCTTGGTCCTAATTCTAACCCCAACAGTCTGTTATAACTATGTAATCCAGTCCTTGTGTACATTTCATCATTATCTTAGGATTTTAGTCTTCCGTGATTGACTCTTCCACCTGTTTTTGACATGGTTACTTTAATTTTTGTCTGCATTAAAAAAAACAAAAAAATAGGAAAAAAAAGAAAAATAAAAAAATAAAATTTGGAATGACAAGTGTCCTTTGAGGCATGCGCCACTGGGCGTTACCCTTTGAGGCACGTGCTATTGGGTGTTACCCTTTTAGGCAATACTGCTACTGGAAAAACTTGCTTCCCTTGTTAATAAGTTAATAATGTAGCATGTGTTAGTCAGGTGGGAACGAGTTTGATTTTGGTAAGCTTAAGTCCTAAAATGATGATACACTTACATACCAAGCACTAGGATGGATTCCAGGTTTTGATGTATAGTGGGGTGAAAAGCTGGTGATTTGATGTCATGTATGTGGATAGAGAGTCTGGATATGTACACTATATTTATATAGAGACTAATATCTTTGCTGCATTGGTGATTTGGTTGGTTATAATGCTTACAGTTTTTCCCCCTGTATAGATATTTGTTCCTTGTTTATATATCTATTTTGTTTTCTTTGTTTTCCTTTCCCCTTTTCCATTTATTTTTCCTTTTCAAGATTTCGTTGGTATATATTCTGCAAACCCTCACGAGACCTCACTCGTCTACTTGGGAGAACCAAGGGGTTCAAAGGGCTTGCTGTATACTCTAAGTGCAACCGCGATTCCTGCGAAAGTGAGTTAGGTTCCTAAGTTAATTTTTCTTTTATTTTGCTCAAGGACGAGCAAAAGATAGGTGTGGGGGGATTTGCTAAGCGATAAATTGTCCGATTTTATGTGCCTCTTTCATCCACTTTTAGCTCGTATAATAACTTAATCTTTAGGATTTTTACTTATTTATTTGTGTTTTGTAGGAAATAAGTTCAAATGGAGCAAGTGCCGCAAAAAGGAGCGAAGACAGACAAAAACAGCGAAAGCAGGCAAAAATGGGATGACGGGAGACTGCGTCACCGTGTCAGAGATGTGGCACGACCGTGCGTTGGCCTCCTCTCGCTCGTTCGCCCGATTTTCTATTTAAACCCCCTTTTGGCGTTTTTGTTCGAGGTCACTCGAGGTCGCTCCGGCTTCTCTCTGGCGATTTTTAGGCTAGGTTTTAGGTTAGTTTATCAAATAAAACCTCAATAGGAGGATTAGATTTGGATTGGGGATTATAATCTTGGATTCAACCTTTGGATTTCAAGTTCCTTCTATCAATCAAGTCTAAGTTTTCTTCCCTTTTTTCTCTTTAGTTCATATATTGTTCTTGTTTACGTTTTGCTAGTTTAATTCTTGTATTTGTTTTGTTTAGTTTAAATGTTTAGTTTTCATTGTTAATTCACGTTTATTTAGTTGTTTAGATTTGATTTATTTCATTCTCTTTCTTCTCTTTTTCAAGTTCATGTTCTTGTTTGCTAGTTTAGGTTTTCATGTGTTTGTGATGTTTAGTTGTTAGTTTGTGTTGGATTGGATTGTGGCTAGCCCTTGATGGCTAATTAATCTTGTTTAGGCGCCAACCCTACCTTTTTTATGCCTAGAATTTAGAGTTTTCTTTCATGCTCGCCAAGTGTTCGATGAAATGCTTGAAAGATCTTTCATTCGTGTTTTGGGACAATTGACTTATGCTGAGAGGTGAGGTCGATTGTCTAGTGTGGGTAGAGAGAATAGTTGAGATTGGAACATGAAAATAGTCTCGTCGCTAGCTAGGTCAAGGGTTGTTAATCTTGTAGTTTAATTGAACTAATCCCATGAAAATAGGAGGTTAGAACAATTAAACTAGCTCATGACCCTTGAGAGAGGCCTTGGGTGGTTTTAACGATGCAACCGACCATCTCTGAATGCTAGCATAACTAGGGAAGGTTTGGGCTTGACTTGATTACTTGGTTTATCTTAGGTCTAATCATAGTCCTTTTGTTTTCGCTTAGTAGTTTAGTTCTATTTTCTATCATCTTCAATTTTGCCTAGCTCGAGACGCTTTGGTTAGTTCTGGTAGTTGGAAACACAACTCCTTGCGGACGATACCCCAAGTACTCAACGATACACCTTGCACTTGGGGTTTATAAATATTAAAACTCTGTTTTTCCATAACGGTTATTGGCATATTAAAATGGATGAGGAAAGTATTCTTTTAACTGCATTTAGTACACCATAAGGACATTATGAGTGGATAGTAATGTCATTTGGTCTTAAAAATGCACCTCAAATATTTCAAAGAAGAATGGATAACATCTTCAAAGATCTTAATAATTGCTATTTAGTTTATATTGACGATATCCTTGTCTTTTCCAAAACTATAGAACAGCACAAAGATGATGTCTTAGCAGTCACCCAGAGATGCATTGATCATGGTATCATACTTGGTAAAAACAAAGGCATTTATATTGAACAAGAAATTGAGTTTTTAGGCTTAGAGATAAAAGTTAAACAAATCATCCTGCAAAAACATATTCTGAAAAAAATAGAAAATTTTCCTAAAAAAACTAAAGATGGAAAGCAACTAAAAACGTTCCTTGGATGACATGCCTAAGCCATGCTTAAGATTTTATTAAAGATTTAGGTAAACTAAGAAAGCCATTGCAGCAGAAACTCAAGAAAGAAGTAAGCTGGACCAGGACCATTAATTATACAAAGATTGTTTAAAATTTCAAAAAAATGTGTAAAAATCTTCCTGTTCTTAATTTGCCTAATGAAGGAGATGATTTAGTTCTTAAGAAAGATGCCAGCAACGAGCACTGGAGCGCAATACTCAAAATCAAAGAAGGGGAAAAACTTTATAAATACTGCAATAGAAGTTTTAATAAAGCTAAATACAACTATCCCATGATGGAAAAAGAAATCATTGCAGATATAAGGGGAATTGAGAAATTCTTAATCTTCATAGCCCCCAAATCTTTTCTTATTTGAACTTATTGTAAAGGAATACTTGGTTTTATGAAAAAGAATTTATCAAATATGCAAGCGCAAAGGCGACTCCTGCGTTGGCAATTATGGCTTAACTAATTTTCCTTCTCCATTGAACATATACAGGGATCGAAGAACTCTCTAGCAGACAATCTAACTTGAGCACTCGCTAATGGTGATCACCAAAGTCGATCTTTTGCCAGAAAAGGATGAAATCCTTGATGAAATGCCATTCCTACTAGAACAGGTTAAGCCTTCTGGTAAAGTCCTTATCGATAACCTGGAATTTCATACAAAAAGCAAATCACGTTTTGGTCTACTATCTACTGCCTACCTAATAGCCCAAGGATTTTCCCTTTTAGAGCTACAAGTTAACTACCTACAGTGTCCTTATGATATCGAAGAAAAAATAAGTTCTCATGTTCGAGATAAATGGTTCCATGAGTGGTATGCTGCCTGCATCGACTTTCATCATCATTATTCCTATGATATTTAGAAGTCTTGGGGTACAACGATCTATTTTTCTGACAAATCTGGAGTTGGTGGTGTTAGTTTCCCAATAAATTCACTATCTCCAAATGATCCTGTCTTTAAAGGCTGGGAATATAGGGTAGTACTTTACTTTATAGAAATTCCAGATTCAAAGTCCCCATTTTTCTTAAAACTAACAAAATTTAAGCAATGCATGTTAAATGGATCTATTGGATTCTTACATCTCTTGATGGTCCAACAAAAATTCCAGTTCGAAGATGCCTAAATTTGGAAGTGTATAGCGTGTTAATCGAATGCGAAAATGGAAAAGTCAAGCCAGCCCATTATGACAATCTCAATGACCAACGACAATAATGGATTTCTGAACGACCGGTGCATCTAGTTACTAATCCTACATTAGTAAGAGCCATTGGGTTTTTTAACATTTATCATCAATGTTGGGCATTAATTGAACAAAGGAAAACGTTAATGCATTGTGAAAATACTACTTTCGCCTATGACAATGAGTTGAAAGAATATATGAAGGTAGAAGGAGCAGTCTCAGAAGATATCTTTGATTATCTATTTGATGTGGGAGCTGGAAAGTTCTTATCTGAAAAAGGAAAAAATTATCTTCTTGAGTTATTTGAGAAATGGGATCTAGAGTATCTTCAATTAGATGAAGATTTTGATGACTATCCCGATAATGATAGTTTGGAAAATATAATAGGAGACGAAGGCATGCAAAATCTCAATAATGATGACTAGTCTTGTCATCATTAAAAGTTCTGAAAAGTAGCTACACCATTATTGTACTATCTTGACAAGTGTCTGGGTTAGAAAATAAAGTAGTATACTGTAGTTGTCAATGTGTACTGTAGCCATTTGAAAAATTATTATGTACTATAACCATTAGAGCATCCTATGTACCCCCAATCCTCTATAAAAAAGGAGAGTCGAGTGCTGAGAAGGGACACGGTCATTTGAGCACTTGAGTACAAGAAAAGTCGGGATCCTCCATTTCTCTATGAACAAGCTTCTCTAATGATCTTAGCTTAATGATCTTAGCTTAAGTCCTTCTTCAGAGCTTTCCTTTGTAATATTTCCACCTTTAAGCTTTCAATAAAAGAAGTTTTTTTAGTAAGGAATGTTATTAAATTGAACCTTATGTCTTAAATATTATAATTTCTTGATTAAAGATCCACTCTACTTGAAAAAGATTAAAAAGTTGATTAGTGACTGCGGTCCGAGGTAGGAAACGAAACAGATCTGTGATGTGCCTGACCTGAGGAAGGTGGGGTTGAGATTAGCAATCTCTGTAAACCAGAAGATAGAGGAACGTCGGAGTCTAGTACCGACTAAGTTCAGGTAACGGTTGAAACTCTCTAATTAAGTTTTAATTATTTTGCTAAGCATGGTGGACCGTTAATCATAGAAAATATAATATTTAAGATATAAGTAGTAGATTGTGATAACTAGTATCAGTAAAGTCATTATACGAATAAAAAACACTAAAAATGGTCATATTTAGATATTAGGGACCAATTCGCAATTTTAGAATGTTGAAGGTTAGAAATAGAAATATTTGTCCCCCAAAAATTAATTAGCCAAACCTGCATAGTTCGTGAAATATTTATCTAAAAAAGTGGGTTTCGAAAATCATTATACCAAACCTCAGTGTACCAAAAAGTTAATTTTTCGTTCTTTCTGTCATTGTGTTATGCACACAACTTTCTTTGTCACTTACATTAGTTACAATTGGTAATTGGCTAACTCTTGTAGAATTAACTATTATAGTATAACTTTGACATAGAGGTAACTTTGTATGACAGCCCACTTAGAGAAGTAGACAATTCTTTCTCATATCTTTAATTGAAACTGAACTTTTTCATCTTACCAAGTAGAAGTATAATTTATTAATATTGTAAAGTTCGTTCCTCTACGATTTTATATCATGCTCACTTGTTCTTGAGTTTGATGATATTTTTTTTGGTTATCCAACGCTATCTTCTTTTTTAATTGATTGTCGATTATCTCAATATTTTGATTTCATTTGCATAGCAGTTCAATTATAGTTTTTAATATTTTTACTAATCACGATATACAGTGGTTGCAATTTGTACTAACGTAAAATAGAATATTAAACTTTCATTATACTGTTGTATTATTTACAATCAAATATCCTAAGGAATTTGATTATTATATATCTTAAAGCCTATATTACATATTTATAAAAGTAATTTTTTGTCATTATAACATTATTAAACTCTTCAAATATTAGTTTCTGAGTAGTATTAAGAGTATACTACAACATATACGTTTGTCCATCCTATATAAGGTGTAAATTTTGTACTCTCTCTTAGTTAAAAAATCAATCCAGTATTTTTTGTGTATGCTACAATGGTTAAATATCGAGATAATCTAAGCAGAAAAAAGAAATGAAAAAAAAAAGACTTTTTTCAATTGATGGACACTAATGTAGCGTAATAAACTTCATCCTGCTAAACAAACTATAATAGCTGCTTATAATCTTTGATTGAGGGAAAAAACAGAATCTTGCATTGCCATTTATGTGACAAAGGTAGAGTATAATTTAACTTGAGTTATTTTTAGAGCTAATTCTCTTTTTTAAGAGTTAATTCTTATTTTTGTTTTTATCATTGTTTTATATCAATTTCTATTCAACATGTATATATTCAAATTTATTAATAATATACTAATTTACATGAAAAATAATCATTAAAATATAGCACAAACCGTACAACATACATGTATAATGGCGGATCTTTGTTAGGGTTGACGGGGACCGACCCCATAAACTTTTTTTTACATTATTATATATGTAGAATGTATTACCCATAATATAAATAAGGTTTATGTTAAAATTGTGGAAAAACTCTCTATTTTATCAAAGAAGTTGGGGGATCAAATCTTGGATCCCCAAATATTTTTTACAAGTTCTGCCATTATACGGATATGATGCTAGTGTAACATAAATATCTACGCAAAGAGGTTTTGTTGTCCCTAGGAGACCAAGCGACCCCAATTATGTGAACACTCTGGATATCAATTAAGTTACAAGCTCATTATCCTTGAGTTACCAAAATATGATATAGGACATTGATAATCCATATTCTTGATGAAAGAACTATGTTATTTCTGAAAGCCAAAATTGTGAAGATTTTACACAAATGTGGATATTTTTTTATTATTTAATAATCAAACAGCTATTATCCACAATACAAAGAAAAAAAAAAAAAAACAAAAATGCTGAGGGCTAATAAGAGAGTAACAAAATACTTACCTGTAGAATAATGAATGAATTCATAATCATGTCAGTCCACCGTTGTACAATATTTGTTTGATAATATACTTCTGTCCTCCTTTCTATTTATGGAAATCTATATTCAATGAATATTTTAGAACTTTTTTTGCTAAGCATTTTGAAGCTTTAAAAACTATTGTTCGAAAGAGATTTTTTCCAACACCCATATGGTAGTGTAGGATATATGGGGTTGGAGCATCATTATTTTTAGATATGAAAATTAATAAAAGTAGGAAAGGTTTTAGGGATTGGAAAAAAGAAAAAGAATATGTCTCTGAAATTATCTTCTAACTAATATCTCTATATCCATGCGATATATATGAAAGATCTTATGAGTTTTTGATTGTAATAATTAATATGAATTTTTAATTGAAAGTTGTCTCTGTTTTTAGAAAAAAAACTTTAATATTTAATAGGTCCTCATTTATGTACACTATTGTGTCCGTTTCTTGTTTTTGGAATGACTTTCATACCATTAACTTTTAAAAAGGAAAAATGCAAACTATTAATTATTTTAAAAAATTTGTGAGGATGACACATATCAAAAGATTAGGATTTTTTTTCTTTCTAATTCTTTTAAAAAACATGCATAATAAAAGATTGTGAAAAAACATTTACCTATTCATGTTCAGTATAATAGATTGTGTAATATTACATGACTTTATTGTATTCATTATCAAATTAGTTATGTGTCTAGCTCACACTATTATTATGTTGGTAGTGATAATAACAAATAGAGATTTCTTTTTTATTTATTGCCTTTTCTATGAATATAAATATAAAAATAAATATAGAATATTAAATGTTAGATACAATGTGGTGATAGTTATGAAGCTTATATATTGAAGATAATGCTACCTATGCAAAATACCACTAAGAGAGTATGAATTTGCTTTTTCCATCCTGTTCTATAAGCAGTGTTTGTTGACATTTATATTCAATAGGTAAGATTATTCTATTTAAGTGCATGCACAAATAATATTTATTTTTAAAAATTAAATAAATTATAATTTGTATGTTTTAGTTAATCTAAAAAGTCATTAAATTATACTTAAAAACTCATTGAATTTTTTAATTTAAAAAACCTCCATAATTTTACGTATCGTTGCTAAATCATTGAT
The DNA here is from genome assembly GCA_017589665.1 of Selenicereus undatus. Lineage (NCBI taxonomy): Eukaryota > Viridiplantae > Streptophyta > Magnoliopsida > Caryophyllales > Cactaceae > Selenicereus > Selenicereus undatus. Next base: position 29,968,359 of record JACYFF010031959.1, read on the forward strand.
TGTTTTTTTTATCAAAAGCATTATTGACTATAATTCGGATATGTAATTATCATAGTAAAAATGAAAATCTTTTTCCCAGGTATCGCACATGATCAAGAATACAAGTTGGAGCAATAATATAACTCTTGAATGAGGAAAAAACAAAAATTGTAAACTATCGCTTCCTCTCCCAAAAAAACTTATTGCACATCACTTATGAATCAGATCAAAAGAATATACTTTTCATGTATTGTCCTATACTTTGTGCTCTGCGCAATGCTTCGCTATGAAGCTCTTGCTCCCTTTAAAGCCTTGTTCTTTGACAACTTTATAGTTAAACAGTAATCTATAAGAATGTGTAAGAAATTTTAAGAAGGTATAAGAAGTTTTAAGTAACTATAGGTAGCTATAAAAAATTGTAAATAGTTGTAAAGAATAACTGCAAGTAGATATGATAAGTTGTAAGGAGTTATAAATGACTATAACGAATTGCAACGGGAATTGTAATAAGTTATAATAAGTTGTAAGTTTTAGATTTAACTCTACTTAAAGCGAAAAAGAACATACCCAAAGAACTTGCTCAATCTTACTTGGATGGACTGTACCCTATGAATTGCCAATCAATTTATTTATATGCGGCTGTCAAGTCTAAACGTCAAGGCCCATTGCCACCTAGCTACACATCGAATCTTGACTTGGATCAAGTGTCAAGATCTTGCTCCCTCAAAATCTTGGTCTAGCATGCAGCACAAGCGTGCGCTATTGCTTGGCACTCTTATTCTCTTTTCTTTCTGTTTTTTTGCTGGGGGGATGGGGTATTTGGTATCCTCTAAATTGGATGGAACACACCAAGCAGTGAGGAGCGTAGCTTTCAATAAACATTTCGCACAGTCTTTACGGGGAATCTTAGCGCAACATGAACCAAAGTAAAAAAAATTAAAGATTCAATAGAAAGAAAAGAACAAGTGAAACAAGAGGGTTTCCACCAGCTAATTTAGGTTTTAGCCTTGTTAAAAGAAACTTTCTCTTTATCTAGGTAAAAAGGCAAAATGTGATGACAGTAACAATTTTTTTTTGATTTGGAATCACACGTGCAAGTTTGGAGTCGGTGAGTCGGTTTTGAGCTTCTATAGGTTTCTAGAATATTTGTGAAGAACCAAAGAACTATTTCATTTATAGTTCACGAGGTCTTTAGATCAATTCTGAAATTTAATTTTTTTTTTTTTACTCACCCACCGTCTACTTTGCTGTACTCCATTTTTTTTTTAAATAAAATTGTGTGTGTGTTTTCTTGTTTAAATATTGATAGTTTTGTATGTCGAGGGGTTACTTAGGAAGATTCAAGGGCAAGATACCCTTGTTTGTAGCAAGAACCTCCCATGCTAATCCCTCTTTTGATTTACCTGTTGGCCAAACAAAAATATTGATAGTTTTGTGGGGATTCCGTCCTTAATTGGTAGGAATTCTCATAATTGAAAGTAGTCAAAAGGAAAGAGAGACCTAAAGACAAGGGGAAAAAAACAAAAGAAACTTAAGCAATATCACTATTCAAAGCTTATTTTCATAATTAATAAGCATTTAGGACTAATGCGTTTCTTGTGGAGAGAAGTTTTACTTGATAATAATTCATTCGAAAGCTCTTTAAATAAAGGTACGTCTGCCTTTATAAAATACAACAACGAAGAACAGAAAACACAATCAAGTGAAAGAAGCACATGATAGTGTACCACCAAGAATTGGTGAGGGTGTTCACCTCAATTAGGTGAGAGTTATTTTTGTGTCCCATTGTAATCGGGTGAAATATCAACAGTATGTTTGAATCATAGAAAATTTGAAGGATTTTTTTTTTTGAAAAATAAGATATTCGCTTTGTTTGGACTTAAGAAAAGTAGAAGGAAAAAAATTCCAGTAGAAAATCTGATTGAAAATGAATTATTTTCAGGCTATGTAACTTTCCTTCCAAAATAGTGAGGACAGTTGAGGGGAAATTGACACCATCCATCCACGACTAGCATTTAGCAGTAACTCATGGAGCTTCCCTCTATAATTTCTCCCTACTTTAGGAGCTTTCTCTCCTATTCCATGTCATCTCCCTGTTTCGCACAAAGACTGTCAAGTTTCACTCTTCCCCATCTCTCTCTCTCTCTTTTTCTCTCTCTCTTTCTAGGTGGTAGCTTGCAATAGTAGATTATTAGTACAATTTTGGACTCCATTTGGAGAAATTTCTTGGAATTGACTGGGTTTTTGAAAATTTAGTAGACTAGAATAAAGATTCTAATAAATTACTAAACAACATTTTGTTGAATTGACAGGAGATTTTCTGAGTTTGTGGTTCAATCATGTCTTCCAGTTTACTTCAAGTATCGTTGAACTGAGATTCTAATTCTCCCTATTCAATAATGTGTGTGTGAGAGAGAGAGAAAGAGTGAGAGAGGGGGGGGGGAGAGAGGTCAATGGTTTAGCCGCAGGAGCTCGGACTTGAGATGAATTTTTTTTCTTACTTTTTTTCCTTTTAATTTTCTTTACACCAAACATGAGGAAAAAGTTCATTTTCTTCTCATTTTTGTCCCGTACGCTTTTTTTCTTTGCAACTTTCTTTCCCTCATACTTTCTTAGATCCAAACAAGGCCTAAGTGTTACCCTCTATATTGTTTACATGAGACATCATTTATAATCCTACTGTAAAATAGTGAAAGTATATTTTAGATTGATAGTTCCATGATGTTTACCTTCGTTTTAGGAGAGTTTCTATGTAAAAATTTTAGTGTCTCTATCTATAATATTTCTTATTTTTAATTGCCTATCTTAATTGCACAAAAAGGAAAAAGAAATCGTTTCTCCATTATCACTCCACTTTTTCCCAATAGTGGCATCACATGGAGCAACTATATTATTGTGTATTCAAGCTGGAGGGTGTTGTCACTTATGATGGTGGCAAGATCAAACTTACTACAAACAATTACTTCTATTAGAAGGCCATGATGGAGTGCCATTATTTGCAAAGACCTTTTTGAGCCCATTTTCAATAGCTATAATCGCAAACCAATAGCTATAATCTAGAAGTACATAGACCAAAGTTTGCTTGAGCATGTGCCAACATTTGACAATGCATATCTTCTTTGGACAAAGTTTGAGTCCTTGATCCAAAAGAAGACACCATGTAACAAAGCTCTACTCATAAGATGGTTGGTGAAGCTCCAATCTAGTGACAGGTTGTATATGATTGAGCACTTGAATGATTTCGAGGGCATATAACCCAATTAGCAAAGATCAAATTGAAACTCGATGATGAGTTGCAGGTAGTATTGCTTCTCGGTTCATTGCTTAAGAGTTTTGACACATTGGTAGTTACATTGAGTAATTCCGCCCTAACAGAAAAATTAATTATGGATACTGTAGCTAACAGTCTCCTAAATGAAAAAGTGAAGTGGAAAGAAAGTGGCATCACAGTACTATCTGACATCAATTTTGTTGACAACTGTGGTAGAAGTGAGAATTTTGGGAGAAATAAAGGACGTATAAGTCCAAGAGGAGGTCTAAATCTTGCCCTAAACTAGTTTATTACTACTATGGCAAGCCAGGTCACAAGAAATCTAATTGTTGATATTGCAAGAGCGACTAAAAGATTAGAAAAGTTAAGCCAAATAAGATTGAACACAAGAAAGAAGATAAAAGCACTACTGCCATAGTAGCAATAGATGACAATGAAGTGTTCCTCATTGGAGAAAAAAATTATCTCAATCTAGCATATGATGATTGTTCATCGATGGTTGACTTGGGTGGCACCTTCCATGTCACTCCATATGAACATTTTGTCTAATCTTACCAATGAGGTGATTTTGGTAAGGCCAAGATGGGACATCAAGTTTCAAGCAAAATTGTTGCCATTGGTGACATGACCTTAATAACCAACACAAGGTGCAAGCTCATGTTAGAAGATGTTAGGCATGTTCCGGAAACGTGCCTCAATCTTATCTCAGCAGGAAAACTTGATGATGTCAATTTGGTTAATCACTTTGGTGGTGGAATATGAAAGCTCACCAATGGAAGCCTAATTGTTGCTAGGGGAAAAAAGAAGATTCCTTGTACTTTATGCAAAGGAAAGTTGTGCAAGGGGGATGCTCACACTACCTATGATAACTCAAATTTGGAGTTATGACGTAAAAGATTTAGACACATGAGTGAAAAAGGATTGCAGATCCTTGCTAGGAAAGAGCTCCTTCTCAACATAAAAGGCAAATTACTCGAGCCTTGTATAAACTATTTGGATGGCCAACAACATAGGATGATATTTCATAAAAATGTCCGACATACCAAAAGAAAGCGCATTCTTTTGGTTCATAGTGATGTAGGATCTATGATTGAGAATTCACTCACTGGAGCATTATACTTTGTTACTTTTATCGATGACCACTCAAGAAAGGTTTGGGTCTCTTTGTTGAAAACAAAGGACCAGGTAGTTGAAGTGTTCAAGAAGTTTCATGCTAAGGTGGAATGTGAAACTAGACAAAAACTAAAGAGCATTCGAGTAGACATTGGTAGAGAATACTGTGGTCCCTTCAAATCATATTGCAAGTTACATGGGATCAGGCTGTCAAAGACACGTCAGCTAAACGACGTAGTGAAGAGAATGAATTGGTCTATCGAAGAAAGGTCTAATGCATGCTTTCTCACACTAAACTCCCTAAATTCTTTTAGGAAGAGGCTATGAAGATTGTCATTGACATAATTAACCTATCGCCATCAATTCCTTTGGATGATGCTACCCTAGAGGAAATTTTGATCTAGAGAGAAGGTATCATACAACTACCTGAAAGTCTTTGGCTAACAAATTCGTCCATATTTCTAAGGACGTGCAAGGGAAACTTAATTCAAAAATAAAGGAGTGCATTTATTTCGAATCGCCAAGAGATTAATTTGGCTGCTGAATTTGGGATCCTATAAGTAGAAGAGTTATAAGAAGTCATGCTATTGTATTCTTTGAGGACCAAATCATAGAAGATTTGAAAATTAAAAAGCGCAGAGATAGAGTAGTTAGAGATTTTGATACTGGTCCATCCCCTATGGTTCTTGATAATGCACGGGAGAACACAATCGAAAATAATAATAAGACTACGACAAATGGCAATCTTGCTTCTTCCTCCAACGACGTTTGAGCAGAAGGTCATTATGATTTGACCAAATATGACGTTGAATACATTGAGGAAAGATCTTAAAATAAGAGCCTCAATTGAGGCGATCTACTAAAAGACAGTCATCCACCAGATGTAACCCAGACACATATGTGCCTCTCATAGATGATGGAGAGTCTCAGAGTTACAAAGAAGCAATGACAGATAGCCATAAGGTAGAATGGGTGAAAGATGTGTAAGAAGAAATGAAAATTTTGCATGAGAATCATACAAATGATCTAGTGGAATTACCCAAGGGAAGAAGAGCCTTGAGAAATAAATGGGTGTATAGACTCGAATATGAGGAAAATAACCCAACAACGAGATATAAAGCTTGTCTAGTGGTGAAAGTGTTTTATTAGAAGAAAGGAATAGATTTTGAAGAGATATTTTCTCCTATTGTGAAAATATCAATAATTCGAGTTGTCCTTAGTCTAGCTGCTACTCTAGACTTGGAGATAGAACAACTTGACTTTACAACAATTTTATATGGTGGCTTAGAAGATGAAATACATGTGAAGCAACCTGAAAGGTTTGAAGTTGTAAGCACAGAAAATTTGGTGTGTCGATTTCAGAAGAGCATCTATGGTCTTAAACAAGCGCCTAAGCAATGGTGCAAGAAATTTGTTTCTTTTATGGCTAGGCATGATTTCAAGAACACACTTACTGGCCATTGTGTCTTCGTAAAAAATGTGATTATGGTGATTTCGTTATATTACTACTCTATGTTGATGATATGTTAACTGTTGGCATAATCCAAAGAAAATTTATGCTTTAAAGCAGGCATCGAGCAAATCATTTTCCATGAAGGATTTGGGATCAACAAAGAAAATCCTTGGGATAAAAACAACTTAGGATAGATTAAAGAAGTTATTATGATTATCTCAAGAAAGTTATGTTGAAAAACTTGAAGATTCTACCATAATTGATTTTTTTTTCACCACTATAGTTAAATCTGCTATAAGCTGTTGATCTTAGGTGAAAAAAATCCGAGTTGTTGCTTTAGCAGGTTATCACATATATGATATTCTATTTTCTCTCTCTTCACCATCCGTGTACTCCACATCTTCTGGGTTTTTTGACCCCTCTTCCCCTCTTCTTCTTCTTCTCTCTTTGAGAGACAAAGACAAAAATCCATATTTCTTTTACACACCCATATCAATTAAAGCTCCAACACTTTATCTTGTCACCATCATCAACTCTTTTTTTCTTCTTTTTTTGATCATACATCAACAATGGCAATTTCTCTCTTTCTCTCTCTCTCTTTAACCGAAGAAGCGATGAGGATGGGGGGAAAGGCTCAAAGCAACAGGGGAATCCCATAATAAAGATCTGACTAGTATACTTGCTTTCTCTCTCTCAATTCATTTCATGATGGTTGGTTCACTACTAAGAATGAGATATGAGCTGATCTGTTTCTTTCACTTTCTTGCTCTGTTTTTGTAACTGATTTTAGTTACTTGCAAGAAAAATGTCCTCCCCCCCCCCAAAAGGCGAGACAGAGAGAGAAACAAAGAGTGTTGTGATTAAAAAGTCATAAATTAGTGTTAATATAAGTTTAATGCACAACGAATTAGTTATTTTAGTGTGCATCTCTTTCTCCTCTGTAAATTATATGGAATCAATTGGAATTTTTCTCTGGTTCATTATTTTTGAGAGAGTTGGAAATTATGTAGTGAAAGTAAAGGCTTTCTCAAATTTATTGTTTCTTAACAAATTAGGCTAGGTATGTGGTCATGCTATATGAGTTTCCTTAAATTTGATGATACTTATTCAAATATGATGACAACCCAAGAATAACGTAATCATAAATTACTTCTCTTCCTCAATCGTTTCTTTTGTTTTCTTGACTTTGATTCTCTTCTACAAAAGACCCGCCATTGGAGCCCCGGGAAGTCTACCTCCGCATGTGCCCCACCTCTCTTTCTATGTTCTCAATTGTGTGTGTATTTAAAAGCCCAAGATCTAGCTATCATCACCAAGGAACTAATATCAATTTTAGCATTACCACCATGATAGCTTGGCAATGATGTTGAGTTGGTCATGATACCTAATTTTCTCTTTCCTACTATACAGAGTTATGGTTCATTGGAATTGAGTCTACAGGGTCACAACTCTCATGGCTTCCATCATCAGTGAAACTAGGTAGATTATGCGCTTCCAAGCAAAATTAGAATTCTTCTTGCTATGGTACTGAGATAATTACCCATAATACAGGAGAGAGAATTATTGAAAGACAAAGAAGGGAGGGCTACTGGTAGGAGACTAGGAGTAGTGGGTGATTCTTAGAATTTGCGGTTATTTATCACATCTTATAGACGGTTAACAAAAACCAAAATAATGGCTGAGATTTGTCAAGAAATAATCAACGGTGAATATGATTTTTGATTACCATAGTTAAACAAATTTTCAATTATGGTAGAATCTACTGTCAAAAATGTTTAACATGAATAAGGCCAAACCTGTTAGCACATCACTTGCTGGACATTTCAAGCTAAGTATGAAGCAAAGTCTAACAAGTGAGAAACAAAAGGCAAAAATGAAGAATGGTCCTTATTCATATACTGTTTGCAGCTTAGTGTACGTCATGATATGTATTATGCCCAATATTGCTGATAGTATAAGTGTTGTAAGTTGATTCTTGACAAAACTTGGAAAAAAATACTACACAATGGTTAAATAGATATTGTGCTAACTTGAGGAACAACCAAGAAATATTTGTGTTTCGGTCAAGGAAAAGCCATGTTAGATGCTAACCTAGACGGTGATATCGATTTTTGGAAATCAACTTTTGGTATCTGCTTTTGCAGGGGGAGCGGTTAACAATCTAAGCTTAAAAAATGTGTTGCTCTATGAACCGCCAAGTCTGAGTATATTGCAGATGTTGAAGCATGTAAGAAGATTATATGGATGAGAAATTTCCTACTCGAATTGGGCTATGAGCGAGAGAAATATGTGTTGTGATATGATAGCCCAAGTGTTATACATTTAGCCAAAAACTCTACTTTACACTCTTATTCGAAACATATTGATGTTTGTTATCACTGGATTTGTGAACTGTTCGAAGATAAGCTCTTACATCTTGAGAAAGTCCTTATGACAAAAATTAGTTAGACATGAACACCGAGGTGCTACCGACTAAGAAATTTAAAAACTATTGCGAAGGTGTCGGTGTGGTGTTGCCCCAATTAAGCCGGAAAGAGGGAGATTTGTTAGGATTCCTTCCTTAATTGGCATGGATTATCATAACTAAAAACAGTAAAGAGAGAGAGAGAGAGAGAGAGAGAGAGAGAGAGAGAGCTAAAGACAAGGAAAAACAGAGGAAACATTAAGGAACTATTCGAAACTTATTTTTAGAATTAAGAATTGTTTAGGACTTATGTGCTTCTTTAAGAGAGAAGTTTTCCTTGTTAATAATTCTTCCAAAAGCTCTTAAGTAGAGGCATTGTATGCCTTTACAAAATACAACAAAGAATAGAAAACACAACCAAGTGAAATAAGCACATGACAGGGTACCACTAACAATTGGCGATGATGTCCACCTAAATTGGGTGAGAGTTATTTTTATAGGCCAGCATAATTGGGTGAAGTATTAAGAGTTACCCTCTATATTGTTTAAAGGAGATATTATTTGAAATCCTACTATAAATAGTGAAAGTATAATTTGGACTGATAGTCCCCTAGTTTTTACCTTCATTTTGGAGAGGTTTCCATATAAAAAATTGGATGTCTACATCTACAATGTTTCTTTATTTGCACAAAGAGGGAAAAGAATTTGCCTATGCATTATCAATCCGCGTTTTTCTAAGTTTGACACTAACACAGGCTTAACAATTTAGCAAAAGAATTATAGAATTGATTATATGACGCCCACCTATTTTTCTTCTTTAAAATATTAGGTTTTTTTATTATTGTTTCCAATCTTGTATTTTTAGCTTGATTGGATTATAGTAATATTCATTAGCTACTTAATGTGATAACCTTTGTTTTCTTTCTTTCTTTATCTTTGTCTTTCTTTCTTTCTTTCTTTTTAGGGATCCATCAATTCACTAGAATTGAGTTATTGTTAACCTTAAGTGTCAAAGCTCTATTATAACAGTTTTTCTTTGTTTGCAAAACTCAAACATAAGAGCATATTTAAGGAGAACAAGTGTTGAACCATTTGAACCAATATATGTTGATAAAACCTTTAATTCATTCAATATAAATGAAAGTGCAAAGGTTGATATAGGAGAAACAAAACCAATACTTTTAAAAATTATCCTAGAAATTTTACTATTTAATATAACTAACACTAACATAATCATATTACATTTGGTAGAAGTAATTCAGTATGATAAGCCGCTCTATAGTACAGTCTCGTACACTAGTATTAAAAAATAAAACCCAAAGTATGGTATTAGATACACCTCCTATCACTATTAAATATACTAGTTTTTGTTTAAATGCTTATTACAAAAGTTCATATCACTATTAATCCTCTTTTGATACCCTTTTTTTATTGCTCTTATTTTATCCTCACCTTCTTTCCTACTAACTCCAGCCTTCACCCCAATTATGATACTTGTACATTTTTAGTTTTTTTAGAGTTATTTCTATTTTTAATGGAAATTGTTTTCGCTTTTTAGTTACAATCCTTGATATACTTTTTTTTATTTAGCCCATTTCTATGAATCCTCGGTGCTTGTTTCAAATGTCTTTGTTTCCAACATAGTTTCCAACAACAATCCACAACTATTGTGCCTCACACATATTCATTATCAAGGTGGTCATTCAACTAATTTTGGCTTTAAATGTTGATAATTTTGTAACAAAAAAGGAAACCCTAATTTATGGCGGGCATAGAGCACAGTCTAGATCCATAACCAAGAACCCCTTCACTCTTGAATCAATCGTGGAACCTTAAGGTATAAATAATGAACCTCTTGTTCATAGTAGTGAACCTGTTGTCCACTATACAACAACAACTCCTAGCATTCCGTTTTCACGGGGTCTGGGAAGATCCAGATATAGGCAGTTTTACCTCTACCGACATCCCTGCTCATAGAGAGGTTGAATCCAAGAGACCCATAAAACACGATTTTCTAAAAAATCTTATCGAAGAAGGATTTTGTGAAAATATTTTTATGGAGAAAAATTGAGAATAAGTAGTAAGGAATAAACTAAGAAATACTAATAAATTAGGTGGTAATAACTATGTACATCTGAGTATAACATAGCAAAGGAAGGTACAATACCTTAGCAAATAGAAGTAGACTATCAATGTCTCTTCCCAGATGCAAGTACTACCTGCATACAAATACGACGTACGAAAAAAACCACAACCAAACCTACCCTACTACAACCGAGGGACAATTACGAGGCTAGCTCTCTGTGATATGATATCTTAATCCGATCCTGCCAAACTCTCCCATCCTCAGCCATGTCTTCCATTAACCCTACAACTTTCAAGTCTTCTCTAATCACCTTGTCCAAACTATTCTTCGGTCCTCCCTTCTCTCTTTTACCTTCGAGGATGTTAATCCTCTCACATCTCCTCACAGGAGCATCGACACTCCTTTTCACATGGCCAAACAATCTGAGTCTTATTTCTATCATCTTATCTTTGATGGGAGCCACTTTCACTAACTCTCTAACTACTACATTACTAATTATATCCATTCTCGTATAACCACACATCCATCTAATCATCATAATCTCTGCTACCGTTAGCCTTTGAGCCTGCGTCTTTTTTATAGACCAACACTCCATTCCATACAACACAGCAAGTCTAACTACCATATGATAAACTTCGCCTTTTAATCCTACAGGCATTCTCTTATTATACAGCACCCCTAAAGCATACTTTCATTTTTTCCAACCCACTTTTATGCATTGGTTAATATCTTCATCAATATCCCCTTTCTGTTGAATGATCAAGCCTAGATATTCAAACTTCTCGACCTTTGGTATCGTCATCCCATCAAAGGTGACTTCTCCCCTCGCATCTTCCCTTCCACTAAAATAGCAATGTAGGTACTCAGTTTTTGATTTACTTACTCTAAAGCTTATAGACTCTGGTGTATGTTTTCACTACTCCAGCTTGCTAGTAACTCCCTCTCTTATCTCATCGATAAGAACAATGTCATCTGTAAACAACATACACCATGGTAACTCATCTTGAATCCCTTTTATAAGTTCACCTATAACTAAAGGTGAAAAGAAAAGGGCCTAAAGCGGAACTTTGATGCAGGTCCATACTAGCGTAGACGTCATTGTTAACCCCTCTTCACGTCTTAATACTCGTCCTACCTCCCTCGTACATATCCTTAATAACTCGAATATACACAAGAGACACTCCGTTCTTTTCCAAGCATCTCCATAACACTTCGCATGGAACTCTATCATATGCTTTTTCCGGGTTAATGAAGGCCATATGAATGTCTACCTTTCTATCTCTGTACAATCCCATAAGCCTTCTAAAGAAGTAAATTGCCTATGTGGTCAACCTGCTAGGCACAAACCAAATTGGTTCTCTGATATCAAAATGTCCTTCTGTAACCTTTTCTCAATCACCCTCTCTCATAACTTCATAGCGTGATTAAGCAACTTTATACCCCTATAATTATTACAATCCTGAATATCCCCTTTGTTCTTGTACAATGAGATGACTGTACTAAACCTCCATTCTCTAGGCATCTTAGCAGTCCTAAAATAACATTGAAAAGCTCTGCTAGCCACTTCAATCCCCCTTTACCCAAACACTTGCACACTTCCATCGGTATCTGATCTGGTCCATCTACTTTTCCATTGGCCATCTTCTTTAGAGTCTTTTTAATCTCATCCTTGCTAATAGGTTCACACAGTCGAGGATCAAGTTGACTCTCACTGCTCTTTCTTTCCCTAAGTTGAAAATCTTCGCTCACTTCACCATTGAGGAGTTTGGAAAAGTACATTTGCCATCTCTCCTTGATTTTTGCATCTTCAGGCAACACATTACCATTTTCATCTTTAATTCACCTTACAACACCCAAATCCCTTGTTCTTCTTTCTCTGTCCCTCTTTAGTTTAAAGCTTCCTTCTCACCTCCCTTGGTTTGATATAACCTATCATAAGCCATGCTCTTGGGTACAATAACAGCTTTCTTGGCAACCTTTTTTGTTGTCCTGTATCTAATTCTACTAATCTCTTTCTCTTCATCTGATCTACTGTTCATGAAAGCACCATATGCCTCTTTTTTCTCCTTGACTTTTCCCTTTGCCTCCTCCTTCCACCACTAGGCTCCCTTCATTCTACTGCCACCTCTCCTAGATGCACCTAGGATTTCATTAGCCGACCTTCGAATACGTTTAGCCATTGCCTCCCACATTATATATACATCCTCTACTTGTCTCCAAGCTCTTATTCAGTAATCCTCTCTGTTAATTTCATAGTGTTCTCCTTAGTAAGATTCCATCACTTAACTCTTGATTCCCAGTACTCATCTTCTTCCACTTTGAACACTTGAGATCCACATCCAACACTAACAACCTATGCTGGTTTCCTAAATACTCATTTGGTATCACCTTACAATCCTTACATAACCTCCTATTATCCATCCTAATCAAGAAGTCATCAATTTGAGTCTTTATGGAACCACTCTTAAAGGTCACCAAGTGGTCCTCCTTCTTAAAAAAGGAGTTTACCACTAACAAATCATAGGTAACCGCAAAGTACAGAATAGAAACTCCTCCATTGTTTCTCTCCTCATAACTGAAACCTCCGTGAGTCGTTTCATACCTGTCTCCTTCGACACCAATATGCCCATTGAAGTCTCCTCCTATGGAAAGCTTCTTGCTTCGAGGCACGTCTTGAATGACTATGTCCAAATGCTCCCAAAATTGCTTCTTAATAACGTTCGGCAAACCTATTTGAGGTGCATAAATACTAAAGCGGATCTAGAAGAAGAAATCTATTTGACTAAATAAAGGCTTAATTATTCAAATGAAGACCTAATAAGATGAACACCTCAAGAATACCCAAATTGAGGAAATCCCAAATCAAGAGGAAACTATTAAAGCGGATCTAGAAGAAGAAATCCATTTGGCCAAATAAAGGCTTAATCATCCAAATGAAGGCCTAATAAGGAAAACACCACAAGAACACCCAAATGGATAAAATCCCAAATCAAGAGGAAACTCTTTGATTCTTATAAGAACAACAAGATAAGCAACCCACCAATTAATCCCCTAAAGCTTAAGCACCAAGGATTAATATAAAGGGACGACTCTAAATCGCCACTCTAATGAGAGATAGAGATTAAGAGATTTTGAGAGAGAAAAAGGCTTCTAGCCTTCTCATTCATTCATAATCATCAAAGCTGAATGTAATATAAGAGATGGGGGAATTAAATAGCAAGATACCCCCTCCCCTAAGCTTAGTACTAGCCAATAGCATTATAAGGGTTTTGTCCAATGAAATTCAAGCTAATTGTACAATTAAAGGGAAACCACTAGGGGACAATGGTGTGCTGGAATTGGCTGCACATTCCTTCTCCTTGGTGATGTCATTCACCTATCCAAATGGGAAAGGTTAAGGTGAGAATTTTTATGGGAGCCTTCTAGAAGAGTGTATCAGCTACCCACCAAGTTTAGACCCCTTAATTCTCCCATTTGATGATCCAAATAAATCCTTGATTAAAAATGTGCACCTTTAAACCCTGCACGGACCATGGCTCGGTTAAAACCCTATAACTTGCTTGATTCTGGGAATTTGATAATGATCTTGGGCTTGTTAGAAAATCGACATTCGGGACTATCCATCAATGAAAAATTCACCCAAAACGGAGCCTATTTACCAAGCCAAAAATGAGTTAGAAGTCAAGTCATATGTTCTGCCCAGAACAAGGAAGTAAAATGAAATAGGTGACTTAGAGATAAAATAGCTAGACTCCTTATTTAGGCTACTAAATGCCATGCCACCTTGTCTAAGCTTTCTTTAGGGTGCCTCAAGGCCCACAAACCAACAAGGACTTTGGAGAGCCAATTACTTGGGTACCACCCTCATAGGTGATGAAGGGCCCAAGTTGAATCCAGGCCTTGATGTTAATAAGGAGGTTAGGCCTCATGGTTTGCTCCGCATTAAACACTAACCATATTTAGGATTTCTGATTCCACCACTACCTTAATGCCCATAATTCGATCACTCTTTCACCTCACTTCAACAACAAAGTCAACCAAGTCCTTATCAACCAAAATACCGACTCCATTCGTAGCCTTGCTTGACCCTGAGCTTATACACATCAACTTCTCTAGCTTTAGCCCCCACCCACTTAGTCTCTTGAACACAGGCTATGTTAATCCTACGCTTATGCAAAGACTTAACTAATTCTATCGACTTACCAGTAAGTGACCCAATATTCCAACACGCTAGGCGCACCTTCCGAAACCATATGCCCCTCTTAACCCCAATTCCTACCAGATGACTGGCTGAAGCTACTACATTGCTCGGCATTAGCTTAAGCTACTAACACCCACCCTCAAAAACACAATACTAATAGATACTACTACCAATAATAAAATAAGTTTGCACTTAAGAGTATTGAGGAAGTAAACAAATAAAAACACACCAAAATAATCACTGAGCCCAACTAATATGAAAAGAACAAAGTACTGAAACTAAAAGGCAAAAAGACACTAACTAGAAAGAACAACAAATTTAGTTAACAAGACTATAAACCTCCTTGACAAGAATACACAACTAGTCAAAAGATAATGGATGAGCAAATAACAATGGGCAAATAACAATGGGCAAATAATAGTGAGCAAATAACAACAACAACAATAACAATAATTTTCAGCAAAATATAATACTAAAATGATGAATAGTTCTTAGACTTTAATGACCCTTTACCCTGAAATGTACACTTAAAAAAAAAAGAATCATTAGTTTTGAAAATGATGAACGTTTTCTGGTTTTTCAAATGATGAATCCCATCTTTTATATAAGCCTTTCTAAGTTTATAAACTTTTTGTTTTGAAAATTATATTAGACCATTCCCAGCACAGTTAATGCAAATGGAACATGGGCCCGTACTACTACTTGTCTAATTACCATTGGAAGCTGAAGGCCATGGCACGCGGAGTGGAATTGAGTAGAGTTCCACCACGCGCGCCATCTTTTTTTAATGCAATTTTGCTTTTTTTTCTTTTTTTGGTAATATATAATTTTTATATGATTAAAAAAAGGGGGTGTGTGTTGTAAGGTTAGCCTATGATAAATATTTTTATTAACTTATTCAAATTGGAGTTTCATGGTTAGAGAAGTGATAGAATATAAGTTTAAAAACATTAAAATTTTTGCTGATGTGGCAAACTTGAGTTCCCAAAAATGGAACTGTGATTGGAATGCTTATGCAAATGGCGCACGGGCCCCATAGCACCTCTTGTCTAATTACCATTGCAAGTTGAAGGCTATGACATGCTGGGTGGAACTACACAGAATTCTACCATGTGGGGCATCCTTTTTTGTTTTTAATATATTTTTGCTTTTTTATTTTTTTGATAATATATAATTTTTATATGATTAAAAAGGCGGTAGTATGTTATAAGGTGGGTCTATGATAAATATTTTTATTGGGTGATTTAAATTGAAGTTCCATGGGTTGGAGAACTGCTGGAATACAAGTCTTGAAAACTTAAAACTTTTGCTGATGTGGCAAACTTGAGTTCCAAAAAATAGAACTATGATTGTGAATGCTCTCACTTTTGCTTCCATTCACAAGAGAAAAGAAAAATATAAGAATTTCTTTTTAGTATAATGAATGTTTGTAGAGAGGATCTACAAATTTTGAGTTGTAAATTTAGTATCTAAGTGATAAACCTTACTTAAATGTTTAATGTACCTTCAGTTGCAAATTATGAAACTTTTCATTTTCGAAACAATCAACCTTTTTTCCATTAAATGGTGAACCTTTATAGGATTGTATCTAGCACAGGCATACACATTTATGATAAACACGTTGAGAGAAACTAGATACTGAAATGGGCTAACAATGATCAGTTATACTCATATTGCAGAGGCAAAATATTCTCTACACATTCATTTTCTTTCTCTCCATGTTTAGGCATCTAAATTCTTAGGATTGTTTAGTGAGAAAAAGTGGATTGCAGCTTGAAATCACAAGTTTTAAGTTCCCTCCCTTCCTGTTTGGTGAGGATTTTAAGGTAAAGGGACTTGATATATAGGATATCAAGTTGTCCCCCCAACCCTAAGGGACTTGAACTCTTTCTTCCCATTATCAAGGGGTATCAGATCTCGTGCCTCAGGGAATCACAGTAATTATTAAACAATTAAAGAATGAAGTTGATAAATGTTGCCTTAAGGGCAATGGATAAGAGGGTAATTAAAGACTTTACCACTTTTATTATTAATGAATCTTGCTGAGCATCATTAAATGTGGCAAAAAAAATTAATTCATAAACTATAATAAATGCGATGATGATTAAAACTATTTTTTACTTGATGAAAACACCCTTTATGAGTTGACATTCCCATTTGATTTCGAAAAAACCCAATTCTCTCAGTTCTCATTCACCTTCAGCGAGGATTATGGCAAAAATCATATGTTTTTCGGCGGCAAAGGAAAAACCCTAAATAAAATGTAAGAAATTCTGGGAAGGGAGAACCCTAATGGAGAAATAATGACTAAAGAATTGTAGATGTGGAAACTAACACAGATGTTTCTTACTTCTAGAGACCAAATGGGTAGCATAGAGGAGAGAGAAAAGTTACTGAAAAATAATTATGTGGAGGTTAATTTAGGAAATGTAAAATTAGTATATTAATTACTATCACTAAGCATTAGTG
Source organism: Selenicereus undatus (assembly GCA_017589665.1). Classification (NCBI taxonomy): domain Eukaryota; kingdom Viridiplantae; phylum Streptophyta; class Magnoliopsida; order Caryophyllales; family Cactaceae; genus Selenicereus; species Selenicereus undatus. The sequence continues at coordinate 29,985,335 of JACYFF010031959.1, forward strand.
TGGCCAAAAGTTTCTGAAATTCCCTATTGTAGGCACTAAAAATATTTATGCGCCGCTCCAAAATTAAATTAAATTAAATTAATTATTTGGATCAACCCTTTTAATTAATTTAATTAAGCTCAAATGACTTGCATGTCAAAGCCTAAGAGACTTCCAAGTCAAGTCACGACCTAAGCCCAAACGACTTCCAAGTCAAGACCTGGTTGAAATCCAAATGACTTCCAAGTCAAAGCCCAACAGACGCCAAGAGAAGTCACGACCTAAGCCCAAACTACTTCCAAGTCAGGGCCCGCTCAAAATCCAAACAACTTCCAAGTCAAGGCTCGGTCAAAGCCCAAGTCAAAGGTCAAGGCCTAAATCGATTCCCAAGTCAAAAGTCAAATGACTCTCAAGTCAAGATCCGATCAAAGCCCAAAGTGACTTCCAAGTCAAGGCCTGATCAAAGCCCAAGAGACTCTCAAGTCAAAACCCAAGTCAAAGTCAAAGTCAAAGTAAATAACTCCTAAGTTAAATTTATCCAAGATGAGGCCCGATTGAAGACCCAAAGTGAAGCCAAAACCCATCTTGACTTTCAAGGGAAGGTTTTCTATAAATAGACTCCTACCTCTCCTTCATTCAATGTTGGAAAATTGGAAAAAAATCACCAACACTCAAACATTCACTGTTTGAAGGAAGATAACAAGCATGCGTGCCATCCTCCCTCGAAGATCAAGTGTTCATCTTGATTGAGATTAAGCCTTTAAGGCCCTCTATCAAGATAACCTCATTCAAACTCATTCAAAGGATATCGATTCAGAGGATTACTCTCACTATATTCAATAGAGATTGTGCGCACATTCAAATTAATACAAAGATTCAATTTTGTACTCAAATTCTTGTCTAATTTATTTTAGCCTTGAAATTTGTGTTTACAAATTTTGGCACGCTCGATGGGACATCTCTGCCTCTCATCTATTTCTCCTAAAGATCAAAACTTTCAAGTCTCAAGAACATCCTTTTCAAAGAAGACATGGCTATAAAGAACGTCGCCTCTCAACCTTCGAAGAAGAAGAGTACGGGATCTCTCTCTTGTTGATCCTACAAAGCGGACATCACTTCTAGTAGGCGAACTCACACAATGGAGATAAGGGGCATGGCAAAAGCTGCTGCGCCGATCGCCGCTAGGCAAACAGTGCCGCCCTCATCCAAACTTCAAGGTTTCAAGACGCAACAAAAGGCTTTATCTTGGATCGATCGAAATTCAAACCTCTAGCTTCAATCTCTAATCTGTGAAGTTGAAGACTACCCCAGCAGTAATTCTTCTTCGCCCTTGCCAAAAGGGTCGTGCTTGTCAGAAACTGAAGCTGAGTCCTCAAAAATTGTTGTCGTGCCAGCTATGATGATAGGCTCAACCAGTTTGGAAGAGGTGATGACTAACATGAAGGCCATCCTAGAAAAACACACCAGGGAAAGTGAAGAAAAGGAAGCGCGCATCGAGCTTCAAGAGAAAAAGATTGCTAAGTTGACTAAGAAGTTAGAAAAATGATTAACTCAATCCTCAACAAAAGATTCAGAAAGTGAATACCCAGGAAAAGTGTATGTTCACACTGAAGCTTCTGACAATGAGAAGCAGCAAAAGAAAGGCAGTACTCCTAAAAATGTCAAGTCCTCTGGATCAATGACTATTGAGTAAATCCAAGACTTGATAGCAAATGCAGTTAAGGGGTAACCAGGTGAAGGTTCGTGCAGAACTCACCTTTACGCCAAGCCTTACACTAAGAAGGTTTATGCTCTCCGCATGCCGTAATGTTATCAAACCCCTAAGTTTCAACAGTTTGAGGCGAAAGCCAACAAAAAACAGCATATTACACACTTCATTGAGACATCCAACAATGCTGGGACTGATGGCAACCTCATGGTGAAGCAGTTCGTTCGGACGTTCAAAGTTATTGCCTTTGATTGGTATACCGATTTAAAGCCTGAGTCTGTCAATAGTTGGAAACAAATGGAGCAGGAGTTCCTTAACAGGTTCTATACACGCAATGCGCTGTCAGCATGACTGAGCTGATAATCACAAAGCAATGGAAAGATGAGCCAGTTCTTAACTACATCAATCGTTGGCGCACACTTAGCCTTGAATGCAAAGATCAACTATCTGACGCTTCTCCCGTTGAAATGTGCACCCAATGCATGAATTGGGACTTGCTGTATATCCTACAAATGAGCAAACCTAGCACTTTCCAAGAATTGGCAACCAAGGCACATGACATGGAGGTGATGATAGCTAGTCGTCGTTGCAACTCCTTCTATTCTATTGAATCAAAGAAGAACAAAGTTGAATTCAAGAAGAATGTTAACTTTTCTAAGAGCACGAAAGGAGCAATTTCCAACTCTACAAGTCAGCCAATTTCGATTACGGGAAAGCCTAAACTAGAGGACAAGAAGAGCCCGTCGTTCAAGGTTGTGACAAAGAAGCGTCCTGCATTAAAAGAGCTTCAGAAAAAGAAGTAAACATTTCCTGACTTAGATTTGTCAGACATGCTAGATGACTTGCTCGAGAAGGGTGTTATCGAACTGCCTGAGTCAAGCCGCTCAGAGGAAGCTAGGAGGACCACTGACCCCAAATATTGTCGATCGTTAGTCACCCTCTTAAAAAGTGCATTACACTCAAGGAACACATCATGTGAATGGCTAGAGATGGAAGAATCATTCTAGATTTGGATGAAACAGCAGAAGTTAGCAACGTCATATTGCAAGAGGTGGATGAATCAGATTCTGAAATAAATCTCAGTGAAACACCAGAGGCCCTGGAAGATGTGGGGCAAGCCACAGTTGACGAGTTAAAAGAGTTGAATCTTAGTTTATAAAAGAACCTCGCCCTGTCTATGTGACTGTCATGCTCACGCCCAAGAAAGAGGAAGAGTATTTCAAGCTCCTCTCTAAATACATGGATGTGTTTGCATGGAGTTATAAGAAAATGCCTATATTATATCCCAAGGTTGCGGTTCATAACATGTCCATTAAAAAGGTATTTCACCCAAGAAGCAACCTCAATGGCGTTTTCGACCTAAGTTGATACCTGAAATCAAAAAGGAGGTAAACAAACTCATTGATGCTGGGTTCATACGTGAGGTGAAGTATCCAACTTAGATTGCAAACATCATCCCAGTCAGGAAGAAAAATGGCCAACTTCAAATTTGTGTGGATTTTTGGGATCTTAATGATGCATGCCCAAAAGATGACTTTCCACTTCCAGTAATTGAACTCATGATTGATGCTACCACTGGTCATGAAGCCTTATCCTTCACGGATTGCACTACAGGCTACAACCATATTCAAATAGCATTTGCAGATCAAGAGGCCACATCATTCTGCATACTGAAGGGCATCTTTCGCTACAAGGTGATGCCTTTTGGCTTGAAAAATGCGAGAGCAACCTATCAAAGGGTGATGCAAACCATTTCTGAAGACAAGCTACACAAAAATGTGGAGTGCTATGTGGATGATTTGGTGGTCAAGTCCAAAAAGAGATCAGATCCTGTGAGATCTTTGGTAAATCTTCGAAAGACTAAGAAAATGCCAACTAAAGATGAATCCACTAAAATGCGCATTTGGAGTCACATCTGGTAAATTCCTAGGCTTTGTCGCCCGACATAGAGGCATTGAAATTGATCAAGCTAAGATAAAAGACATTCGAGACATGCCCCCACCAAAGAACCTCAAAGAGCTTCGAGGGTTGCAAGGATGCTTAACGTATATCAGAAGGTTCATCTCAAACCTCGCTGGTGACTGTTACCCTTTTCGCCACCTCATGAAAAAGGGAACACCTTTTGAATGGGATGACTCATGTCAAAGGGCTTTCAATAGCATCAAAAAGTACTTGTTAAGCCCTCCGGTATTAGGGGCACTTGTTTCTGGCAAGCCCCTCGTACTTTACATCGCAGCGCAAGAATGTTCTCTTGGAGCATTATGTACCCAAGAGAATTCTGAAGGCAAGGAGATGACTCTCTATTACCTGAGTCAGACATTGATTGGGGTTGAACTTAATTACTCACCAATTGAAAACATGTGCTTGGCTCTCATATTTGCTGTTTAAAAGTTGAGGCATTACATGCAGGCCAATACCGTGCATGTTGTCTCCAAGGCCGACCCAATTAAGTACATCTTGACAAGACCAGTTCTGAATGGACAGCTTGCGAAGTGGGCGGTTATCTCAAAATAGTATGATTCATATGCCACAAAAGGCCATTAAAGGCCAAGCGCTGGCAGACTTTTTAGCACATCATCTAGTTCTTGATAATTAGGAACTAAGTGATGACCTTCCCGGATAGGAGGTGTTCTGTGTCGATGTCCTTCAACCTTGGGAAATGTATTTCGATAGCGCTGCCATATATGATAGAGCAGGAGCAGGAGTTATACTAGTCTCTCTTGAAAACACACTTTGCCATATTCATTCGCGCTGACCCTACTGTGCTCTAACAACATGACTGAGTATCAAGCACTCATACTAGGCCTTTAAATGGTAATCAAGATCGAGATAAAGATCTTGAAGTCCACGGTGACTCACAATTGGTCATCAACTAGCTCATAAAAGACCTTTGAGTGAAAAAGGATGATCTTATCTTGTATCATAAGCATGCCTTACGATTATTGGATAGGCTAGAAACTGTAAAGTTAGAACATGTCCATAGGGGTGCTAATAAGATGGCTGATGTACTTGCAAACCTTGCAGCCACTTTGGCACTAGGGCAGAATAGAACATCAATGTTCCAGTTTGCGGGCAAGGGTCATTGCACCACCCGACAATGACGATGAGGAAGATTTCAAAGTAGTCTCTACTTGTGTGGTAGGTAAGGAAGATTGGCGCCAACCGCTTATTGATTACTTAAAGCACAGAAAGCTGCCAAGTGACATAAGGCACAAGACAGAAATTCAACGAAGTGCCTCACGCTTTCTCTATTACAAAGGAACATTATACCGACGCTCTTTCCTCTGTCTCTCGCTATGATGTCTAGATGAGGAATAAGGAAAATGAGTAATGAAAGAAGCACACATTGGTGTGTGTCGTGCGCATCAATCGGGACCTAAGTTACATGACCACGTCAAAAGAATGGGCTATCACTGGCCCAACATGGTGCGTGATTGTATTGACCGTGCAAGAAGATGTGATGCATGTTAGTTCCATGCTAACTTGATGCTGTAGGACCCCTTACTCCTAAGTTTCCTACGGGTCATGTATACATTTTTGCTGCCACCGACTATTTCTCTAAATGGTTAGAGGCGATTGCATTAAAGGAAGTTAAAAAGAAGAATGTTGTCAACTTCATTCGAACACACATCATTTATCGATATAGTGTGTCACAATACATTATCACAGACAATGGCAAACCGTTCGTTTACAAATTGATAACTAACTTTTATGAGAGATTCAAGTTTGCCCAGCATAAGTCGTCAATGTACTATGCCCCTGCAAATGGCTTAGCAGAAACCTTCAACAAGACATTGTGCAACTGCTAAAGAAGGTGATGTCGAAATCCAAGAGAGACTGGCATGAGAGGCTGGGGGAGGCTCTTTGGGCATGTCAAACCACGTATAGGATGCCAACACAATCAACCTCTTACGCTCTAGTATATGGAGTAAAAGGTGTCCTGCCACTAGAAATTCAAATCCCGTCATTGTGCATTGCTATACAAGAGGGTTTAAGTTAGGATGAAAAAAACCAGCGTCGCTGAGCAGAATTAGAAGCCTTTGATGAGAAAAGACCCCGAGTCTAGCAAAAGTTAGAATATTATGAGGCTTGCCTAACTCAAGCATTCAACAAAAAAGTGCAACCGTGTTCGTTCCAAGTTAGGGATCAAGCGCTTGCACTAAAAAGGCCAATCATCATGACCCACAAGAAAAGAAGCAAGTTCACTCCGAAATGGGAAGGACCTTATGTTGTCCACGAAGTATGCTCAAATGGTGCCCACAAGATAGTAGATGGACAAGGGGTTCGGGTCGGACCAATAAATGCCAAGTTCTTGAAGCGCTATGTCCGAAGGGAAGCCTTGGAGCAATGGTAAGGTTGTCTCCGTGTGACCAAAATGTCACAGGTTCGAGCCGTGGAATCAGTCACTGACAAAGTCAGGTTAGGTTGCCTACAATTCATCCCTTGGGGTGCGGCCCTTCCGCGGACCCTACGTGATCACGGGATGTTTGTGCACCGAGCTGCCCTTTTTTTTTTTGAAGCACTATGTCCCTTGAGGGAATGTTAGATTAGCTCCTGAACAAGTGCCTAAACTGTTCACAGAGAAAAAAAGTAGGCTCTCGAACAAGAGCCTAAACGGTTCACACACATTCAAAAAAAGTGGCTCTAGAACAAAAGCCTAGACTATTCACTCAAAAAAAAAAAAAAAACCTTTGTACTACTCCTGACCTGCAAGCACTACTTAAAACCGGTCTTTTTCCGGCGGAATTTTCAGGCGGATGTCAGGCCGTCGGAGGGTGCCGACGGATATTCCGGCGAGACACCCGTCGATCCCTTGGTTTTTTGAAATCTAACCGCGAACCGTACTGTTTTTGGGCCGACGGAATATTCCGTCGGAATCTCCTGCAGAATTAACCGTTGGCCGGCTTTTTTTTTTAAAAAAGGCGCCTGAATTGGTGGGTGTCGAGGCTGCCAACGGCCGTGCCGTTGGACCGCTCTCTCTGGCGGCCGTGTCCGTCGGACATGCCGTCGGACGAGCTTGTCCGACGGGCACCCCTTAAAAATGCCCGACTCGGGCTAATTTTGACCTCTCACTCTCTCTCCTTCATCTCTCCAAAATCCCCCCCCCCTTCGCCCCTCCCCGACCAGTTGCGTCCGCCCCCGCCGGTCGTCACCGCCGCCCCGCCGATCGCCGCCCTCTCCCGCTGGTGCCCCTCCTCGGCCCATCGAGCACCTCGACCTCACCAGCGACCTCGCACCAAATTCACCCCCCTTCGCCTGATTTGGCCGGTTGCCGCCCACCCCTGCCGCCGAGCTCCGGTGCCTCCCACCGGCGTCGCTACCGCCACCTCGCCGCCGTCACCACTGCCTCTTCACCGCCGGCAAACCTCAACATTCCCGCCGTTATCTTGAAGTAAGTATTTAAATCTAAATATTTTGTAGGTTTGTGAAATTGAAGAGATAATTTTGATAGGTTTGTGGTAATTAATGATTGGTAGACTTATATTGAGTGATATTTGAAATTTGATTGTTGTGGAAAATTAGAAATGTATGGATTGTCGCATGCGGTCCGGTAAATTATAGTGGATTGATTATGTGATATGTGTGAAATTGTTGACAATGGTTTGTGTATGTTGAAATTAGTGTGAAAATTAATATATAATTGTTAGGTAAGTGCTATTATTAGTAATTTGTTGGTGTTCTTAATTGTAGTGAAGTGAAGAATGTGTTTGTGCAGACATTGAACATAATTAGTTGTGAAATGTATTTATTGTTGAGGATTTATAGAAAACAATTAGTAAGCAACTGTGAGGTTATATTATTCCCTTAAATGTGAAAGAGTTGTGCGTAGATGTTGCTGTGTACGATTTGAGGGAAGGGTGTTGTTGGAATTTGTATGTTAATGAAATCGATTTTTGTGGATTATTAATATGAAGGAAATGGATCGTAAGAGAAAACGTATTGCGAAAGGGGAAAAAATCCGTTATTGCTGCTGTGAATGTCGTTGTTGTCGGTGTGCATGTCACAACTTTGGGCTCCCACTTCAAACATTGAAACAGGTTTATATCCTGACCTCATTGTCGTAATATGTATGTGTTTTTGTTGGTATCCTGTTAATCGTAGCGTATGATGAAATAGTTTAATGAGAAGTCCATCATGCGTTCACTTGTATACGAATTAAAATTATCAGCATACGTCGATTGTTAAAGTAACCAATATTAATGTACTGCTTACTTTGTCAATGATGAACAGTAGATAATATGTACGGACCACCCCATCGGAGGTGCATGTATGAAAGATTTATGTCAGGGAGAAAATCTTATAGGCAGGAGTTCTTAGAAGGAGTAGAAATGTTTGATCAATTTGCAAGGGGTCAAACAGAGTTCATTAATAATGGGCATTATAGATGTCCTTGTGCGAAGTGTGGAAACAAAGCATATAGGGCACCTGATGATGTGAAATTGCACTTGTACCAAAACGGCTTCGTTAAGGGGTATTGGTATTGGACATCTCATGGGGAGATAGAACCAACTGAATATGCAAATGTTGGCATTAGTAACCAACAAAACTTGTATGATGACATGGCTTCAACAAGTCCTATGGATTTCGACAACACAAACTCGTTTGTCGATCGTGTTGGAGCAATGGTGAATGATGTCATTGTTACTAATGAGGTTGAAGTTAGTGAGCAACCAAATACAGAAGCTCAGGCATTTTATGATATGCTTCAAACTGCCCAGACGCCTTTGTGGGAGGGATGTTCAACTCAAACTGAGTTGTCCAATGCTGTGAGGTTGATGAGTATAAAATTTGATTACAATATGCTGCAGAATTGTATGAATGAGGTGATGCAGTTACTGCATGAGAGTTGCCCGCCAGACAATTGTGTGCCCCAAAGTTATTCAGAGTTGAAAAAGAAGGTCCGAAGTTTGGGTTTAGATGTGCATAGGATTGATTGTTGCCGCGGTGGATGTATGCTTTACTTGAAGGAAGATTCGGCCCTTGAAAATTGCAAGTTTTGTGATTTGTCAAGATGGAAGCCGATTAAGTCAGGCGATAATAGGAAGAAGTTAAAATCATATGCAAAAATGTTCTACTTCCCTTTGATACCAAGGCTGCAACGCCTTTATGCCTCAAGAAGCACAGCTGAGCACATGAGGTGGCACTATAACAATAGGCGTGCGGATGGTGTTTTGTGTCACCCTTCAGATGGGGAAGCGTGGAAACATTTTGATCGCAAATACCCAGATTTTGCTTCTGAGCCTTGCAATGTGAGGCTTGGTTTGTGTGCTGATGGGTTTAGCCCTTTCTCACAATCTGGCCGTTCTTATTCCATGTGGCCTGTGGTTGTGACACCTTACAACCTTCCTCCAGATATGTGCATGACAACGCCATATATGTTCTTGACTTACATTATACCGGGGCCGTCAAATCCAAAGAACAAAATAGATGTGTCCTCGCAACCGTTGATTGATGAGCTCCGAACTCTGTGGGATGGTGTCCAGACTTATGACATTTCCATGAGGCAAAACTTCTTGATGAGAGTTGCCTTAATGTGGACAGTGAATGACTTCCCCGCGCTCGGAATGTTATCTGGATGGAGCACTCATGGTGTTTTGAGTTGCCCTGTTTGTATGGATCAGTTGAGGGCGACACATTTGAAACATGGGGGCAAAGCATTATGGTTTGACTGTCATCCTCGCTTCCTGCCTCGAGATCATGTGTTTCAGAAAAATCGCACCGCGTTCTCTAAGGGAAAAGTGGTGAAAGAGGGCCCTCCATCCAGGAGAAGTGGCGAGGAATTGTGGAATGAGGTGCGTAGTCTTCCAAAAGTAACAACGGATGGAGATTTGGTAATCCCGGGTTTCAAGGAAAATGTTCACAACTGGACCAAGAGAAGCATCTTCTGGGATTTACCTTATTGGAAAGACCAGTTGCTACATCACAACTTGGATGTTATGCATATAGAGAAAAACTTCTGCGACAACATCATAAACACTATCATGGATGTTCCGAGAAAAACAAAAGATGATGTGAAGGCGAGGTTGGACATGGCAGACATGTGTGATCGTACGGAGTTAAATGTTGAACGAGGTGTGAACGGGAGGACATTGAAGCCAAAGGCTTCGTACGTCCTTTCTTTGGACAAAAAGAAGGGGGTATGTGAGTGGGCCCAACGGCTGACAATGCCTGATGCTTATTGCTCCAACTTTGGGAATTGCGTAGATATGAAGGCTGCAAAGTTCCAAAACATGAAGAGTTATGACTGTCATGTGTTCCTGCAGACGCTAATGCCAATAGCATTTCGTGCGCTACCGGACGATGTACTTGAACCACTTGTTGAGTTAAGTGAGTACTTCAAAAACATTTGCTCAACAGTGTTATAGGTCGATAAGTTACAAGAAATGCAACGCAATATACGCATCATCCTTTGCAAGTTGGAGAGAGTTTTCCCTCCTGGGTTCTTCAATTTCATGGAGCACTTACCTGTGCATTTGGCAGAAGAAGCATACCTTGGGGGGCCAGTGCAATACCGCTGGATGTATCCATTTTAAAGGTAAATACATATGACAAATTTCCTGACAGATGTAAATGTAAAATTAAAGTGTACTTCACAGACTCACAGAACTTTAATGTAGGTACTTCGGGTGGTTGAAGAAGAAAATTAGAAATAAAACATCCCCTGAGGGGTCAGTGGCCGAAGCATATCTGGTGTTCAAGATATCACAGTTTTCTTCATTCTACTTCGGCGCTAATGTGCCTTCAATGCGCACAAGACGTCGACGAAATGAGGAAATCAATGTGGAGTCATCAGGAGGGGAGCCATTGTTGTCAGTTTTCCAAACCAAAGGTACTGCTGTGGGAAGTCGGACACATAGGTACCTAACTGATGAAGAAATGAACGCTGCACAGCTTCATATTGTGTTGAATTGTAATGAAGTTGAATCGTACATCGCGTAAGTTACAAAAAAAAGTACCCATTGCATCCATCACATGCATTGAACGAATACCATTTTATGAATTGAAATATGGTGCTAATCAGTGAATAATGACTTGTATAGACTATTCAAGCAACAAAAATTACAAGGAAACCCAAATTTCACAGATGTGGAGTTAGATGCACTCATAGAGTCCGAGTTTATTTGGTGGTTCAAGAAAGCAATAAGATTTTTTAATTTTGCCATCGTCGTTGGAAAT
>JACYFF010031959.1:30040745-30057566 GCA_017589665.1 Selenicereus undatus
ATCTTGGTTCAAAATAGCATAAACTGTAATAACTTGGTCTGATAAATATGGTTTCTGAGTCACAACTCTCCTCACTTCTCATATTTCATTCATAAATCCATTAGATATAGAATTCCACCCCAAATGAATCATTGAACTCAAAAGAAGCTATTAAGCTCACTAAGCTTGGTATTTTCTTTGTGAAATCCATAAATAATTCAAAACTCATAAACAAGCTCCCAAATTGTAATACTTGTCTTCTTCTTTCTTCTTGATCAAGCTAAAAGCTCCATGAATATTCATTTCCACCTTAAATGACCTTACTTGGCCCAAATACACAAAATGCATGCATTATTAATCTCACTCAATCTTTATTATTGCTCTTTACACAATTACTCAAAATGCTTTCAAAAATCACCCAACTCAAAATACTCAACCAAAATTGATGAAATCTTAAAATAATATGGACAATCTACAATAAAATTTTCTAAATTTTTCTTCAAGTATATGTTGCACAAAAATTGCAATAACAGCCCAATTTGCACCAAAGCAAGTCAGTTCACTTCAAAAATTCATAACTTTCACCTAGACCTCAAATGGAGACCTAAAACCCCAATATAAAAATATTGAGAAGCCCCGAAAAATGTTTATGTACAACACAAAATGTGACTCCCACTATAGGGTTTCCAAAATGGGGCTAAAACACAAATGTATCAGTTTTTGGTCTAATCTGCATAGTTTTTGTAAAACAGCCATAACGTTTTTCCAGAGACCTTGGATTAACTCACTATCTACCCACCTAAAATCATAATTTTTGGTTGGGCTGTGCATTACCAATTTATTGCCAAAGTCTGCCCAATTTTCTTGAAATTTTTAGCCCTCACTGGTTTAGTTTTCTCTTCCTTTTTCACATAAATCCTGAGTTGAAATCATTCCAAATCACCAAAAACATCATCATAATCATCACTAAAACTAAATATTATAAAATCATATACAAAATAATAATCATAATCGTCATAATCAATCCATAAAGATGATTTTAACTTAAGCTTGCATGAACATGATCATCCCTAAACCCTAGCATGATTCAAGCTCAGTTTTACCATGATCAACACCAAAATAACTCTTATTTCTTATCAAAATTTCATGATCAATGATCATAAACATCAAAACAAGAATCAAAACCAACAAGATCAAACTTCAAGATTAATCACTTTGATTGCAAATAAGTTGAGATGGAGATAAGGTTTAGGGGTTTTGATGATAGAGGATGATAGCTTCTGGTACTAGGATGTTGGGGGGTCGAAAATCACCAGGGATGGCCGGAAAGATGACCGAAAAACATCCATGAAGGGCTGCCAGCAGCTGCTGCCATGAAAAGGGAGAAAGGGGAGAGAGGGTGTGTATGTGTTGTTATGTTTGCTTGGCTAGAATGACCCTAAAAATATTTGGCTGAATTTTATCCTTTCAAAATATCTTTTTTGCTAATTAAAATTAGGCACAAATGATAATAATTAACTTAATTTAATCACACCAAAATTTCTGGGCCAAAATTTTAACCCAAAATTAATCGGGCCGCAAATCGGGCCCAAATGAATTGGGCCGAACTTAACGAATTTGAGCCCAAATATTTTTGCATGGCTACACATTAAATTTTTGTGACATTATGAAAAATAATTTAATGTTCAATCATAATCATCGAGGCCTAATATCGATTCACCTGCAATTTAATCAAGCAACGAAACTTGAATTAACAATCAATGAAACTTGAATTGCAAAATGGGACCCAAATGAAATATCCTCAAACCGGGATGATTAAATACGATAAATGAATCCGAAAAATTTAAATGGCATAAGGTAATTTGCTGATTTGGCTAAACGAATAACCATGAGTGATTAAATCCATAAACATGATAAATTAAATGAATAAACATGACTAATTAAATAAATAAATATGATTTAAATAAATAAATATGGGTTAGGGTCGAGTTATTACAAAATGCCTAACGGCAAACTGCATTTGCAAGTTGTTCTTCAAATTTTCATACCACTTTTTGGTGTGTACGATCCCGTTTTAAGTCCTAAAAGGTCTAACGGTAGACCGCATTCGTAAGTAGTTCTTCAAATCTTAATACCACTTTTTAGCGTATACGATCTCGTTTTGGGCCCCAAAAGGCCTAGCGGTAGACCGCGTTTGCAAGTGGTTCTTCAAATCTTCATACTACTTTTTGGTGTGCATATTCCCCTTTTAGGTCCCAAAAGGCCTAACGATAAACCGCATTCACAAGTGGTTCTTCAAGATTCACACCACTGTTTGGCATGTGGATTTCAGCAAGCCCTAGAAGATAATAGTAAACTGCGTTCGCAAGTAAGTCTTCAAGTGACTTGCCAATCTATATAAGTGACTGCAAAAATGCAACAAAAAAGGAGGGTCTTGGCATACAAAAACAGCAGAAGTGACAAAAATGCAACCTTTCAACAAATGAGCGTGACGTTGTGACGACAAAAACACGACCTTTCAACAAATGAGTGTGACGTTGTGATGCCATGAGCAAGCATGAAGGTCTTTCAACATATACCGTCAAAAAGAGCATCAACAAGGTATGAGAAGAATTTTTAACATAATAAAGTTGCTCCCTTTGGGTTCGTTCTAGCCAAAGTCCCCACCTTTATTGCCAATAATTGCCAAAAAAAAAGTCAATAACCTCAAAGCATTATATGGCAAATTGGAACAAAATGGGTGAGATTAATAGAAAAGGCACTCAATTTGCTAAGTCATAGGCCCACAAACCACTATATACTTCAAAGCCCTCTTTCCCTCTCTTAATTTGCCTGCTCCTTTCACCATTTCTCAAAATCGAGCTATGCTCGAGATCCCCACATCATTAAATTCAAAGAAGCCGACACAATGTAAAAGAGCTGACACAATGCATTCATCAAAGAGCACAAGCCGAATAACAGGCACAACAGTGAGGTTCCTAGAAATTAGCAAACATTTTGAGAGCAATCCTTTTCGCTAAATGCTTAGATGATGATTTGGATGACTTTGCTTCTAAGGCCAAACCTAATGGCCCAAAACCTATGCCTCAACCTATCATCCAACCTCCTAATTACCCACATTGTGGCTGGGCATGATCTTCTCAGTTTCCTCTATTCCTCCCAAACTAAAAAGCCAGAGAAATGGAAGCTCACAAATAGCTTACCCTCCTTATTTGAAGCTCAAACATTTCATCAACAGAGATGGATTCAATAGCACAAAATAAAAAAATAAAAAAAACCTAAGCCTTAGAAGGTTATAACCAACCTTCTTTATCTCTTCAGTCCTCCGTGGCCCAAAGGACCCAATTCATTCAAGTCACAAACTTTGTTCATTCAACCCATAAACCTAGCACATTCAAAACAAAATTTTTGTCTTTATTCAAGCAACAAATTCAACTCGTTTGGTGCGTCCAATTGAAGTGCTCATCTCAAATCAAATAAAAAAAAGGTTAAATCTTTTTTACACCAAAAGCTGGACTCCTTTGCATAAGAAAAAAAGCATGGAACTTTAGTCAACTAAAGGATGCAAGGAGATGAAGGAAGGCTAAGAAAATTGTTACTTTTGATAGCCACAAGTATTAAACCGAATGCCAAGCCATTTTAACAGGGGTTCAAGAGGCATAGAGGTTAGGAGCCTACGGGTGCTTCCACCAAAAACCAGCAGCAGAAACAAAAATCAAGAGTCTCGGTTTTCTGGCTGTAGAAGGGAAGAGCAAGAAGAAGGGCCGAGCAGTTACGTGAGGGGCTTGTGCCACTTAAATGAAGCAAAACAAGGCCAGACTCTGGTTTGGGGACGGAAGCTGAAGACGGGCTCAGGGCATGCAAAAAAAAAAAAGGAAAAGAGAAGCCCAATCTGGGCCAGGCCCACGTGCAAAGGAGGATGGAGAAAGGAGATCACGTGCACCCCATGTGCCACTCAAGTGAAACAAACCAGGCTTTGGGATGGGGAAGGGAAGGCAAATGCGGTCCAGCGAAATAGACCAAGAGACCGGCCCAACCCCATCCAAAAAAAAGAGAAGAAATAAAGAAATAGGGAAGAGAAGGCAGGGTGCAGAAAAACCCAAACAAGCCCAGGCCCACACAAATAATGAAGAAAAAAGGGAGAATGGGAGCTTGGCATGATGCAGATGGGCCTTGTTTTGAGTCTCTTTAGCTCCACATGATCCAACTCTTTTCCCCCAACTCTAGGACACAAAAAAACAAAAAAAAATTATCATTTGTTCAAACTTTCACCAAAAAAAAAAAAAACACATCGAAGCATGTTGAAATTTCATTCACGATATTTATCGTGAACAAATAATAGATTATAAAAGGAAATCCAAGCTTTAGTTATGTTTAAACGACACAAGTCTTGTACGTGACCTAGTCTTAAGGGGGTAATTTTAAGGCATTAAAAATATTTATGTGCCGTGCCAAAATTAAATTAAATTAATTATTTTGGTCAACCCTTTTAATTAATTTAATTAAGCCCAAATGACTTCCAAGTCAAAGCCCAAGAAACTTCTAAGTCAAGTCACGATCTAAGCCCAAACGACTTCCAAGTCAAGGCCCGGTCAAAGCCTAAGAGACTCTCAAGTCTCAAGTCAAAACCGAAGTCAAAGTCAAAGTCAAAGCAAATGACTCCCAAGTCAAATCAATCCAAGATGAAGCCCAATGGAAGACCAAAAGTGAAGTCAAAGCCCATCTTAACTTTCAAGGGGGAGGAGGAAGTTTTCCTCAAACATTCACTCTTTGAAGGAAGATGACAAACGCGCGCGCCATTCTCCCTTGAAGATCAAGTATTCATCTTGATTGAGATTAAGCCTTTAAGGCCTTTTCTTTAGATAAAACTCGTTCAAACTCATTCAAAGGAGATTGAATAAGATAATTACTCTCACTATATTCAATAGAGAATGTACCTACATTTAAATCAATACAAAGATTCAATTTCGTACTCCAATTTCTCTCTAATTTATTTTAAGTTTGAAATTTGTGTTTACACCTATGACAATAAATGTTGCTTAAACATTGCCTTAAGGCAATATTTAACTTTTGCCATAAAAGAAAAATAAGTCAAAACTCCATTTTGCCCCTTTTATTATCTGTCAGTTCTCACATTTGCGCAACTCACTAAACCTTCCTCATATTTGCACAACTCACTAAACCTTTCTCATGTTAGCACAACTCACTAAACCTTAACTGAGATGAGAGAGAGAGAGAGGGGGGGGCATCGGTATACCTGTTCGTCGTCAATGAGAACGGAGATGATGCTGGCCTGTCGTGAGCAGCTTGGAGGAAGAAGTCATCGGAGCGGCTGACGATATTCGTCTTGGCTTTCTCGTCTTTCTTTTATGTACCTTTAGATTTGTTCTTAGTTTTGGTATGGTTTTGAAAATGCAAAATGATAAATATTTTACTGCAAAACACTTTTAAAGTGTCTTGTTTTCACTTAAAATGTACACTATTATAAATTAAATTGGAAAAAAAATTGATATGATTGAATAGCAGAAGGATGTCAAAACTTATAAATTATGTGTAAAATTGTACTTTTATACATAATTTTTCACATTTACAAAATTACACATATGACATGCCTTTACTGATGCGATTCTTCCGATTACAGTATCAGTTTGTGTTTGTTGCATAACCGACGAATAAAGCTTTTCAACTCACAATAAGTAGTACTTATTAAAAATTTGGTGATTTTAAATCATAAAATACATTAATTTGAGGTAAGGCAAAAGTGTCTTACAACAAGACACATATCATAATCCTTTGAAAATTTGGGTTTATAAAATTCTTGTTTAAAACCTCAACTCATAAATCTAATTTATTTCAAAACCATATAACGTGTATTTCCTCAATCAAAGAAAAATGCAAAAGTAATAACTTGCATTATAATTCAAGAATGAAATACAAAAGATTAGAAAATTGTTAATTATAAGAAATAAGAAAAGATATGGAATAAGAATATTCTTAAAGTAAAACAGTTTAATTTCATTCCATAACTGCTAGCCAACCAACAAGGATTGTAATATAATTTCATTTCTATTCTCTCCAAACAAATACGTTCAGGATCCAAGTTATATTCCTAGCCCCTATGGGATTCAGGAATGATTCTATTTCATTCTACTTTTCTCCATCAAACAAGTCCCAAAGTTTACAACAGAGAACCTCGGCAGTTTTTCAAGTATTGCAATACAAGTTCTCAACACAAATATTGAATTTTAGTTTCATAAAACAAAAATTCTTGGGTGAGACCGTCTCACATAAAATCTACTTTTTTTTTTGGTTGCAAACATAAAAGTTACTATAAGATACCTCCTTTTGGAGTGACTTTTTGGATGTTTGGTGATGACTAACATGTTTTGTAATGACTTTTTATTTTAGGTTGAATAAGAGTCCATTTAGTAATGACTTTTATTACGGTCAATTCTAAATAAATTATTAGTCACCCCTATTATTATTAAAAGCTACCACAAAAGTATCCGTCTCATAATATGTTCTATGTGAGACGATCTCACACAAAACTTGCTGAAAATAAAAATTTTAAAATAAAACTAAAAAATTTAATGTTTAGAGATACTTATTTTTTGTGACGTAATGGAATCCAAGCCAAAAGTCTTACATTCCCATACAACAAAATGAGATGAAATTTAGGCAATCGTACAAGTAAATACGACAAGAGTGCAGATGCAATTCAAAACATTAGGTCCAACTTACAGGGAAGATATCTATATTTCATGTGGATGACACTTTACAAAATAATAATAGTAATAATAACACACGTATACATTATGACATGCATCAGTACATGCACTTACACGCCCAAAGTCACCCTACAGAAGAGATGCTTTTAAGTTCAGGAACAAATTGGCCGCAAAAGGGCTCACATCCGTCGTCACATTGTTTAACAACTTGAACAATGCCAACATCAGTAGCCAAGTGTCAATACTCCTGCCGAATATATGTTAAGAAGTCGATTAAAAATGCACGACCTTGTTCTTGAAACCTATGTCTCCTGTAACAATTCACGAAAATTTTCTTAGTAAAGCTAATTGACACCAATAATTGGGTAAGATAGAAATATATTAAATTACGCAATGAAAAGAGCAAAAGACAATATAACGTAGTAGAAAAATGCATGTTAAATGATAGAAACGATTAGATTGGACATTGTCTTGGAAGACAAAAAGTTTTGAGATGGTTGGTGCATTTACCCCTTGACCTTCCCTTGACCTTCGTTCCCTCTCCCCGGTCTCATTAATCTTATAAAAGAAAAATACATGTGGAAAACATTTACCTGTTTGGCATGACTACACATCGGTGACCTCACAATCAATCACTCGGACATTTTTTGTCCATGAAAACTACTTAGACGGCATTACGAGGCTTGCATCTTGTTAGAGTTCGTCCTACATGGAGACAGAATTCGTAAGAATAATTATCAAAAGTAACCATTCCACAATAAACACACTAAGCATAGTCCAAGGAAAATTATCGAAATGTTAAACCCAAATTCCTGTGAAAACTAAGGGAGTAGGGTGGAACATAAGCAACCTTACACAATACAATTAAATTCAAGACGAGCTATTCCCATTGAAGCCTGGGTTTAAAAGGTATCAATTGGCTGTTACCTCTTGTCAGAACCATAGAAATAGTTTAGTGAGACATTATGTTCTAACACAGCATAATCCAAAACAAGACTAATTATCCAGTGCCTAATCTTTCACCACCTGCCCACAAGTGGACTGGTTTCAATGTACAAGCTGGATATTTTGTGCAGCTCCAATGACTACTTATAAAATCCATGCTAACTTATGCACTCTTACACTCAAATGTTGCCCAGTTAGAAGGAACAGCAGAAAATGGAGGCTCCTTAGGCACTCTGTTGTGAACCAACATATCACCAGGCTTCTTATTGGATGCAAGCGAGTCATTCTCCTGAGGTTCTCCATCTAATGGGAAGCTACATAGCAAGTTGATCATGTCACAAGAGCCCTGTTCAATTATGCCCATGAAAAAATGGAAAAAAGGATGAGAATGTAGCTGAAAACGAGTTAAAAATACACAAGTCAAGGAATCTGTGTGATAAATTTAAGTAACATGAGGAATTTCCAAAATGCATATAATGAATAACATAACTGGCCACTGCAGTACAGTCAGGGAGAACCTAATGATGGTATATCAACTAAATTGACTATCATACTTTGTCTTATAAACTTGTCAAACAGACAATCAAATGCTCAGAAAAATGCAGGCGTCCAGTACATACTCTAAAAGTTGGATACCAGAGACTAAGGATCAAATCCTACAAATGTCGACTTTCATGCCTCCGTTCATGCTAAGAAAAATTTTAAAATTGAAACAAAAGAAAATAGGAGTTTCCTTATGTTTGGGTCATGTCTAAACATTTAGATCAAATCGGTTGCCAAATTCAGGTTGGTCAGTTCCATTGCGGCGTCATGTCAAAATTCATAATAATGAATGCTAGTCAATTTTGCCAATTCTAAAGGACTGAGAAAGGGAGGAAAGTTCATATTAGTATGAAACATGGGATTGTCATTCCACTAAATCAGCCCTCTCCTAAAAACAGGGTTTTTGTAGACTTTGAACCATGGATCTAACATGAGGGTCTCAGGGAAGGAACAGCTGCATTGAAATGTTTCTGAAGTTGAGCAAATTGCATCTTCATCCCACAACAACCACAGTATGGCAGCAATTGCCGCAATAAAGCAATTCTGCGAGCTTACAACCACGACAGAAACCGCATGTTGAATCCTTGCTTTGAGGTACAATGCTGAAGGAAAGTACCTCGCAATCTGAGGTGAAATAAGGCCTATTTCATGCATCAACAGCTATATAATCAATATAGCATTAACTGATTGAGCAAGGAAATCAACTTCTAGAGAAGCATCTCTTGAAAATAAGAAGGGTTACATGGATTTATCCACAGTTCACATCTGTCAAAGAAAACACTATCAAAAGTAGAGAGTAGAAATAAGGCAAAGAAAGTAATAGGATCATGAGATATTACTGTACGCATCCTCAAAGCCGGAGGTGGGGCAATTTTTTCAATGTGCCTATTAAAGGACGTTTCGTCCAGCGACAATCTATTCGCTCTCTTTGGGGTACCTTTACTGGAAATGCAATCAGTAAATTCATTGGACCTTGAGTTTCTTTCGGCTGGTATTAGGATTGGTTTTATTCCCATTTTCGAAGCCCATCTTCTATCCACATACCTGAGAAGGGCCTTTGATCAATACAAGACCATTTCAAAAAGAAAGCAACTACTCTATCAAGTAATTAAACTTATGCAGAAATATTTTATGAGAGAAGTTACTTGGAGCGAATAAATCTCTCAATATCACCCCTATCATAATTTGGCGGCAGTTCTGCTTCCCAGAAATCATTAGCCTTAGCATTACCAACAGCTACCCACCAAAAAAGGGACAAAAAAGGGAGTAAGCTGACAGATATATCCTTCTTCTCCTGAGCAAGAGAAGGTCAAGTTCTTATGACACAACAAACTGATATATATAACATATTGCGTTTATAGCCATATTTGATAAGTATTTGATCAGATTTGACCAATATTTAAAGGTCCCTGCCAAAGTCCACTGATAAACCTTCAATCAGATTGCACTTAAGGCCGTTTTGTATTTGGATCATATTCTGGTCTGCCATCAGTCGTCCAACTATAAGCTTGTCAAGAAAATGTGAATCAGGAAATCTCTAGATTCGTTTGATTTGGATTGGGTCAATTCAGGGTCAGGACAAATCATATTTTACATTGGACTGGATCTGATTTCTAGTCATTTAAAAAGTTGGGAAATTCTGCAGTGGTCATTTTTGCTAGCTCATCTCCTTATGCTAAGATAGTAAAATCAGATAATGTTCTTACACTGCATAAACGCAACTTGCTCAGGCAGCCAAGTATCCAGTGTTATGGACCGCACCTAAACAAATTAGCATAAGGAAAAATCAGGAAATCATTATGAAATGATTGACAATACACCCCCCCCCCAAAAAAAAAAAACCAAACGCGAGACATGACAAGAACTCCAAAACCAAAAAATCTGACATGAGTAGGGCATTTTTTTGAACTTATGATAGGTACTTATTGGTATTTATTATTGAAACATGTTAAATTATGTTGAAACGTACTGAAATATGCTGAATCATGCTAAAACATACTGAAATATGCTAAATGGCACTGAATGAATTTACATAATTAGGACTAATTGTAATTACTTAAGCATGGAAATGTGTTTACAGAGTTGTGTATTTGTTGTATACACCTAAAATGAACGCTGCTTGTATTTATTTATGTTGTAGTAGAATATGATCATTTTCCAATGAGTTGTATTTATATGTTATGCTATTGTATTTAAATGAGTTTTCTGAAATTATATGTATAATACACAAATAATTTGCGAATATATGTTCAATTTGCCATTATTAACACATCAATTTTCTATGCCCTTAGCAATTTATTCCAAAACCAATTTAATTTTGAAAATAATTACAATTAGAAATGCCAAAAACACACATTTTTAGGTAGTTGTTAGTAACTTAGAAGTCGACATTACCAGTATGCAGTGTAGTTAATGGTGGGGTTGGGCTCTCTACAAAATAATTTTCATTTATTAGTAGTTTGTTAGGAGGAGAATGAGATAGGATAATTTCTTTAGGAAGAAATCAAGAGATAGGGTAAAGGTAAATATAAGAATATATTGGATATAAGATTTGGTAGTAAAATTATAAATTTATGATTAGCAATTAAAAAAATTTGTCTTTCAATTTTAATTACATTCTTCAAATAAGTATGCAATTTTTACATAACTTATGATAAATCTATGTATTTATATAAAATACTAATTCATCAAATAATATGCATTTTACGACGATAATAATATTAATATTTTTTATATTATACTTAAAAAGTGTGAAACATTTTATTTCGTTACATAATGTAAACAATGTTTCAATTTTAAATGAATTTTACAAAAACAATAATAAACTTATTTATATTATAAGTAAAACGAGTCCAATTATTGATAAAGAATAGTTGATTTGGATTAATCACAATTTCATCAATTAAATTCTTTTACAAGTGCTGAATTGTGATGAATTGTGTTAATTGATACTGAATTTTGTTGAATGATATTGAATTGTGCTTAACTATGTTGAATTATGCTGGAATGTGCTTTGACAATAAGTACTTACCATAATTTGAAACGAACATGCACGTACAGCGCCTTTTAAGGAGAGAAATTTATATTATCGAGTACGTACTTACCCGAAAACCAAAACTTCTAACACAAGATATAGAAAGTCACATTCGTTGATAGATATTCTGCTACGTTTAAAAAGGCTCACAAAAGCCGAAAGCCCAACTCCTTGCGCCTTGTAACAGGTCAAGCCTACAGAAGTCCACGCTTGTCTATGCTTCAAATCGAGGCCCAAAATGACCCAAGCCCGTACTCTATGAAAAAAGATCATAGGAGACAGATAAAAGGGAACACACACCATTGAAAAAACAAGTACCTCTAGATTGACACGTATCTTGCTACATTATTCAATTTCGGGTAGAAAACCTTATCTAATTGCATACAGTTGCTTCTAAGCAAGAGACTAAATTGAAGAACCCTAATTTAAAAACCCTAATTTTTGGATGAAGGGTTGATATGCAGTTCAAGGCTTGTACAGTGTACTGATAAAGATAGAGTTGACTGATATTTTCTTATACTTTCCGACGGCGGTCTACGCCGGTCTCTCCCTCTCTCTAGATGGGAAAAATGGTACCCCTAATAATATGGAAAGAAGAATTAAAGAATATCCTTCCCCTCCGTTCCAATATGCTGTCAAATAATGTTTCCTTCCTCTTTTTCTTCTCCTTCCTAAAATTCCTTTTTAATTGATGAACCCAATATGAGATACTATACCCAATATGAGATACTATGGTATGTTCCACTGTGATGTCTAATCACTTGTTTACTGCTATCATCTAACTTATTCATCAACATATGGTTTGAAAATGATTTTCAAACATTTTTGAGTAAAATTGCACCTCATGTCCAAAAAGCCTGCGCCTTTGTCTCGAAGCTTGCGCACCAGGCCCCAGGACCCTTTACGCTTTTATGCGCCTCAAACTTTTTTAATCTAAAATAATCTGTTGAAATCTATCAAGTACTTACTTGAACTACTCTGTTCATTACTCTCAATTACCCTCTCCAACTGCCAACTTTTAAAGAAGATAAGTGTTCCATTTTTTCCCCCACTTTTTTGGCAGGGGTGGAATAATCCCCTTTTACACCGTAAATACCTAAACTCTAATAGATTTCTTGCTGTTTCAAGAAGCAGTAGAAACTAAATGACTTTCAAATGAAACTTAATGACATTCAAATCTATCGTCCAACAGAAACAGTCTGCACATTTCAATTGGAGCAAGGCTATATATATTTTACTTTTAGGGGTTGCATACATCTTATTACCCAACCCGATAGGTCAGAATATATTGTAAACAGAAAGGTTTTTGCTTTGTTTTTTCATTCCTCAGGCATCCACACTTCAACGTTCCCACCTTGGTGGAAACCAACTCCTACAAGAAGAGCTCAAGAGGAAAAAGTTTGTGCCATCATTATCAAAAGCTAAAAAGGTTGATTAAAGGATCGACGTGCTCCATACCTGCGAAATATGTACCCCAAGACCCCTATGTATTCCTGAACATTGCATGCATATAAATATTCCAAGGTTTACACTTGCCCACCGTGGAGCCCTGTAAGCAATGCATACAAAAAAAGATAAGGAGATCCCTAAATCCGCCTTCCAAGATATGTACTTGCACATCGACTACTAAAGATACACTATTATCCCTTAGCCAATTGAGAAAGGAACACTTGAACAAAAATGTAAGCTTTAGTTGGTCGTACAATGAAACCCATGCTTGATAAGAAGATACAGATACTGATGGACGACACTCATGAGAGCTTCGTTGTATATTAAGAATGCAATTATCCTCACATGCTCACTCTTCTCCAGTTCCTTTCTGCACCCCCAAACACCCCCCCCCCCCGCCCCAACAAAAAGAAAAGAACAATAAAAGAGCCCAAAAAAAAAGGAAAAATCATATAACAATAATCCAGGCCTTAATGGAGATTGTAGATACCTGAAGGACATGAATGAAGAAGCTAAAACACATGTTGCTTTAGTTATTGAAGATATAGGATATCATACTACCCCCCAAACCCAAAGCACATAGGAATGACTAATGTGGTAAACTTTAGAAAGCTATTGGTTCCTCATTTCTTCACCATCCTGTCAATTTCACTAAAAGCTTTCGTATACTGTGAAGGTATTGAAGGGGGCGCTCAATCTGGTAAATTTAGGATTAGGTTAGAAAAGGAAAATGAATTCGGATTAGATCAAATTCAGGGTTATTGTCAACTTACAAATAAGTCTGTCTAAAAGCCAACCTCCGGGCCAAAGGTCCATTTTGCAAGTCCATATTATTTTCACATGACATGACAAACTTACAAAAACTTATGACGGAAGCTAGAAATGAAGCAACCATGACCACTTCCATTCAACCACATCGATAAAATAAGAGTGCTGCTCTACTAGTTTGCAGAGCAAAACCTAGCCATTATTCGGCACTGAACACGAAATTTTATTTTACTATTTAAGCAATGAAGCGGCTCTTATCTGAATCTTATCGTTTTCCTTGCCTTGGGGGCTTCGGCCCTCATGACATTATTTTGATAATAGATTCAAAGTACATACTTTGATCGGCAATCTCCGCACTCCCTATTCACTGGCAGCTTAAGAAGACCCTCCAATATCTGTATGTCATAAAGTCAGAACTAATTAGATCAAACACGTGCACATTGTAAGTATCAGCTACAAATTCGGATAACAGGTTACAGCATGTCCTAAATAACAATACTAATAACTAAAGGAAATACAAAAGTGATTTTTTTTGTCAAAAATTAAGAATAAAAATAAACACAAACACAAACACCACTTCTCTAAGCTCTTTGCAACCTGGACATTGCGGCCTGCTCATCTCATTTAGCAAATTACACTCAGATGAAAAGGGAGCTCTGCATCAGTCCATGTGATGATTCTCCATGGGCAACGATGGTTGACAATGACTTATGTGACATAGATACTTCAGGACAGAAGCATATTTTTAGTAGAAGAAGATTTTTAGCATGACAAGGGCTATCCTTGGAACAGTGAAACATACAAGAAAATAGGCAAGGGGCTCACATCAAAACCAAAACCGACCTCACAAATTGGACAGATCCTAGGACCTATCCAAGGTATAGATCAAATGTACACAGCTATGCCATGCAACAGAATTGCAGAAAAGTGTCCACTGGAACGTAGATTCGCAAGGATGGACCCTACACATCTCAAAAGAAACAGAAGGGAACTAGACATTTTGCTCAGGTTGACTAATTTAGGCAAACTCATGGTTGACCTATCATAAAGAAGATCAGAAGACGGCGTAATCCAAAATAATGTAAAAGCACAAATGTAATGGCAAGAAGTTGGAACTTAGCAGGCCAAACGGAGAAATTTACAACATATAAGAAGAAAAAGATAGAAGCGAGGGCTGCAAGAACAAAGACAGCTCATCCAGTGAATTTCCCTCAAACGCTGCAAGAAATGAATGGTCTGAGAAACAATAGAAGCTAAAAGCTATTACTCTATGAATGCACATGCAAGCTCCTGGCTTGGCATCTTCTCTTACCACAAATGTTTCAGAATCACACCCATATAACCCTCTCTTACTACAACTTATTAGAAACTAAAGGCAATACATTTGCAAGACCTCCTATGACATTTAACAACTTCAGTACACAATTCTCTTAAAGGAAAAGCCCACTCTGCATCACCATGAGAAAAGGGAACCAAGACACTAACAAAACCATCAAATAAAGGGACACCTTTTTAGGCATTACATTGGACCACAACTAGCCTCCACTTCAAGCCTCGTGCACAAGATGTCACAAACAGGGAGGATGATGAACTATTCAAATTCAATACACGTATAATTCTGTTACAAATTTTCATGACTTTGGTGAACTTGTCAAAGAACTGAACAAAAGAAAACCTCTTAAAATCTCACGTTTCAATTTTTTAAAAAAAAAAAAACAAACGTGAAAGTGAGACTAACTCAGTGAAGCTAGCTTGACTTAAATAAGTTGTACAAGTAAGATTCCAAATCCAGTAACACCTCTAGAAGCAACTCCTACGCGCAAAATAACGAACAGTTGTAGAATAAATAGCAGTATGCAGAGCAAGAAAAAAATACAAAAAAAAAAGGAAGACCAACTCCACCATAAATTAAATGAGCAGAGAAAGCAGAACAAATACAGAAATGCTGACACCATTATCAAACACAACATTCCTAATATGCGACATGCTGAAGCTACATTAAGTGAAAACAAAAGAGTCCAAAACATGGAAATACTCAGAGTTTCTGGAAGGAATGTCTCTCGGAGTAGTTACAGTTGATAAAGTTCATTCAGAATACATACAATGCCAACCCATTGTTTTTCCACTAATGGGATGCTTTATTGGCATATGTTTGAAACTAGATTATACAAACAACAAATACAATGGAGGAAAAATATCAATGGTATGCTAAAAAATCAACAAAGAATACTACATTGTGTTAGGCTTTTCTAGTGTCCCCACAAACCTCTGAAGCTTAATCTATAACGTATTGGCCTTGCAACTGGATGTTCTGACTCTTACATCGCTCGTATCAGCCGAGATGGGCAACAAGTTTAACTGTCCGTTATTTTTTCACACATAATTATTATGGCCTATTACATGTACAATACATTCTTATTCAATTGTATTACTCATTTGAAGCAAACTTCTTCTATCTTGTGCAACACTATCCTAAATTCCACAAGTATTAGAGCCATTAATCACCTTAATTGTTTCTTGAAAAACATTCAATGCCAATCGTTAAAGTTGTTTCCCTTGGGCCTTAGGGCAAAAATGCTTTCATAGTATGATGAATGTCAGAACTACTCACATTCGTAAAGAGGAACATCACGGCAATGTACATAATCATGACAACCATACGTCTAACCAGGGAGAGCTAGGAGATAACAAATAGAGGAGATATGTTGAAGAATTCAGCATCTGATTTCTAAATTGAACCAAATCAGTTTGTTTCCTAAATATCCAATCTGTTCTCATTAAAAACAATATGGAGGCCTCAAATTAACAACAATAGATGGCAATGGCATTATCGGAAACACATTACAGCAGAATCATTGCAAATGTCAAATTGAATTCCCATCTATTTCTTCTATGTTGCAAAATTATTATCCCTATATGTGCAATTTTCATCAAGGGTTAACCCCAAAAAAATATTTTCCCCATTTTTAATACTATGGTAAGCAACATGGGCAATTTTTTGCAGACGAAATTTAGAAACGCAAAATTCAAAGCGAACCTTAGCATGCTTGGCATTGAGTTCTCTGGAAACAGACGCCTTTCCACTCATATTCACGTCCGCGGCAGTTCCAAATTCCGGTTAGTGTTTGGGTTGGGAGGGAGGGGAGGATGGTTGGAAGAGGACCTCCTCCGGTCCCTTCCCCGCCCTCTTCCTCCGGTTCTCATCCTCCTCTCCTGCCTCCCTACATGCAAGGGAGGCCATCAAAATATTAGAAAACAAATAAGGCAATTAGGTAAATAATTTTTTAAAAAACTGCTACCACAAATACACAATTACAAATACCATCAACAAACAAACACACACACACACACACACACACACACACACACACACAC
>JACYFF010031959.1:30178991-30218871 GCA_017589665.1 Selenicereus undatus
TATATATATATGTAGATATATATATATATGTGTGTGTGTGTGTGTGTATCGGGATTTGATGTAATATTTGATGAGGTGTGAACAGAGAGCTTTGATTATTTTATA
Source organism: Selenicereus undatus (assembly GCA_017589665.1). Lineage (NCBI taxonomy): Eukaryota > Viridiplantae > Streptophyta > Magnoliopsida > Caryophyllales > Cactaceae > Selenicereus > Selenicereus undatus. Next base: position 30,179,097 of record JACYFF010031959.1, read on the forward strand.
ATGGGATTTTTTACAATTTCGATTGTCTTTTTGTGGCATAGGTGGAGGGGTCTGGTTCAGGTAATTCGTTTAAAAAACCTTGGGTGGGAGATATGGAGAAAGATGCGCAAGAAACTATGAAAATTTTTGAAGACGGCTGTAAAATCACTGAACAAAGTGATTATTCTAATTACATTGTTCATACCTTTGACAACCTACTTTAGAGAAAAATCAAACGAACACTAGATTGAATCCCGTTAATTGAAAAGGTCCCCTGAGAGTAATTCACCACCCTTATTTAATGCTTTTAACGTACCCTTAAGGGAAATCCCTATTATTTTTGTAGGAAATGTGGAGATAATAAAGAAACCATATTAATATAAGAAATATTCCAAGCCCTCTGTACCGAATTAAGAATACAAAGAAAGTATCAATCTTAAAAGAAACTATTTCAAAATGAACTTGACTCATTTTGTAAGTACTTTGGCTATCCAAAAATAGAGCCTCTTCATCCAAAAGGGAAAAGATTATTAAGAGATCTTCAAAAATTATTCCAAAAAAATGCGGGCACAAAAATATGTAATATCAAAAATCCACAAACAATCTAAAGGCTATATCTCCAAAAAAAACCCATAAAAACATTATACATAGAATCCATCTCAAAACATAGGTTATTGTTTGCTACAGTATCACCAAGTAGGACATAAAGCTAACGCGTGTTCAATGAAAAAGAAAATTGTGCAACTCGAGGATAAAAAGCTCCAAAAAATAATGTTTTCCCTCTTAATCAATAGTAATTCTAAGGATGCCCTCTATGAAATTCAAACATTTGATTCCGGTCCTTCTGATTCTTCGGATGAAGAAGTCACTTTCTGTCCTAAGAAATGCAATATGACTTTAGCCTCAAACAAATAATAGGAAATTATAAAGGACAAGGATCCTACAATTCCAAATTTGTAACAATCAAAGAATTAAAGTATGGGGTCAATCAGTGGGGTTTTTTTTTGAGGCAATGAGGTCAATTGGCTTAAAACTGAAGCAAAATGTTTAACGAAACAAATTAAAACTCAAAGTCTTCATATGAACACAAATTCAATCCTTATTTCCCAACTTCGTGAACTTGAAAAACAAATTTCTTCTCTTGAATCTCCTAAACCTCCAAATCAATCCTCTTCACCTGAACTAGATCCAATGAATAAGGAAATCATGAGGCTTTCCTTCTAATCATTAATTGCATTAATTTTCAAAAAAGGTATGTTTTTGTTGCTGTTATTATTGCAAATTTTCAAACTTTGGTCCATTCACTTCTTGATAGTGGAGCTCACATGAATTGTATACAAGAAAGATTAATTCCTTCCAAATATTTTGAAAAGACTAAAGAAGGAATAGCTAGTGCTACCATTTCTCGACGTCAAATTATTTGCAAACTTTTAAACGCTTAAAATTGCAATAGTGAATATTGTTTCAAAATATTTTTACCCTTGTCAGAAATCTCTAGCAACAAATTATTTTAGGAATTCCCTTTCTTACTCAAAATATCCCTTTTTTGTCAATTCTAAAGATTTTTATTAAAAAATTCTTGGAAAAGAAATCAAATTTAAAATTTCTTTTCCAATAATATTTAAGTACTTTGAGAAACCTTGATTTTTAAAATTGTCTTAGCCAAAGAGAAACAAATAGCTTTTCTTCAAACAGAAATTGCACAAGCAAACATTGAAGAGCAGTTCACTATGCCACGAATTCAACAACAAATTCAAAAGGTCAATAAAGTATTTGAAGATTATCTTTATGCTGATATTCCAAATACTTTTTGGGATAGAAAACAACATATGGTGGAATTATCATATGAAAAGAATTTCGATCAAAGAAATATTCCATCAAAAGTGCAACTCATTCACGAGTAAAGAACTTTTAAAATTTTGTAAAAAGGAAATTCAATCTTGTTAAACAAAAAAATTATTAGACCCTCCAAATCTCCTTAGAGTTGTGCTGCCTTCTGTGTTTACCATCAAGCTGAAAAAGAATGTGGTGTTCCTTATTCGTAAATTAAAAACCACCTAAGAAAGTTCTCTAATAGTTAAGATATCTAATTCCCAACAAAAATGATTTATTAGAAAGATTATATGATGCAAAAATATTTTCCAAATTTGACAAAAAGTCTAAGTTTTGGCACATTCAAATTGCCAAAAGGGATAGGTATAAAACTACATGTACATTTCCATTTGGATGCTACGAATGGAATGTGATGCCATTTCGACTAAAAAATGCTCCTTCTGAATTTTGACATATTATGATGATATACTCAATGATTATTCTAAATTTTCGATAGTGTATATTGATGACATCCTTTTTTATTCCAAAAATTTAAATGAACATTTCAAGCACCTAAGTATATTTTTTAATGATGGATTAGCCGGTTTTGCGTCAAAAATAGGACTATTTCAAAGCAAAATTTGAGTTTTAGGTCATGATATTTTTAAGTTGAAATATCGGACCTATTCAACAATCTAATGAATTTGCAGACAAATTTTCAATTGAGATCAAAGAGAAAAATCAATTGCAAAGACTTCTTGGTTGCCTCAATTATGTTGTAGACTTCTTTCCTAAACTTAGTGAAGTTTGCAAACCTTTATTTCAAAGGCTTAGAAAAAATCCTCCTACATGGTGACAAAAGTATACTCAAATAATTAGATTCATTAAAGAAAAAGTTAAGTTTCTTCCATGTCTAGGAATCCCATCTCCACATGCATTCATGATAGTTGAAACTAAAGCATCAAACATAAGTTTTGGTGGGATTATCATGTAACATCTTGACTCAAATCTTGAACAATTAGTTAGGTTCCACAATGGAGTTTGGACTGAACCTCAACTCAATTATTCCGCTATTAAAAAAGAATTTCTATCTACTGTCTTATGTACTTCAAAATTTCAAGGTGATTTATATTATAAAAAATTCTTATTAAGAATTGATTGCAAGAATGCAAAATAAGTTTTACAAAAAGATGATCAAAATGTAATTTCAAAACAAATTCTTGCCCGTTGGCAAGCAATACTTTTAGTTTTCAATGTTGGTAGTGAATTTATTAATAAAGAGAAGAATTCCCTTCCATATTTTCTCAGTAGAGAATTCCTTCAAGAAAAGTGACCTTGTTTCAATTTCTTTGTTGCAGATGCATTCAAAACCTGAACCACTCCTATTTTATGTCAGAGATTATTAACTTTATTATGCCTCACTCTTAGGACCAAGATACAACAAATGCACAATTTTTATTAATTATCGCCAATGGTGCTTCAATTTAGATCCTCTTTCTATGGTTAGTTAAACATCATCAAATCCTATAGGTATCTCATTCAAGAATTTGATAGTCACCATATCATCGTCATTGTGCCCACTGGGCATATTGAAATCATAAAATACTATAATAAATTCAGATATGATTGGAGTACACTTGATCAACATATCAGTCATTTCATACTCCTAGTTATTCCAGATGTACACTTTGTCAACTTGACGATATATGTTTTTACCACTGAACAAGGACATCTTCATCTTATTATCACAAAACAACATCATCTGTAAAGAACAACAGAAGTTTGAAGATTATGCCATCAAGCCATTAGGGAACACCATGCATATGGCTTTTCAAAATGCGAATCAACACCTATATGAAATTTAATTGCTTTACAACTCAGAAGAAGTCTACGTAGGATTGTCATTCAGAACAAACAAGTGTCACTACAAGTCAAAAAGCCTATGCATAACACCTATGTGTAGCCTTTAAAAAATTGCAAGCTTTATCAGTGATTTCCATTCAAATATCTTCGCATGACTTTGCAGGCAGATATTCAAGATCAGTCTTTACGTACAACCCTGTTGACAATGCTTCAATAATTTTAACTTTCAATTGTTAAAGAATTATAAATAATTGTAATTTAATATTCATCTTACCATTCAAATTACTTTTTGAATCTATTTAAAGGTCTCAAAGTTATAATGCAAATCGTTATCTTTCCTGACAACTTTCTTTCATTAGCTCTTCTCATTAGTCCTATCCTTCTCTCTTATAAGCTTTGTTGTTCAATCAAAGTAAGTCTTTATTCAATTTACTATTCATTTTAGTGTGATTTACTATCCATTTTGTTTATATTTTATAAATTAATTTATGTTTTGTTAATTAAATATTAAAAATTTTAGCCTTATTTCATAATTTGTATCAGACTATTCATGCTCCCATAGAAAAAAAAACCCAATATCTTTAAAAAAATCTACAAATCAACAATGTATGCCTAGTATTGATCAGATTAATTCTAAAAAATGGTATATTTATATCAATTTAAAAATTAAAAATAGCTTTGAAATGAAAAGAGTAGCACTACTTGACATCGCTAAACTTCTTGGTTTTTGTTATATAGAAATGCTCGGCGTTCTCTTTATAACATAAAATTATTTTGTATTCATTCCATTATCTAACTTTGTAGACGCGAACAATAGAGAGCTAGAACGAATTAAGCAGATAATGCGAAACCTATATTCCAAGCTAAAAATCCAATCAAAATTAAATATTCTGATGAATTGCACTTCCTTTGTATATCGCTCAATTGGTGGGGTATTCTTATTCCGAAATTCCCAGTCTTCTTTTGGTTCTATAGGAAAGATGGAGATCGAACATCCAAAACAAGTCCACCAAAAATAAAACCAAATTGCAAAGGTAGTCAGTCAATCATCATGAAATTGAAAGAACTATGAATGAATATCTAGTTTATAGATAAAGGTTCTATATTAGGCCATGTTATAGTCATTTTAATTGTAACTTTGTTGGTTGAAGGGTGATGGAAAACTTTCTTTCTTCGAAAGGGTTCTTCCATTGTTGATATCCTAAAGCATTTCTAATTATGTATTTGGAATAGAGGATATAATGTGGATTTATTTGTCACGCATGTGAGTGATGTCAATGGAATAAGAGTCTATGGGTATATCCTCACAGAATCATCGGTCCTTTTGTGGGTGTTTCCTTATTTAGTGAAAATCACCAAATCTTTTTTTGGATAATGGGTCTAATAAGCTCATTTGAAGGTGGTAACTTGAAATTCATAACGAAGAGGTGTTCCATGAACTTGACAAAATAATATTCTTGGGAAGGTTTAGTAGGTGGATTGGAAACAATTTTTTGTATGTGTGGAAAATTGGCTAAAGGTGAAAAGGTATTCATACTAAAATCTAAAGTTGATAACCTTTAGCCTTTTGTATGGCGTTTCCTTTGTCCCTAGACTTGCTCATGTTGAATCCAACTAGAAATGTGTGTTGTCACTCTTTCCTTGTAAAAACGCCCTGGTAAGAAAATCTTGTAAGATGTTGTTTTCTCCCTTGATGAAATCATCATCAAAATTGAAAGAAGATAAAATTGCTTGTCATTTGACACAAGTTTGTTCAAAAACAAGATTTTTGATGTCCTTTTGAAGAATTTCTTTCACTGATTCACAATCGACTCTAAGGGGTTTTTATAAAATAAATCATCCTAAATTTTGAAATAGAAAGGGCTATTGATAAGATTTTATCATTAATAGTAGAATAATTTTGCTGAAGTTTGAGCCATAGACTAACATAACTAGTTGTTCTTTATTGCTAGCTTCTAAGTTTTGTTTTAAAATACCACCATAACCTATGTGAGATGCATTGTTGTGCTTTCCGTAAGCGCACGGTTTATCACTGTAATATTTACGGGTATCGATCCTTAGGACTGTGTTTTAAAATCAGATTACTAACTAAATTAACTTGCAACTTTATCAAATTAGGAAAAGAGCAAAGAAATAAAAATAAACTAACATTCGTTAACTAGAGCTGACACTTACACAAGACAGGAATCAAAACTAAACTATCTTAACCAAGCACAAACTTTCCATTAGGCCAAAGATCATGATCCTGACATAACCATCACGAACTCAAGCAGTATCGAATACCAAAAATCAAGACCAATGAAGAAATGTGTTCTAGCAAAGCCTAGAATAGCAAGGGCACCAGGTAGAATTGAACTGAATTAAGAAACTGAAGCTGTTGAACAATCGGGAGAGGAAATTGAAATAAAGAAGAATGGACAAAAATTCAACATCGAAAGGTGTCAATTCAATGCCAAACCAAATTTCCTTACTCAAATATGGAATCCCACAATTTCATTACAGTTTTTTTTTTTTTTTGGGTGAGAACTAGAACTAAAACAAAAATAGAGAGAATTGAAAATGAAAACAAGTGAAAAATAACTCCAAACCCTATTATCTGCTATCTTCCCCCCAATCTCAGGCTTTGACCTTCATTTTTATGTTTTTCCAAAACTACCATCTCTGATTCCTCAAAACTGGGTCTTTATTTCTCCATTAATTGCTTCCATAAAAGCCCTTGTAACCACATATCTTAAATGGTGATAATGGTGGAATTGAGGGGTAACCATTACTAAGAGTAATGGCAATGATTGAAGGAAGAGAGAGAGAAAGGGCTTGGCGCTTTTAAAGGACGAAGAAGAGGCAGTGAGGCAGGGTCCCGGGGTTCTGGGTTTATGCTGAAGAAGAAGAAAGGGATGAGGGTCGTTTCACATGCACAACGTACGTATGGGTAATAAGTGAGAATTGGGTAGAGAAAATGGATTGCAGATAGAAGATGAGTCCGACCCAGCAAAAAGGAAGAAGAGGGAAAGAAGCAAGGAAAGGAGGAAGCAGACTAGGGGGGAGAGAGAGAGAAAAGAAAGCAACTGAGGAGCAGCCCGGGTCATGTGAGGCGTACATGTGAGATTAAGTGAGAAGGCTAGACCAAGCTAGAGGCTACCGCATGGGCTTCAAAGCTACGTCAAACGTAGGCTTGCCTGAGAGAGAGAGAGAGAAATGAAGGAGAAAGGCTAAAGTGTTGGTCTTGAAGCGGGTGTGGGTTGGACCTGACTTTCTTCTCTTCTTTTCTTTCCGCTTCTCTTGATCCAATCCTTGAGCTAGTTGTTTATTTTTTTAAAATTTTCAATTCCTACAAAATAGACAAAACAATATTAAAATTCTATTTCAATAATTTATTTATGAGCAAATATTGGATAATAAAGTGTATAAAATGTAATAATTTTGGATTGAACAAATGCCCTCACACCTTAACTTTGCTCGTCCTCGATTAAAATAAAACAAACAATTCTAGAAAATAAAATATAATCCTAACTCACTTTCGTAGAAATCAAAGTCGCACTTAGCTTGTACAACAAGCCCTTTAAACCCCTAGGTTACCTTTAGTGGACGAAGAAGGTCTCGTGAGGGTTTACAGAAGATATACCCACAAAATCTTGAAATTTTTTAAAAATGTTTTCAAAATTCATACATACAACACCGGGGAAACATATGCACACATTCCAATCAACTACACCACTCAAGCAATCAAAGAGTTAGATCACATACAAATACAATATACATATCAAGAAATTCTGAATCCCCACTAATGATATCTATACACAATCGTTCACCCCACTTGGAAACTATGTACAAACTCAACTGGTAGAACCTCACTTTAGGGATATATGGAATCACTCCCATTCATGTGTTTGTGATATAATAAGGTTCACTCAACTCTCCTCCAATCACACAACCTACCATAGGCTTGTTAATAATCTCAATTCTCCACCACTAAAATGCAAAATATAAAATAATAATCAAAAGGACTTTACGGGGATGTAATGGGGCTAAGGGTAAAGGGTAGAAGAGGGATAAATGATTTGGGGAATGAGGAGTTAAAAGCCAAGTGACTTAAGAGCAACCAACACTTACACCAACTACAATAATCACTCTTCCATAAGTTATAACCAAATAGGAACATACCCTACAAAATCGTACCATTGAAAATGAGTATATACGATGATAACATTCACGCCAAAAACTCTTATTCACAAATCTTTTTTTTTAATTTTTTTCCTTTGAGATTTTCCCCCTCTTACTTTTTCTTTTTTCTTTTCAATAAGAAAGTGAACGAATGGCATGTATGAAAAAAACAATACAACTCAATTTCCAAATGGTCATATTGACACATTCTATCATGTAACCACAATCAACCACAAATTACATAGAATACCCAAAGCTGCACACCAAATATTAAAGTGTTGTTCCACTAGTTTTGGCTTTGGTAAAGGAAATATGTTTAAGCCAAGGGCTAAAATGATGGATCCACAACAAAAATAGTCAAGGCTCAAAGGGCTAGCAAAGCGGTAAGGCATTTCAAAGCAAGGTGGCCATTTGGCTATATGGCTCACAAAAGAAATGAATGCCTCTACCATATTATCATAATGCACATGCTAAATGTGACTTCAGAGAGAATCAAAGTAAGTTCTAGAGATATAATCATGAAAGAGACCGACATGAACGAAAAACACGAGACTAAAAATAATGAATTAGTCTTTAAGGCACAAAATCTCATGGATTCATCTACTAAAGTTAAGCTTGCATTCCAAAAATGTCGGGGGTCAGGATCGTATACAAGCATCACACTTTAGGACTAAGTTCTATCAATACACACCATATCTATATACAACCTAATAACTTAGGTACAAGTGAACATAGTCAATTACAATAACACATATATATTCCCCAAAACAAAACAAAAATCTTTTTGATTTTTCATAATTTTTTCAATTTTTTTACATTTTCTTAAATTTTGAAACAAAATTTCCCCACCCCATACTTAAATAAGACAATATCCTCATTAGAAGTGAAAAGAAATAGAAACACAAAAAGAAAAACTAAAAAAAAAAACAAATTTACAAAAAGAAAAATAAGACTCAAAAACAAAAAGGGGATGACTCTCAAACAAATGTACAAACATATTCACAAAAAAGAAAAAGTAAAGCATCTAAATATACAAAAAACAAAAGAAAAGAAAAATGAGACAAAGAGAAAGTAGGGATAGAAATCTCAATCAAACTAGGTCGGGAGTTAAGCACACGCAAGCTATCTGAACAGCATATCACTCTTCAGAACTCGGCTCGCGAAGTATCAGACACTCCACATCTTCTTTATTCGGCAGCTCCAAAAATTGCTTCAGCCATTACCCATTCACCTTGAATGTGCCACTACCCTCATGACCTTGAATCTCAACTACACCATAGGGAAAAACACGTGAAATAATATGGGGATCTGTCCATCTGGACGTCAATTTTCCTGGAAATAAATGGAGCTCAAAGTCATATAAGAGGGCTTTCATTCTGAGGACAAACTCTTTCCTAAGAATTTGTTTGTCATGAAACAACTTAGCCATCTTTTTGTAAGATCGAGCACTCTCATAAGCTTCAGCTCTTATCTCTTTAGGCTCACTCAGTTGCAGCCTCCTCTCCTCATCGGCCTCAGTCAAGTCAAACTTAAGCATCTTAATAGCCCACTAAGCTCTATGCTCTATCTCAATAGGGAGATGACAAAGCCTACCATAAACCACCATATAAGATGACATACCCAAGTGAGCTTTGAAAGCTGTTCTATAAGCCCAAAGAGTATGTAATAGCTTGTTGGCCCTATCTTTTCTATTCTTGCTTATAGTCTTATCAAGGATCTGCTTAATTTTCCGATTGGTTTGGCGATGATAGGGGTTAGCAAGCCTATGAACTATGGATTACCTACCTCTTCAGTAAGACATCAAAAGACCTGTCAGTAAAATGGTACCCTGATCACTAATGATAGCATGAGGCATGCTAAATCTAGCAAATATATTCTCCTTAAGGAACTTCACAACCACCTTAACGTCATCGGTCTTTAAAGGGATGACCTCTATCCAGTTAGAAACATAGTTCACAACTAATAGAATGTACTCATTCCCAAAATAAGATGGAAGTGGTCCTATGAAATCTATACCCTAAACATTGAAAATCTCCACCACAATGATGGGATTGAGTGGCATCATATCTCTCCTACTTATCGTACCTAACTATTAGCACCTAAGGCAACTCTTATAGTATTCAAAAGAATCCCTAAACAAGGTAGGCCAATATAAACTACATTTAAGAACTTTGGCTGCAACCTTTCTCCCACCGAAATGCCCCTCATATGCTTAGTTGTGACAGAAAGAAACGACACTTCTCGCCTCATGGTTGGAAATGCACCTCCTAAAAGATTGGTTAAAACAATACTTAAACAAATAAGGATCATCCCAAACAAAGAATTTTGCAAGTTAGAATAATTGATCTCTATCAGTCTTAGTCCAACCCTTTGGGATCCTACCAAAAACTAAGTAGTTCACAATGTCAACATACCAAGGATCAGTGTGGACAACATATAATTGCTCATCGGGAAAGCACTTAGAAATACTAGGCTCACTGACTCCAACATAGAGAATCCTAGACAAATGGTTAGCAACAAGGTTCTCAGAACCCTTCTTGTGTCCAATCTGACTGTCGAACTCTTGTAAAAGCAAGCTCTATCTTACAAGTTTAGGTTTAGCATCCTTCTTAGAAAGAAGGTGCTTAAGAGTAGAGCGATCAGTATAAACGATCACATGAGACCCAATCAAGAAAGGACTAAACTTCTCAAAGCCAAATATCACAGCCAAAAATTATTTCTTAGTAACAGTATAGTTCAATTGGGTATCATTCAGTGTGTGAGTAGCATAATAGATGACATGGGGCTTTGTATCAACACATTGTCCTAGAACAACCCCAATAGCATAATCAGATGCATCACACATCAACTCAAATGGCTCTCATTGGATGGGAGGATAAAGAACAGGAGCAGAGGTTAAGGCTTTCTTAAACTTAGTAAATGCCACAAGACACTCCTCAGAGTTCATCCTTAGCTAACGGGTTGGTGAAGGGCTTCACTATCTTACTAAAGTCCTTAATGAAATGACGATACAAGCCAGCATATTCAAGAAAAGACTCCACCGCTTTCACACAAGAAGGAGGGGGAAGATTAACAATCAAATCAGTCTGAGCCTTATCTTCCTCAATTCCATCTCTAAAAATAATGTGGCCTAAGACTGTCCCCTTTTTAACCATGAAGTGACATTTCTCCCAATTCAAGGTTAAGTTTTTCTCAAATTAGAAAGACAATCATCAAAGGAAGACCAAACATAGAAAAGTCATCCATAAAAATTTTCATGCATTGCTTAACTAGATCTGAGAACATGGAAATGATGCACCTCTGAAAGATAGCAGGGCTTTACATAGTCCAAAAGGCATTCTTTTAAAGGCGTATGTCCTAAATGAGTAGGTTAAGGTAGTCTTCTTTTGATCCTCATGAGCAATAGAGATCTGAGTATAGCTAGAATATCCATCTAAAAAGCAATAGAAATAATGTCCAACCAACCTTTCTAACATCTGGTCGAGGAAGGGAAAGGGAAAATGGTCTTTTCTGGTCGCAAAGCATTCAATTTCTTATAGTGTATATAAACACGTCACCCATATTGGACTTGAATAGGAAGTAACTCATTCTTGTCATTGCTAATCACGATAATACCGATCTTGTTAGGAATAACTTGAACATGGCTAACCCACTCACCATTAGAATTGGGATAAATAATGACATGGTCTAGCCACTTCAGCACTTCCTTCCTAACTACTTCCTGCAAAGTTGGGTTCAAACACCTTTAACGGTCTCCTTAGGGCTTAGCATTGTCCTCCAAATGGATTATATGCTGCACAATGGAGGGACTAATGCCTTTGGTATCCCCTAAAGTCCAACCTTTGGCTCCCTTGTTCTCTTTAAGTAAGGCAAACGTTTTGTCCTCTTAGTCCCGGTCTAGGTTAGAAGTGATAACGATAGGTAATGATTCATAGGATCCTAGGAATGAGTACTTAAGAGAGTTAGGAAGGGGTTTGAATTCAACAGCAGGAGGGGAAACAGACTCAATACTAGATTCAGAAGCCGTAGCAAGTAGACAGTCGGCAGCAGAGCACAAGTTATCAAATTCAAACACATTATACTTAGGCTCGTCTTGAATAAGAAAGATTTGTACTCAGCTACCAACATATCATCAATATCATAATCAAATACAAAATCTTCTACCCAGTTAAGAGTAGGAAACTCCATATCATCAAAACCAGAAGACTGTCTTTGCATATTAAAGATGTTTAATTCTAAGGTCATGTTGTTAAAATACAGTCTCATCATACCATTCCTACAATTAATGAGGGTATTGCCAGTAGCTCAGAAAGGATGCCTTAAAATCACGAGGACTCGACTAGCAATATTGGATACCTTCTCAATTTCAACCACTACAAAGTCCACGGGGTAAATAACTTTACTCACTCTAATCAGCACATCCTCCACTATACCGCTGGGTAACCTGGTCGATCTATCAGCTAATTGAATAACCATCTTGGTAGCTTTCAGCTCACCTAACCGTAGTCTCTCATACTTAGTGAAGGTATCAAACTAACACTGGTCCCTAAATCAAACAAAGCTCTGTGAATAAGGTTCCCTATAACTATAGAGATAGTAGGGTAACTGGGGTCCCTATACTTGACTAGGATCTGGTGAGAAATAATGGAACTAGCGCCAGATGCTAAGAAAGTCTTCTTATGGACACTAGTAGCGCTCTTGGTGGTACACAGATCCTTTAAAAACCTAGCATGTGTAGCTATTTGCTAAATAGCATTGAGTAAAAGAATGTTAATTTTGACTTGAAAGAAGTTCTTTCTCATCTTCTCAACATGGTCTTAGTCTTTCTTTTTAAGTTGACACGAAAAATGAGGTAAAGAATTATGGACTTTCTTAGTAGAATGAGGAGAGGAAGAATCCTTAGGAGGTGAAGGATCCACTGAATTAGAAGAATCTTTCTCCCTAGGTTCTTTTTTGTTAGAAGATGAATAAGAGGTATAGGATTATCAGAATCATTGGGGACACCATTAGTGGCATCCCATGTCCTATTGGATTAACCAGTTTCTGGATATGAAGAGGAAGAAGAATTTCGGAAGAAGCTATGAGGATACTTGCAGGACTCATTAGAAGTTCCTACCTGATTATCAATCTTTCGACCAGATCGAAGAGATATAACTACATTCACTTTCCTCATAGACTTACTAGGGTTAACACCAGAAGAAGAGGAGGTGTGACCCTTAGGGTTCACCTCAGGTTGACTTAAAAAAGTACCTAGCTCCGTAGAAGATGGTGCTAGCTAGGAAAACTGCTCAGTCATCATTCTTATCATTCTTTCCATATTAGCGTTAATCATTATCTCCATATTATTATTAATTATTCTCTCAATTTTATCAATGTCAGTGTAACCAAGAAGAGGTTGAACTTGAGCTACAGGACGTAGAGGTCTAGGTGCATTAGTGTGATAGCCCACGACCACCCGCCATTGAGGTATTGTCCGCTTTGGGCATGCGGGACGCTACCACCATCCTTGCCCTCACGATTTTGTCCTCAAAAGGCGCTTCAATGGGTTGAGGTATCCCCACCCCCTTAAAGGGTGGTTTGTTCTCCTCAAATACCGATGTGGGATACCTTCATCTAGCCCCCTCTCAGGGGTCCAGCGTCCTCGCTGGCACACCGATCCAGGTCTATGGCTCTAATACCACTGTAACAGCCCACGACCACCCGCCATTGAGGTATTGTCCACTTTGGGTAGGCAGGACGCTACCACCATGCCTGCCCTCACGGTTTTGTCCTCAAAAGGCACCTCAATGGGTTGAGGTATCCCCACCCTCTTAAAGGGTGGTTCGTTCTCCTCAACTATCGATATGGGATACCGTGAGGGCAAGGATGGTGGTAGCGTTCCGCCTGCCCAAAGCGGACAATACCTCAATGGCGGGTGGTCATGGGCTGTTACAGTGGTATCAGAGTCATGGACCCGGACCGGTGTGCCAGCGAGGACGCTGGGCCCCTGAGAGGGGGGTGGATGAAGGTATCCCACATCGGTAGTTGAGGAGAACAAACCATGCCTTATAAGGGGTGGGGATACCTCAACCCATTGAGGCGCCTTTTGAGGACAAAACCGTGAGGGCAGGGATGGTGGTAGTAGACCTGGCAAAACTGACCCGAGACCTGAAACCCGAACCGAATTACCCGAACCCATACCCGACCCGACACCCGGAATATGTTCACCCGAAAGTGGACCCGAAACCCGAATTGACCCGACCCGAACCATACCCGACCCGAAATTTTCAACAAAGTTGCTTGTTTTGGCATGACTAGCGCATTTCACCAAAAATTGGTTGACCCGAAATCGAACCGACCCGAACCATACCCGACCCAAACCGAAATGACCTGAAATGTCACTTAACCCGAACATGACCCGATCCGAACTTGACCCGACCCGTACCCGAACCGAATGACCCATTTGCCAGGTCTAGGTGGTAGCGTCCCGCCTGCCCAAAGCGGACAATACTTCAATGGCGGGTGGTCGTGGGCTGTTACAATTAAGCACACCTGAAAAAGTCGGTCTTTAAAAAGTATTAGAGGGATGAGGGATGAACTGGGAGTTGTTTGTAGGAAAGATTGTAGGCTGGGAGTTAAGGACTACAACACTTGGTCCCCTACTCCAAGAAAAGTCAGGGTGATGTCTCCACCTTGGATTGTAGTTAGGGGAAAAGTGGTCATTCTTATGTCTTTGGAAGGCCATACTTGCTTGCTCCTCTCTAGTTGATAACTTGTGAGCAAAAAAGGGACAAGCACTCAATATATGATCTGAGGCCAGACAGTGAGAACAAGACACCATAGATGTTTGAGATATCTAAGAAGTCTGAGGAGACAACCCCTTCAACATGTTATTTAACACAACAATCTCAGACTTTAAGTGACTCACATCAAGGACAGAATGCAACCCACCCTTAACAAACCTAGAACTTAGGTTGTCATCTCTAGCGGTTTCCTATTGCATGGTCTTCTTAGCTAAGTCCTCTAAAAAATCCCAAGTAGCAGTGGCACTCTTGGAAAGAAAGTCACCCTAACACATGGACTCTAACATGGTTCTAGTTTGTTGGTCAAGTCCTTCATAAACAATTTGGCACAAACGTGCTTGATCTAAACCATGATGGGGACATTGGGCCAACAAATTTTTAAACCTATCAAAATGTTTCCAAAATAATTCCCTTTCTAGTTGCACAAATTGATTAATCTCATTCCTTAGCTTAACAATCTTGGCATTAGGAAAATATTTTCTTAAGAATAATCTAACAAAATCATTCTAAGAAGTAATAGAATTAGCAGTCAAGTCATACATCTAATGTTTGGCAGAATCTTTCAAAGCAAATGGAATTAATTTGATTCGCACAACATTAATAGGAATATTAGAAAAATGCATTATTGAACACACTTGTTCGAATTCCCTCAAAAATAAATAAACATCCTCTAAACCCCCTGAATTTAGGAAGCATTTGAATATAATGAGGTCTTAACTCGAAAGTCACATTTGTTCCTAAGTCAAGCAGAGTAAAATAGGATGGCAAAGCAACCCTAGGAGGATACAAAATATCGATCAAAGATCTCTCTCGTGCCATTTCTTGCAAGTCTAGTTCAAGCTTGGGATTAGGTTTAAGTTCTAGGTCAGGGTCAGGTTCACTCCTAACAAGTCTTTTACTTTCAGGATCTTTAACCCAACTTGTCATGCGAATCCCGCACCCTCACAAAAGGATATCTTTTTCGCCTTTTTCTTTTCTAAATTTTTTTGGATTTTGATTTTTTATTATTTTTTTTACACAAATACAAACAAAAAATAGAAAGTAAATTAACCCTAGGGACAAAATAAAAACAGAAAACTCAAGATAACAAAAAGAAACCCGAAATAAACTTAACTGAACATGCAAAATCTAAGAATAAAAGTAAAATATAAAAAAAACTTCTAATATCATAACTCTATACATAGAAAATTCCACACAATCACTAGGAACATGAATATATTTTGTTTTCAATTTTTTCTGCCCCTAAACAGTGCAGAAAATTCCAAAGAGAAAACTATTTCTAAAAATCACAAAAACTTTCAGAATATCCTAAAAATCACACAAAAATCCATCTAGACTCTAAAAATTATGGAGAATCCAATAAAAAAAAGATTAGAAACATTCTCACCCAAACTACTCCAAATAATTCAAATCGAATTTGAAAATTCATGAAAAACCTGCACTGATTTTTTATGGGTTTCTATTCCTGCACAAATTAGATCTGTTAGTACAGTTTTTTTTAGCAGCAAAAACAAACACTAAAAATAAAGAATAAATTTACCCAAAAAAAATTAATCAAAATACTAACTCAAATCAGCAATCAAAAACAAAGAAATCTAACCAAACTAAGACTAAATATAATCAAAAATCAAAAATAAGAAAACGAAAACAACCTAACGACTTAAATAGCTAAACTATGAATCGACACAACCTAATTTCACAAACTCTTCGCACGCAACGGTGCTAAAAACTGGGTGTACTTTCCGTAAGCACACGATTTACCACCGCAGTATTTACGGGTGTTGATCCTCAGGGATGTGGTATGAAATCAGATTACTAACTAAATTAACTTGTAACCTTATCAAATTAGGAAAAGAGCAAAGAACTAAGAAAAAACTAACATTTGCTAACTAGAGCTAACACTTACACAAGACAGCAATCAAAACTAAACTATCTCAACCAAGTACAGACTTTCCATTAGGGCCAAGATCATGATCTTGACACAGCCATCACAAGCTCAAGTAGTACCAAATAGCAAAAATCAAGACCAATGAAGAAGCATGTTATAGCAAGCCCAGAACAGCAAGAGCACTAGGTAGAATTGAACTCAATTAAGTGACTCAGGCTATAGAACAATCGGGATAGGAAATTGAAATAGAGAAGAACAGATAGAAATTCGAAATCAGAAGGTGTCAATTCAATGCCAAACCAAATTTCTTTACTCAAATTTGGAATCCCACAATTTCATTACACTTGTTTTTTTGTTGTTGTGAGAACTATATTAAAACTAAAAACAGAGGGAACTAAAAACAAAAACAAATGAAAAATAACTCTAAGTTCTCCTCTGTCCTATCTTCCCCGTACTCCTAGGCATCGACCTTTACTTTAAGTTTTTCTAAAACCATCATCTCTGATCCCTCAAAATCGGGTCTTCATTGCTCTATTAACTACATCCATTAAAGCCCTCATAACCCCAGATCTTGAATGATGATGATGGAATTGATGGGTAACCATTGCTAAGAGTAATAGCAATGATTGAAGGAAGAGAGAGATAGAGAGAAAGAGAGAGAGAGATAGAGGCCATGTTGCTTTTAGAGGAAGAAGAAGAGGTAGTGAGGTAAGGTCTCAGGGTTCTGGGTTTATGCTGAAGAAGAAGAAAGGGATGAGGGGCATTTCACATGTGCAGCATGTGGGTAATAAGTGAGAATTGGTTAGAGAAAATGGGTTGTGGATAAAATATGGAGTCCGACCCTACGAAAAGGAAGAAGAGGGAAAGAATCAAGGAAAGGCAGAGGTGGATTGGGAAGGGGGCGTTTGAGCCAGGCAGAGAGAGAGAGAGAAAGAAGAAAGGAGCTGAGGAGCAACCTGAGTCTCGTAAGGCGCACATGTGAGATTAAGTGAGCAGGCTAGACTAGGCTGGAGGCTGGCGCATGGGCTTTGAAGGTGGGTCAAATGCAGGCTTGCCCAAGAGAGAGAGAGAGAGAGAGAGAGAGAAGAAAGGCTGAAGTGTTAGTCTTGAAGCAGGCATGGGCTGGGCCTAACTTTCTTCTCTTCTTTTCTTTTCTCCTTTCTTGATCCAATCCTTGAGCTAATTGTTTGTTTTTCCAAATTTTTCAATTCATCCAAATAAATAAAACAATATTAAAATCCTAATTTTGTAATTTATTTGTGAGCAAATATTGGATAATAAAGGGTGTAAAATGTAATAATTTTGGATTGAACATGCATCAGTCTCAACTGTTATAGATATAGATGGATGAGGAGTGCCTAGGCATGGTCAAGACTTAACCTTCTACTTGACTTACTTAACTATTTAGCATGTTCTTCAATCTATGGGACCAACTTTTTCCAAAGTATTTTGTACAACAGTGCACACAATTGATGCACGTAAGGTCATATTGCACATAAAATGACTCACACATACATGACATTAACATCTCTTCATGGTTAAATACTATTCCCCCAAATGAAAAGTCACCCAGCTAATTAAGAATGGGGTGCTCAATGTCATTAAACCCCATGGGTTGCTTTTGTAGGTTAAATGCATTAAAGTTCATTGTCATATTTTTGAATTTCAGCTTCACTTTTCCATGCCTACAATTAATGAGAGCTTTAGAAGTAGTAAGGTATGGTCGACCCATGATGACTAATATTTCATTTTCAGGACTCATCACAACCTTGGTCTCTAAAACAACAAAGTCAACCGGAAATATGAATTTCCCCACTTTGATCAACACATCTTTAACCATCCTTCTAGGGACCCATTGGAGCAATTGGCCAATTGAAGGACTATCTTTCTAGATTTTAGCTCCCCCAAGCCTAATTTTCTATACACCGTAAAAGGTAGAAAGTTAACAATAGCACCTAAGTTAAAAAGGGCCTGTTGAATGTTGTGATTGCCAACACAATTGAGATTGTGGGTACCCTAGGTCCTTCCACTTAAGAGGCACTTGGTTTGAAATAATTGAGCTCATAGTAGAAGCCAAGAATGCCTTTTTTGGTGCATTGGTGACTTTCTTAGTGGTGCACAAGTCTTGAAGAAAACGAGCATAACGAGAATTTGTTGTATCACATCAAGTAGATGAACGTTGATTTTGACTTGGGAGAATGCCTCCCTAATCTTATCAACATGAGATTGTACTTTCTTCTCCTTCAATCGATTAGGGAAAGGAGGATGGGAGCTTAAAAACCTAAGGGGAAGGAGTAGGAACATCCCTAGGAGGGGTAGAATCATTGATTGACTCACTCTTCTTTAGTTCATCCAACTCTTTAGAGGGAATTAAACCAATTGGGGAAGGGAGTATATCAGAGCTCTAAGGGGAGGGGAGAGAAGATGATAGCTAAGAAGAATCATTCTTATTTTGGTCACCGACATGGGTGTCAACCATTTTACCTAACTGGAGAGAAATTACATCATTCATTTTTCGAACATCATTAGAGTCAAATGAAGAGGAGGATCCCCCTCTCGGGTTTGCCTCCGGTTAACTAGGGAAAACCCCTTTTTCTTATTAAACATGACTAAATTGTGCAAATTGTTCACTCATTTTCTTCATTATTCTCTCATTCGACTCCTTAAGTTCTCTAATCATTCTCTCTATATCATTGACTTTTTTGTTTACTTTATCCAAATCATTATAACCAGGAGGGGAATATGATTGAGCCACATGTCGTTGAGGAGGAGGACCCATAGGACCATTGTATGACCCTGGGAAGGGTAGCTTTTGATATAAAGAAGATGAAGAATTTCCTTGGAAACTCACACCTTGAGCTCTAGGCATCAAAGCATTAGGCCCGTCCATGACAAATTTGGGGGCTTAGCGCACCCCAGATTCTAAGTAGGAGAGTAGGGCTCAACTTTTGGCTATTGGAAGGCCGCATTTACTTGACCTTGCTCTTGACTTGTAGCCAATTGTTGAGCAAATAAGGGACATGCACTTAGGAAATAGTCGGTAGATTAATGTTGCAAACATGAAACCATTTGGGGAGGGGGACAGTTACTCGATGCTTAGGACAACAAAAAAACCTTCAACATATTTTCTATAGTGGCAAATCTAGTTTTAGTATATGTGATATCCGCTACTACATGAATCCTTCCCTTTTGGCTATTAATCCCATACCTCGGTCTCACTCTTGTCTAAGAATCCCCCTTGGCACGTAGACTTTACCATGGCTCCTGTGGCTTGGTCAAGACCCTTATAGATTATTTGACACAAAAGCCAACGTTCTAGGCCACGGTGAGGACATTGAGCAAGTACGAGTTCAAATCTTTCAAAGGATTTCCAAAAGGACTCTTTCCCAAGTTGGACGAAATGATTGATTTCATTCCTTAGTCACGGTTTTACCATTCAGGAAATATTTTCTCAAGAAAACCCTTACAAACCCATGCCATGTCAAAATGGAGTTTGCCAGGATGTTATGCATTCACTTTTTCGCCGAATCTTTCAAGGAAAAAGGAATGAAACACAACCTAACAATGTCTTGGGGCACATTGGTGAATTGAATGATCGAGCACAATTCCTCAAACTCACTTAGAAATAGGCAAGCATCACTATCTCCCCTAAATGTAGGAAGTATATTTGTGTATTGAAGACTAAAGGTGCATTGGACATCCCCATCAAGTTGTGGGAGTTAAAACATGATGGCTTAGTGGACCTTGGTGGGGACAAGATTTGGTTCAAACTCCTTATAGTCAGCGGAGGAGGAAGAAGAGGCCCTGAAGTTTGTTCTTCCGCCATTTCTTCAAAATTAAGTGCTATGGTTGGGGTTACATCAGTGAGGGGTGGTGAAATTTCAAAATGAACTAGCCTTGCATAACTAGGTGACCTTGTCCAAGCACTTATTCATTCTCATTTTCTCTTTTTACAATTGTTTCATGTCCTCAATTTTATCTAGGAATTTGTCCGTGAAGGCTAGACATCTCATGATGGGTTTAGTAGTACCTTAATGGATACATATTGTGCCCAAGAAATCTCATGATGGTTTTAGTAGTACCTTAATGGATACATATCGTGCCAAAGAAATCTAATCCTTTTCTGGAATAAAACCATTTTTGAAGCGAACACGACTAAAACCATTTTTCTTAGCTATTTGCACAAATGTCTATAGATGTTTGAAATGTTGTTCAATAGAATTTGAGAAAACTAAAACATCACCAATGTAAACTATAATAAATGAAGTATAATGATTAAAAATGTCATTCGTAATATTCTGAAATTCTGAGGGGGCATTTTTTAAACCAAAGGGCATTTATTCCATTCGTAATGTCCAAAGAGGACTGTAGATGCTATTTTGGATGGATGAGGTTCAACAATTTGGATTTGCATAATCTTGACTTCATGTTGAACTTTGAGAAGATTTTGGCATTAAACAACTTGTTTTATAGATCTCTTTTCTTGGGAATTTGATATCTAATCCATTGAAGAACTTTGTTGAGTGGTTTGTGATGAATAACAAGCCTAAGAACTCCTCGTTCCTCTTCAGTAGTGTAATTAACATAAAATGTTGCACAACTCTATGGAGACTTTGAGGATCTTATTAATCTTCTATCTAGAAGGCTCTGAACTTCATTTTTATAATGTTCAAAAATTCAAAATTCATTTGAGTTGGTCTAGTTTTTGTAGGAATTTTTTTTTGTAATTCACAAAAATCCTTTTCATAAGGTAAAGAAATAATATGTTTTTTTTTTCTATTCCAGAAAGCATTAGGAAGACCAGGACATACTTTTTTTTTTTAATAACTTCTTGAAAATTTAAATTTTCTTTTGTATAGAGGGAACCAGAAGTTGTTTTTCACTTCGAAGATAAGAAATTTCTTCTTGTAAATGCAAATTTTGACTCTGTCAAGTCTATAAAACATTTATTTGCTTAAAAATAGAATATGTTTGTAAAAGAGAGACTTCTCTGTCTTGTAGAAGTTCATAAATTAAAAGAAATTTGTTTTTCCATAATTCTTGTATAAGCTCCATATTTATTAACATAGAAGGAATCAAATCGGGTAAAAAATAGAGTTCCTAAAATAACATCATTTGTAATGTTATCAACAATGAAAAATACATTGTTGAAACAGTAACCATTCTTCTGTATATGCCCTTTGTTATGCAAAGGTTCTCCATTTACATTGCATGAATGTTCCTTGTTCTTTTATAGTTCTTTGTTGGTATAATTCCTCCTTTGATACAATTTTGGTGAGGTCTACTATTTATGAGCTAGTATATTAACGTAGAAATTGTTGATAACTACCTCGACAATCAACCATGACTTTTGGAAAGTAACTTAAGAAATAGTTTGTAGGAAGTGAGCATTAGGGATTGCATCTTCTGGAGTCCCTGTAATATTTTCAAGAATGGTTAACGAGCTTACTATTTGTGATTCAGGGATAGGAAATTTTGTTCCTATTTCAATATCCTTTGCTTTGAGATTTAAAATCTCTTGTTCGAGTTGATGAACTTTTGTCTTTAGCTCATTAACATCTACTTGAATATCTTTTGTCGTAATTTGTCAAAAAGGACTAGAAATTGGATATTTTTGGAAGAGTTTTGTTAGATTGGAAAATTTAGTATCAAACTTGATATCTTGGTTTTCTTCTCCAAGGATTATTTCTTTAAGCTTTTCTAGATACTTCCTTCTTTTTTCTTCAACGAGAATCTTTCTTATTAGGTCTAATAGGACATCCTTTTAATTCTTATTGGTGATGACATTAAGAGTTTGGATAGGAGAAGAGTCATAATCCGACCCCTCTTTATCTAACCTCTAGTAGTAGTCTTTGTTGTCTCCAGAAGAGTTTTGAGCTAAAATATATGAGTTTTTTTTTGGGTAATTTCTTCTGGTTTGCAAATAGCTCATTAATCTTCTTTTCAGTTTCACATTGAAAGCCTTTATGATATGGTTTGTCACATTTGTAACAAACAACCTTTTCTCAGTAGTCTTTTTTATCTTTTGAGGAGAGGGTTTTGACTTAGGAGGTTGTGGTGGAAGTTTAGAAGGTTTCTTTGTTCTTCTAAATTTTTGGGCAGCTACCTTCTTAGCTTTCCTAGCTTTACCAGAAGGAGCTTCAATCTTGGTAATGCCAAATGCCTCGCAAAAGGTACCCATTTCTCTTCTAGATTGAGCCATTTCAACTTCGTGTTTGGTTTGGAGTTTAAGCTCGTTACATAGGATGAACCCTTCATTCTTAACAACTCAAAATGGCATTCCAAATGTGAAGAAATTAAATGATACGTTTACCATAATGTCGATGAAGTTTGGAAAATATTCTTTCACCAAAGAGCTTGATCAGTTATAAACCTTTCCTTCCAAAAACTCTGGGTTTCATCCTCCATTTTGAAGACATTTGTTACGAAGACATCTTTATACCAATCATAATCATTTAGGGATGGGAATCTAAGGTTAACAAGAACTGATTTGGTTACGGCTTTCCCTTTTTTAGGGTTGTCAATGAAATGGAGTGTGATGGTATGAATTAATGTTTCATAACCATCTAGAATTGGGTTGCCATTAGCGTTAGGGTTTCGTGAGACATGGTCAAGGATAACTCTCTTTTCTTCATAAGAAATGAAGTTATCACACCAATTTTTCAGTCACCTGGTAAATTCTAAAACAAGGACAACTATTATATTTTTGTTTTCATAGCCATTGACTTTGTAAGCGGCGGTAGCTAGACCCATTTCTTATAATGTTGAAAGGAATTCATGCTTAGCTTTTCCATCTATATTCCAAGTATAGATAGAATTTATGTCATAGCAGCTAACTGTAAATTAGCGTCTTTCTTCATATTGTACATTAGGAGGAATAGGCCTAGGATCATAATTCCAAGCCGCAGCATTTTTCTTGTTTCTTATTTTGTTAATGGCTAGTGGATAACTATTTTGAGAAGGATCTTCTTCAAAAATGTTATGAATAGTAGTGAAGATATCAACCTAGCCACTATTAAACTATTCTTCTAAAGTAGGAGAATCACTTGACTTTGTTGTTGATAGGTTTTGTCAATACAAGTAAGGGCATGTTCTTTTCGTAGGTAAATTGAGGTGTGTAAAAGGGTGAAGCAAGTTTAGACAGGTTGAAATAGGTTGAGGTGGGTTGAAGTAGGTTGAGGTGGGTTGAAGTGGGTTGAAGTGGGTTGAATTTTTTTTATGTGATAAATTAAACTTGATCAAAATAGTGAAAGTGGGTTGAAGTGGGTTGAAGTGGATTGAAGTAGGTTGAAGTGGGTTGAAATGGGTTGAAGTAGGTTGAAATGGGTTGAAGTGGGTTGAGGTTGGTGTTTTAGAATTGACCCACGAAAAGAACATGGCCTAAGTCCTGTACCTTTGATAGTAGCATCAAGGTTTTTGACTTGCTCGAAAATGGTTTTAAGGACTTCGGAATTTGAACTCTTGGATTTGACAAGAGAGTCAACATCTCTCTCCGAGATGCTATCTAATTTTAAAAAATGGCCTTGATTTATTGGCAATGAGGGTGGGAGGCTTAATGTTAGCGTTGACTTCCTCCTTTTTGGAATCAATCTTAGCATAAACATGATTTAGCTATTCTGCTATAGTATTGAGGATTGTATTTGTATAGTTGGCATGTTGATAGACCTTTTTTAAGTTGCCAACATTAACAATATCTTTTCATTCCCAACCTATTTTGTAAGGTGAAAAATTTTATTAGTTCACCTTGCAAAATAAGTGTAATGGGTTGGGTATTAGGAGGGTGGATGGAAGAATTGCTACAACCATCAACTAATTGCCATTATAATATAGTCATAAAATGTGTGTGAAGTATGTGGTGTCCAAGGGCATAGTGAGAATGAATGCCAACTTGGCCATTCGTTCCATGATCTTACCATTGAACAAGCCAATGCTCTTCATTACTTCAAAAATAGATTACTAAATGACCCATACTCCCATACTTTCAATCCAGGTTGGAGGAGGCACCCAAAGATTTCCTATAAAAAATCTCAATCCCCTTCCTCATCTACCTCTTCAAAAATCACAAAACCAACCTCATCCTCCTGGTTTCCAATATTGGGCTCTTCAATTTCAACCCGCACTACCTCTACCTCCAAAGTCCAACTTGGAGAGCTTGATAGAACACTTCATTCAAACTCAAAGATGAATGAGGCTCTTGGTGAATCCATGAGTCAACTTAATTCCAAGTTTGAGAGCATGTCCACTAATAAAAAAATGATGGAGAACCAATTGACTCAAATTGCTCAATAAGTGAGCCATCTCTCCTGCCCTCAAGGGCACCTTTCGGGCCAATAGGAGACAAACCCAAAGGGCCCTATAAAGCCCCCAATGTGCATGTCTTACTAATTGTGTAGTCATTACTTAAACCCTGAATTAAAATTGATAATCCCGATGATTGGGGTGTTACCATCGTCCAGAAGGACAATGCTTTAAGCATGTGCACTAGATGTAACATAGGTAAGCATAGATCAATATCATACACATTCAGACATTATCAAATCATATATAAATAGCTGCTAACCACGATAAGGTTTACACACCACAATAAAGCAATTCTCCATATGTCAACTAAAGATCTCAAAATTCAATTCCCAAATATTCTTGAACCAACATGATTACTTATTCATCCATATTCCCTTGCTCACTTACTTCATTCAGCTGGTTTGCTAGCATGGGGACGATTCATTGAGCATTTACCTAAAACAAAGCATGACAAACATTTCGAAATGTGAGCTAAAGCTCAGTACATGCATTCTTATATTGTTAAATGATCATTGAAAAAATTGCTTGGACACCCACTCTGCAATTCATTTTACTTTAAAATAGTGAATGAGATCTATGTAAAATTGTATTGCTAGTTATTATCTTGTAGTGAACCCTTGGTAACTGTCACGATCTATAGATATGTGTACACTTGTCAAGCCGATTGGTAGACCTAGCTTGAGGTCATGTAGGTAACTGGAGGGCGAATGCCCTCTGAATGATAACTGATGTGATGACTAATTAGATGATAAATCACTGATTAAACTGATTTATTGATTTACTTACTAAGATATTGTAACTTTGATAAATACATTTTGATTTCTAAAGATATACGCAATGGACGTACTTAGGTGTTTAAAATGCAATCTCACTTGGCAATATTTATGCCCAATGAGAAACAATATACTAGGCCCCGATTCTACTTAAGAAATGTAATAGTAGGTATACTTAGTTAGTCAACAACACTCACCTTCATAATTTGTATCTTCAATAGAAATTGATTAATTAAATGGCATCCACAACTCAACATTTCGAAATAAGATAGATTAACTAAGATGATTCAAAAACTAAATATATTAGGGTAATTTAACTTGAGGTAAATTAAATTGGAGCAAAATAGACTAAAACAAAATAATTGAGGTTATACTGAAAAGACTTTAATGGTTATAAATGGAAGATGTGTTTTTAATATTTCTGAGATGAATAAAAAGGGTTTAAGGCCTAGAAGGGTGTAATTGGGTCCATAATTGCTTTGATCATACTGACTTGGCCTAGCAAGCACTATTCTTGAGTCATTACTCTCCCCACTTCTCCAATTTCATTCACATGCCCATTTAACTCACTTTTTTAACCGTCCTGAGTTTTTAATCACAACTAAAGTTGTTAAACTCATTGAACTCTGTATTTTCTTTACAATATTCATAATTATTTAGGAACTTTTGATTAAGCTCTCAAAATTTTAGTTCACAGTCTCACAATATTTCATTACCGCTTCCAGGTCTACTTTAGAAAATTCATTTCTTTCACCCCCACCACAAATTGAGACATAAAACCCTAATATGAAAAGCTTAGGAAGTCCCATAACACTTTCATTCACAGTGTGAAATACAACAACCACAACACTACTTCTAAAATTGAGCTTAAACAAAACTGGTGCACAGCCCCAGTTTATCATATGTAGTCTTCGTAAATCGCGCATAACATTTTTCACATAACTCGGAATGAAGTGGTTCGAAAGGCATTAGAAAGATGACTCATTGATCTACCTATACACAGAAAATCATAATTTTCTGATGCGCCAATAAATACTAATTTATTTCCAAAGTGCCCTGGTTTTGGGTCTATTTCTAGCCCTATATGTTTTTTTCCCCTCAACATAATCACTCAAAATACTCCCATAAACTCATTTATTTGCATAAGTAAACCAAAAAACCTCTTTTGGTTACTTATGGGGTTTTCTATAACCCACCAATTTTGGCAAAACTAACATAACATCATTCTTTTAAATCATTAACACATCCAGCCTCTAAATTTTTTCACTTAATTCAATCCAAATAACATACTTGATTCAAATATCGAACCAAGCCAAGGATGGTCATAAAACCCTAGGTTATGTCCAACCCATATTTTCATCCAACTTGCCAAAGAAAAGACTTAACATGATCGCCCATTACCTAGATTGATTTTCTTTCATACCAGCAATCAAAGCAATCAAATATACAACATAAGCTCACAACTTCTTGTATCAAGCCCACTTGATCAAGTTAAAACTCAACTCCACAATATCTGACATCTCCAAAAGCAATAAAATATGCTAGCGTTTATTTTGATCATAAGAGCATAAGTCATAACTAATACAATCACCATAATTGAAAATCCATCAACATAGAGTTAGGTTTAACTCACTTTGAGGTTGATTATAAGAAGGTGGAGGTGGTGTTTGGTGGTGGTAGGAGTTCGGGATGGTGGCTGGTCGTGTTGGGGTGAGGGCTAGTCGCCAGTGGTGGCTAGGAATGGCAACATCCACTTAAAAACTACTGCAAATGGTGGCAGTAGCAGCTCAGCACAGGTAGCAGTAGGTGTAGGGGAGGGGGAACCGTGTAGGGGAGAGAGAGGAAGAAGAGGAAGAGAACTTGCATTTTGCTTCTCGAAAATTTAGACATGTCTTGATATTTTGGCTAATTTTGTATCCTCATAAAGTAGCTTTTTGCTAATTAAAATTAGGCATAAGAAATGATAATTAGCTAAATTCATTAATACCACTCCTTGGGCCTCAAATTGGAACTAAATGAATTGGGCTCGGAAAATAGCACGCATTTGCGATAAAATCTTTTTACGTCGCTCAAAAATAAATTTTTGTAATATTATTGAAAATAATTTAACGTTTAATCACATTTAAAAGAATTTTTCACAACTGAAATGATTAAATGCAATAAAAGATGCGGAAAATTAATAACATTGCTTAATTAAATAAGTAAACATAATTTAGGGTATTACAGCCTTTCCCCTTAAAGAGTTTCGTCCTCGAAACTTATGAACTTTGTCAAAACATGCAAGATTACCTCAAATAAGTGCGGGTACTTGGCTTTAATTTCTTCCTCGATTTCTTAAGTGGCTTCTAAGGAGGTATGATTTGTCCAAAGTGCTTTGGCTAAAGGTATCTGCTTGTCGTGTAGCTATTTAATCCTACGATCTAGTATCTGAACTGGGTGTTCTTTGTATACTAGATCCTCAGTAACTTCAATGGGTTCGGTTATGATCGCATGGTCCGGATATGGAATGTACTTCCTTAATTGTGAGACATGAAACACATTATGTGCGTGTTTGAGTTCTACAGGCAGATCTAGTCGTTAAGCTATGGGACTCAACTTTTCAATAATTTTATATGGCCCAATGTATCTTGGGCTCAATTTTCCTCGTACTCCAAACCTTCTTACACTTTTAGTTGGCGAAACTTTCAAAACAAGCGTATCACCTGCTTAAAACTCTAGAGGCCTTTTTTTTTGTCAGCATAGTTTTTATATCGACTCTGCGCAACCCATATATGCTCTTGAATCTTCCTTATTTTTGCGATAGTTTCTTCGATCAGTTCCAGGTCCAATGTTAATACTTGAGCTACATCACTCCAGCACAATGGGGTTCTACAATTTCTTCCTTATAGAGCCTCAAACGGGTCATTGTAACGGTGGACTGGTAGCTATTGTTAGAAGAAAATTCCACAAATGGTAAGTCATCTTCCCATTTTTCTTGGACTCTAGCACAAAAGTTCTTAACATGTCTTCTAGAATTCGATTTACTCTTTCAGTTTTCCCATCTGTTTCAAGATGGTAGGAGATGCTAAAATTGAATTTGGTACCAAAGGGTTTTTGAAGTGGTTGCCAAAAACAAGCTTGAAATCTCTAATCTCTATCTGACATTATTATAATGTTTGATTAGATATAATTAACTTTATAATGCAAAAAAGTTTGTAATTGTATTTTCATTACTTTGTTTGGTTGTATGAGAGCATTGTAATATAAGAACTATCTTGTAATTATGATTAATACAAACTAAGTAATCATGATTGCATTGCAAAGCTAATTACAATTACATTGCATCCAACCAAACATCACATATGTCTACTGGAACTCCATCCAATCGAACTATCTCCTTAACATATAGCTAGGCTAGTCTTTCAACCGCCCAAATATTTCGAATTAGCAAAAAATGGGCAAATTTAGTGAGTCGATCAATTATCACCAAGATGGCATTCTTCTTTGAAGTAGAAAGAGGTAATCCGATGATGAAATCCATTGAAATTGAGTCTCGCTTCCAAGGGGAAATTTCTTAACACCCACAGGACGTTGATGCTCATGTTTAACCTTTTGGCAAATTAGACACTTGTCTACATACTCTGCGATTTCTTTCTTCATATTATTCAACCAATTGTATTGCCTTAGGTCTCTATACATATTGTCGTCTCCTATATTAGTTGCACCGAGTATCGAGTGTTGTGAGCCTTCTCAAAGATCTTCTTCCCTAATTCCACATTTTTGGATACACACAGGTGAATATGAAATCGTAAGATCCCATCTTCATCTATAACAAATCTAGGTGATCCTCTCTTAAAATTTTGCTTAATCCTTTGGAGTTCAGGGTCATCTTCTTGGTTCACTCAAATTTCCTCCATTATGATCAGCTGTAAAGTAAGCGCTGAAAATTGAACACTTGCTTGGCCATTTAACCCTAATTGAACACCCAAGTCCTCAAGTTCTCTTAAGAGGTTCGAT
The DNA here is from genome assembly GCA_017589665.1 of Selenicereus undatus. Classification (NCBI taxonomy): domain Eukaryota; kingdom Viridiplantae; phylum Streptophyta; class Magnoliopsida; order Caryophyllales; family Cactaceae; genus Selenicereus; species Selenicereus undatus. The sequence goes on from JACYFF010031959.1 coordinate 30,208,652, forward strand.
TGTGTAATCACTACAGTATTCAAGCTATGGTGTACCTCCGTACTCAGGGCATCAGCCACAACATTAGCCTTTCCTAAGTGATATTGGATTTGTAGGTCATAACCTTTGAACAATTCTGGCCAACCTTTGACCCTAATTGAGCTCTTTTTTTCTTTTTTTTTCAGTGAAGGTATACTTCAAGCTTTGATGATCTATATAGATCTTACAAGATAATCCATACATGTAATGTCTCCAAATTTTCAATGCAAAGACCACAACCGCTAGTTCCTGGTCATGGGTAGGGTAGTTTCTCTTATAAGGCTTAAGTTGTCGGGAGGCATAAGCTACCACTTTATCTTCTTGCATCGCAAACACACCCCAACCCATTCTTCGATGCATCACTATAGATAGTGTACTCTTTACCTTCTATTAGCAGTGTTAGGATAGGGGCAGTAGTTGATTGCTGCCTCAATTCTTGAAATGCCCCTTCACGCCTCTCTGTTCACTCAAGCTTAATAGCTTTCTTCAACAAATTGGTCAGCAGAGATGGCATTTTCAAAAAAAAAAAAATCCTTTACAAACCTTCGATGATTGCTAGCTAAACCCAAGAAGCTAATAACCTCAATGACATTAGTGGGCCTTGGCCACTCTTTAATTGCTTTCACCTTCTGGGGATCAACCTTAATCTCCTCCTTTGGAACTACTCTTAAAAATGCTATTTCTAATCATAACTCACTCACACTTCTTTAATTTACCATATAATTGGCATTCCCTCAAGGTCTGCAGCACTGTCTTCAAATGAGCAATGTGTTCATTTTTGTCCTTGGAGTATATCAAGATGTCATCCACAAACTTGTCTAAATAGGGTTTGAAAACTCTATTCATAAGATCTATAAAGGCCGCATGGGCATTAGTCAGGCCAAGGAGCATCATCGTGAATTCGTAGTGACCATACATGGTCCTGAATGCGGTTTTGGGGATGTCTTCAGGTTTAATCCTAAGCTAATGGTATCCAAATCTCAAATCAATATTGGAAAAGACTTCTACTCCTTACCATTAATCAAACAAATCATCTATTCGGGGCAAAGGGCATTTGTCTTTGATGGTGATTTTGTTCAGCTCGCTATAATTGATACACAACCTCAAAGTTCCATCCTTCTTCTTTACAAATAAAACTGGGGTAACCCATGGTGACACACTTGGTCCGAATTATAATAGTAAATATATCTAAATCTTTAGTTCTCTAAGCTCTATTGGGGCCATGCAATATGGGGCTTTGGAGATGGGTTGGGCACCAGGGGCTAATTTAATCTCAAAATCAATTTCTCTTTGAAGAGGTAATCCTAGTAACTCTTAAGGAAAAACATCTCTAAATTCACAAATAACAAGATTATCTTCTGCTTTTCATTCCCTTTCTTGAGTTTCAACGACATAATACCAATACCCAATACATCCTTGACATAATAGCCTACTTGCTTTCATAGCAGAAATTAAGGGACTTGATTTTTTATCTTTTTGCCATAAAACATACTTCTCCCCCTTTTCATCCCTCAAAATAACGTTAAGGTCTTCACAATCAATCTTAGCCCCATAAGTACTAACCTGTTCGTTCCCAAAATGATATCAAAGTCTAACAAATCAAATTGAATCAAATCGACAGGTAATATGATTCCACCAATAGTAATAAGGATAAGGTTTTAAGAGATAGGGCACTCAACTATAAACTCATTGGATAATTTGATTCTATAATTGGTTTCCACCTTCTTGTTCTCAAGGTTCAATTGCATGGTAGATCCGGTACATATATATCAATAAGTGGCACCCGAATCGAATAATACACAAAATGACTTTTAGTTTAAAAAGAGAGTTCCACCTCAGCTACCCACTCATATAATTCTTGGTAGGTATAGATTGATTGACCATTTAATTGATTACGAATAAAGAAAGCTAAACCCTCTTCAAATCTCCTTATCTTTAGTCTTTTAGCTGACACAAACTCACGAACAAACTTAAATAGTTCCATAGACTTACTACCATATTGCATTACCATCGTACTACCACTCATTTTTAGTTCCATAAATTCTTTTTCCTTCTACCGTTGAACCATAAACGGGTAAACTTTAGCTCACAGTTCTTCCAAGAATTTATTTCAAGTGAAATCAGGCCCTAACAACCTATGTTTAACACTGTTCCACCAAATATCTGCTTCCTTAGTTAGGTAAAACGTCCCATTGTTCACCTTTTTCTCATCTGAAACCTCCACTACTGTGAAAGCATTCTTCATCCTTCTAATCAGTTCTTCTAGTTTCACTGGGTGATACTTTCTATCATATACTTTAGGGTTGCATTGCGCTACCCTATCTGCTAATTTATTAACTTTAAGAGGGATTTCAGAAGGTGATGGGGGAATTTGTTTCATCAAGTCAGACACCAAGGTCTACTAGTAGTTAGGGTTCCCCATGTTACTAGCCAACTCAGGGGGGAATTGGGGCATTCCATTAAGGATTGAAGCCACATTACATGAAGCTCGGTCACCTAACCCCTGAGCATGATCTGAATTATCTCCTATGTGTGTCTCTCCATTGTTTTGCACAGATTTAGACTTTTTGACTATGCACTAAGTAGAGTAAACCAATCACGTAACTACAACCAACATATAAGATACGCGTTATTAAAACATAATCCTAAAGCTTCATTATATTATTGCCATAACTGTTCGTTTACATGCATATGCATGGATCAACTAAAGAATATCACATCCAGCTGGCTACACAAGGTTATCCTTTACCCTTGCCTCCTAGCTAAACAATACCTAGCTCTAATAAATTAAGTCTGTCACATGCCCAAAAGAAGGTGAGATTAGTCAACACAGTCGTAAAGAGCTGTGTAACTATATACAATGTTATAACCTGCTCAAACTTCATCTATCCAACCAACCATACTATATACATATGGGGCTTAAAATGTAACCTAACTAAGAAATCAGCACCTAATCAATCTAGCGATCCCTAGATGGATTGTAGTATGGGTTAGACTCATCCCTAGGCTTCTCACCCGAGTTAAAATTGTTGTCGAGGACGCCTGACTCTGCATTCTCGACACCATGATTAGGCTTATGCTTCCCTAACTCTGGGTCCTCTTGTGGATCCTCCATGCACTCATCATCAGATTTAAACTCCACTACCTTTGGTGAATCAGGGAGATCCACGACAATGTGAACCTCCTCTGATCCATCAGATAGAGAGATCCCCTCTTTGTATTCCGATGACTCTGGGCTGTCAGACGGTTGAGGAGCACCCGGTGTAGATGGGAATGGGTGTCCCTACGTAAGTGCAGCTGGTGCAGGTGGGGGGAAGTCAAAAGTATAAAGGAAACATAGACAACAAAGTGTCCATGCTAATTCCCGTCTACTCAAAGTCCTCTCTAAGTAGCCCAAACCCCCTGAAGCTGGAACCTTATTCCGTCCCAGGCTCCAGCAGTCATAAAGTCATGATCTCGTGTCCCAAATTCAACTCAAGGAGCAACTGTAGGCAAGCACCATAACTACCTATGTGTACAGACCATGTCTTACTAGTTTTATACTCTTTACTTATACCCTTAAGTAGAACTGATAAATCCGATGATTGGGGCATTACCACCGTCTAGAAAGATAAGGCTTTAAGCATGTGCACTAGATATAACATGGAAAATCATATATCACAATCATACATGTTCAGACATTATCAAATCATATACAAACAACTGCTAACCATCATAAGGTTTGTACACCACATTAGAGTAATTCTTCATAAAGTTTACAACTTTGTCAACTGAAGATCTCAAAATTCAATTTCCAAAATATTCTAGAACCAATATCTTTGTTGATTCATCCATATTCCCTTATTCACTTACTTTCTTCAGTTGGTTTGCTAGCATGAGGGCGATTCACTAAGAATTTACCTACAACAAAACATGACAAATATTTCAAAATGTGAGCCGAAACTCAATACGTGCATTCGTATATTGTTTAATGATCACTGAAAAAATTGGCTAGGCGCCCACTTTGCAATTCATTTTACTGTAAAACAGTGTATGATATGAATGCAAAATTGCTAGTTGTTATTTTGTAGTGAACCCCTTGTAATTGGTACGATCTATAGATAGGTGTACACCTGCGAAACCGATCGGGGGACCTGGCATGAGACCGTGTGGGTAACTGGAGGGCCAATGCCCTATAAATGATAACTGATAAGGTCACTAATTAGGTGATAAATCACTAAGTAAACTGATTCATTGATATACTTATCAAGATATTTTTTAACTTTGATAAATACATTCTGATTTCTAAAGATACTGGTAATGGACGTGTCTAGGGTATTTAAAATGCAATATCACTTGATAATATTTATACACGACAAGGAGCGATTGACAAGGCCTCGATTTTGATTAAGAAATGTAATGTTAGGCATATGTAGTTAGTCAACAGCGCTCACTTTCATAATTTATAACTTTAATAGAAATTGATTAATCACATGGCATCCACAATTGAACATTTCGAAATAAGATAGATTACACTAAGATGATTCAAAAACTAAACATATTACGGTAATTTAACTCGAGGAAAAATAAATTGGAGCAAAATAGACTAAAATAAAATAATTGAGGTTATAATGAAAAGAATTTAATGGTTATAAATGGAATATGTGTTTTTGACATTTTTGAGATGAATAACAAGGGCTTAAGGTTAAGAAGGGTGTAATTGGGTCCAGAATTGTTTTAATCACACCGACTTAGCCTAACAAGCACTGTTCTTGAGTCATTACCCTCCCCACTTCTCCAATTTTATTTACATGCCCACTTAACTCATTTTTCCAGCCCTTTTGAGTTTTTAATCACAATTAAAGTTGTTAAACTCATTGAACTCTATATTATCTTTGCAATATCCATAATTATTTAGGAAGTTTTGATTAAGCTCCTAAAATTCTAGTTCACAGTCTCACAATATTTCATTACCGCTTCAAGGTCCACTTTAGAAAATTCGTATCTTTCAACCCCTACCTCAAATTAAGACATAAAACCCTAATATGAAAAGTTTAGGAAGTCCTGTAACACTTTCATTCACAGTGTGAAATACAAGTACCACAACAAGGCTTCTAAAATTGAGCTTAAACAAAACTTGTGCACAACTCCAGTTTATCATATGCAATCTTCGTAAATCACCATAACTTTTTCCATAGAACTCAGAACGAAGTGATTCAAAAGCCATTTAAAGGCTAACTCATTAACCTACTTACGCATCAAAAATCACAATTTTTTGATGCACAAATAGATACCAATTTATTTCCAAAGTGCCCCTGGTTTTGGGTCTGTTTCTATCCCTATATGTTTTTTTCCCCTCTGCATAATCACTCAAAATGCTCATACAAGCTCATTTACTTGCATAAATAAACCAACAAACCTCTTCTGGCTACTTATGGGGTTTTCCATAACCAACTAATGTTGGCAAAACTCACATAACATAATTCTTTAAAGTTAATAACACATCCAACCTCCAAATTTCACCTAATTCAATCCAAATAACATAGTTGATTAAACATCAAACCAAATCATGCATGATCATGAAACCCTAGGTTATGTCCACCCCATATTTACATCCAACCCACCAAAGAAAAGACTTAACATGATCACCCATAACCTTAGATTCATTTTTTTTCATACCAACAATCAAAACAATCAAATAAACAACACAAGCTCACACCTTCTTGATTCAAACCCACTTGATCAAGTTCATGCTCAACTCCACAATATCCAACATCTCCAAAAATAATGAAATTCAGATGCTAACATTTATTTTTATCATAAAAATACAAATCATAACTAAAACAATCACCAAAACCAAAAATACAAGAACATAGAGTTAGAGTTTTTGCTCACTTTGAGCTTGAATTTAAGAAGAGGGAGGTGGTGTTTGGTAGTGGTAGGAGTTCGGGATGGTGGCTGGTGGTGTGGGGTGGGGGCTGGTGCCGGTGGTGGCCGGGAATGATGGTAGCCACCTGAAAACTATGACAAACAGTGGCGACAATAGCAGGTGCATAGGAGGGGAAACTGTGTGGGGGAGAGAGATAAAAGAAGAAGAGAACTTGCATTTAGCTTCTTGAAAACTTAGACATATCTTGATATTTTGGCTGATTTTGTATCCTTACAAAGTAGTTTTGTGCTAATTAAAATTAAGCATAAGAAATGGTAATTAGCTAAATTCATTAATACCACTTCTTCGGCCTCAAATTGGGCTTAAATGAATTGGGCCTGGAAAAATGGCACGCATTTGTAATAAATCTTTTTATGTAGCTCAAAACTAAAATTTTGTAATATTATTGAAAATAATTTAATGTTTGATCATATTTACCGAGCTTACTATCAATTCACCCAAAAATTGTGATGATAATGGAAACTTGAATTGCAAAGCGGGACCCAACATGAATTTTTCCCAACCGAAATTATTAAATGCGATAAATAGATGCGTGAAATTAATAACATCGCTTATTTAAATAAATAAACATAATTTAGGGTTGAGTTATTACAGGCCAAATGAATGTCATCACCTTAAGGAGTGCAAAGCAAGTTGAAGAGCAAAAAGGAGCTCAAGTAGAAGGGGATGAAGGGTTGGTAGAAGTCCAAGGCAAGGAAATGTTGGAAGAAAAGGAAAGTTCAAGCTCGAAAAGTGGAGAGCAAGGCAAGAATCCCCAACCCACTTTGAAGTCTAGCTACAAGGGAATGCCAAAATCAGCAAAGAAGTGCCAAAAATCAATAAGGGCATGCTATGAAGAACTTTAAAGAAAAGCAGAGGCAGAAATTTGTGATGGGGAACCGTTCCACTTAGCATGACCATGCCTCTTCTACTATTGCCCCCTTTTTTAAAGGATGACATAAGGGCTATAAAAGGGGGGGGGTGTTTGGATCTTTTAGGTATCTTAGGTATTAGCAACTCTTTTCTCTCTCTAGCTTAACTTTTGTAAACTTTTTCAGCTCCATTAATGAAAACTTAGAAATTTTAAGCCTTTAATTGAGTTTTTGCAACTATCTTGTTTCCTTCTTCCATTAGTGCATAATCTCAATTTTTCTCTCCTTAATCTCTCCAAAAACTCTGTTTTTAAGCAAACTAACTCCACCCCAAATATGTGTTTGGTGTATTAGGGGTTATGGGGAGATTTAGGTGTCAATCCCAAAAGAATTGAGACCTAAATCCATCTCTCAAAACTCAAACATCCCTTCTCTTCATTCCCGTTCAGCTATCTTGATCATCAATACCACAAGGTTGGGTTAATTTCTTGCAAACTTGAAGAATCATTGCTAGAGGAGCTAATCAAGACTTGATTATGGTGTTTGGTGATTGAATGTGGCAGAGAAGTTTATTTGTCCATGGACATTTAATCACCAATGGATGTTAAAGTATGGGTAATCTTCTCTATCTTCATTTTTTTATTATATTTCTTAAGATTAGTAGAAATTTAAGTTAGCTTTTCTTGTTGGGGTGATCTCTTTGAGTAATGTTGGTGCTATATTGGTGGCCATGTTGAGCCACAGACCATGTCAAGCCCTAATTACCGTATATCTTATATGCTATGTGTTATCTAAATGTGCTTAGTGCTTGTTAGTTAGGTTAGTATACTTTTCTTTGTTATTACTTACTTTGGATCCATATTTTTAGAAAAAGTAGATTAAATTTGCATGTCAGAGTAGCTTAGTGTAGTTAATGAAATTGAAATCCTATCTTTCAATTAATACAATCTTAAGTTAATCACACATCATCCTTAAGGATGACTGTCTACCCATTCTCACTACCTTAAAACTACATCAACAAATTAGCACCATTGCTGAGCACGATGACATTGATTTGTATTTGTTTTAATATTAATTATTGTGCATAGCTTTATTTTCGTTAGTTAGGAAAACCTAAAAAAAAAAAGGCTTTGTATGCAACTGCAATTCTTGGAGGGCAGATAGGATTTCATGCTCTAATACGAGTAAAAATAGGATCAGTTGACAAATAGGGAATTATAACACAAAGTTGTACAGATATTGAAAATAAAACTGTGCAAAATAAACTTACAGAGGGTGGCTCCTGTGAACCCTTTTGACATACAAAATTGTACAAAATAAACTTACAGAGAATTACGTTTTTGATTGAGTTAAAGCTCAAATTTTTTTGTGTGGGAACATGGCATCTATGAACCCTTTAAATTTGTTGGGGGGAAAACGACAAGGATGACCCATCGCATCTAATTGAGTAAGTAGCTTAGTTGTAGAAGGTGGCTACTAAGAAGATCCCGGCTTCGGGTCAGGGTCAGGGCAAGGGTGCTCAAGCTCAGCAATGGAAACAAGCTAAGTTGCCCACCAAACCTCATCCTCCTGCCTTGGCTGTACGGGAGGCAAACAACAAAACTGGTCATGGAGACAGTCGTAGTGAGCGTGGAGGAGGTCGTGATTTTGCTTGTGGTCGTGGTCGTGGTCACGGACGTGGTCATGGCGGTTGCTACAATCGAGACTATCCTAATAATGAAAATGCTAACATTGGATTGCTTGTTACCAAGGTGATGAGGGCCTAGGTGGAAAACCTTACAAATGATGATCTTATGGGGGACCTCGTAGCCCTTAAAGTGGTGGCCGCCTGCTGGTTTCAATAATGAAGAGGGAAGAGATGGGGAACAGCCTCGTCAAGCACATGAACGAGCGAGTGGGACTGGTTGTGGAAGTGAGATTAAGCGCGAGGGGCTAGCTATGGAAAGTGGGATATTCCATCAAACGAAGTTCCTCTAGGCACTTTAGAAGGCGAAGAAGAAAATGAGAAGAATATGAACATTGAGAATCTTCCAGAAGACGATGATATTAAGGGCAACAAGGAAGGCAAGCTAGAGGAAGTTGAACAAAAAGAAACAAAAGAGAAGGAAATCGCTCTTGAAGAGTATGAGAAGCTACTAGAGGGGAAGCAGAAGGCTTTGTTAGCACTCATGACTGAGGGACGAAAGGTGGAGGTTGACAAAGAATTTGAATCCATACAACAACTTTCAAATAAGATGGATAACGAGGCTCTGACACCAGTGAAAATAGGATCGACTAATAAACAGAGAATTGTAACAAATAGTTGTATAGATATTAAAATTAAAATTGTACAAAATAAACTTACAGAAATTGTGTATAATAAGGAAGAGCAGTAGGAAGCACTTCAAAAAACAAGAAGTAAGAGATTAAAAATTTGTCTCTGTAAAGCTTTCTTTCTTCTAAAATTTTCTCCCTCATTTTTTCTGATGCCCTTCTTCCTGAAATCTAGTTCCTTAAATAGAGGATAAAGATGACCATAATTACTGTTGTAGTGGTTATGCCAAAAGTAGATTGCAATTGCATTCATTATTTTGCCTTTTGAGTCATGTGCCAAAAGCAATCTATCTTGAAATCTCGAAAGCGGACTGTAATGTAGATGAACAGTGTTTTGTTGTAAATAATTATACTTGAAAAATGTCGTGAGTGAAAATGGCCCTTGCTTTTGCAAAAGGTCAGACCTTTGCAGGCTGCTTTTTGTTTTCTTTTTTTTGTCATAGATCGTAAGGATCATGGGAATAAAGTCCCCCATATGGATCAGGATGAGTATAAGAGGTTGTTGAGCAAGCATCTTTTTCATAATCCAAATTTGTAATGATGAATTATTGTATATACTCCTTTTGTAGCTTGGGCTCATCCTTAAGCATTTGAAGGAGATCACATCCTTTTTGTGTGAGTCCTTTAACTCGAGATTTTGTGGAACCCTATGTGCTAGATGATCCTTCTCTTTAACTAGAGTAGAGGGTCCAACTGTAATTTTCTTGCTACCTTCGATTTGCTTTAAATTGTGTAGACTAAACTTCTTTGTCTTCATTTTGCAAAAGAACTCAACATCTTCTTTTGAACATAAAACAATTTTGTATTAATTCAAACATTTGACCTTGTAAATATGGACTATAGAGAGCGCAAAAGAATTGAGTAGACAATTATGAAATCTGTATTCCCAACTAAAAAAACCAAGCAACATTAAATGTCCAAAAAAAATCGAACTTCCTTCGTCCATGGTTACTATTGTTGGGGTATTATTATTCTAGAATTCTCATACAATACTCTTCTTAACTTACACGCCATTATTAATGCATGTTCTAAACCTTAAATGTAGACAGATGGGATCGACAGAACCATCAACCGAGACAACCTATAGGCAGACCAACTACTTAACACTT
>JACYFF010031959.1:30233871-30248289 GCA_017589665.1 Selenicereus undatus
TGTCAACACAAAAGGACTAAACATATTGACATTCATTATCACTTTTTGAGAGACAATGTTGAAAAGGGCTTGGTTTCAATGAATTATTGTGCCACTGATAAACAAATTGCTGATATTTTTACCGAGGCACTGAATAGACAACGGTTTGAGAAGAACGGACTGGAATTGGGTCTAGTTAAAACAACTTGAGCATGCTCAATCAACCCCCAATACTTGTCTAGTTAAAAGGTTTTTCAGGTCAAACATCTGGATTCATTGGATGCAGTCAACTTTTGTGTCAAAATTAGCACATGTGTGGATTACAACCTGCTGACAATCGTTGAGGTATGATGATATGGCCCTTATTGTCCTATGTTACCGAACAATTGACGGCAAGAACAAGAGCCAAGAACAGGTATGGCCACTGTTTGTCACTTTGTGCGAATCAGGTAGTTGTTTTTCAGTTGTTGGACTTCATTTTCTACTTCCGAGTAAGAAGTGGTTGGGAGACTTAAATTTCCCACTTCCCCTTCTTCTCGGTACCACATCCCGAAAATCTTTCTTCCTCTCCCCCAAAATTACTTGACTCCCTCTCTTCATCTTCCACAACCAAAACCCTAGCTCGTCTCTCTCTCAATCCTAGCAATAATGGTGAAGACCCATGGCAGTTACTCCTCCTCCAAGCACCGACCAGCACCCAAGAGACCTCCTCCTCCTCGAGCTTCGCGACCGGCACCCAAAAGACCTCGCCTGGCGTCTCCGCCGGCGTCTTCATCTCTACCATTGCCGGCAACCGTAGCACCGACACCGGAGAGAGGTATGGGGTTCAATTCTCTACCCCCTTTGCCTATTATTTCAACAAGTTTTGGGTTTTTGAAGAGTGTGGACTTGCGAACGGTGGGGTTGGAACTGGGTGATGTGCCGTCCGAATTTGGGTGGGCTTTGGTATTGTTTGAGTCGAGTGCGGAACAAACTGTTCCTGAAGGTGTTCTTGGATTAGATGAAGTCCAATCAGGGCCTGAACCTGGTTCTCAACCAAGTGAAGCCCGAACGGGGCCTGCGACTGTTTTTCTTGACCGATTGCATGACCCCATCATTAATTTGGATCGAATGGATGATCTTGAGGAGATCAACAGTGATGGGCCAGACTCAACCATTGTGGTTGTTCCCCCTAAACCCTACGAAAAGACCAAACCTGACGAGTGGGGACCAAGACGAGGGTTTAAGACATTTGCAGGTCGAACTGATCTTCCACTTGTTCACAGACCCAGAACTCGGCGTTCTGAATCTTCCTCTGCTTCTCCACTGCCCACTCAAACATCCACTCCACTTAGTTCCCGGTCTCGCTCCACTAGATCATCTCGAAAGACCTTGCCACGCCCCCACAAAACTCCCAAACCGGTCAGCCTTTCAGAACAGGAGCCCCAACAGGTTGAGGAGATTGTTTCCTCACCTGATGACACAGCAGCCAAAGACAAAGAGGAAGCTCCTGCCGAACAGGCTTCCAAACAGGTGCCTGCCTCCACTCCATCTGTGAGGCTTTCCTCTAAAAGAGCCTCATCAAAAAGAAAGGCTGCTTTCGAACAGGTGCCCCAACAGGTACCTGCAGACACCAAGCCAGATGAACCCAAATCCAAGAAAGTCAAAACCACCATGACCACAGCAACCAAAGTTGCCCATTTTCTTCAAAGGAGTGTGGTGCGGGGCAAAATTATGAAAACTGCTTATTTTCAGGAACAGGGCATGCAGATGTTCTTGGATAAGCTTAGAACCTAGGGTTGGCTAGACCTGTTTGCAAACACCCAGAGAGGGTGTTCTGTACCTGATTTGGCAGAATTCTATGCCAACTGTACTGTCACCAATGGTGTGGTGACAAGTGTGGTCAATGGGACAAGAGTGGGGTTCAATGCTAAGGAATTGGGGGAAATCTTGAGAATTCCGGCTGTGGGGTTTGGGATGTATGTAAGGGAAGAGAAGACAATGCTCGGGGCTGAGAGATTGCTCTAATTGACTCAAAGGTTGAGTCAACAACCAAGTTTGAAAACACCCTGATTCGTCAAAAAGGGAGAGATGACACCTTGTCACCGGTTGCTCTTCTGGTTTATCATCAAAAACATCATCCCCCAAGGCCAAGGCCGCAACCTTGCGGATGCCCTGGACCAGAGTCTCACCGACCTCCTAGACGGGGGGGAGCAGATCAACTTACTGACCATCATGATCAGTCATATCTCCCGCATTGCAAACATGGCTAGGGAACACGACCTGGAGTATGGATTCCTCCTGACCTCGATATTTGAGCACTTTGGGATTTCTTTACAGAAGAAGGTAGGGGTGCAACTGACAGATGAGATATGTAGCAGCACCCTGATCAGTTGTGGGTTCAAGATTGCAAAGGGTGCGACTGCTGGTTCTAAACAGGGGCCCCGAACACCCTTCACCTCTGTTCCTGGTTCTCCCTCTAGTGGTACTCCACTAGATACATTGCTCCAAGACCAAAACAAGTTGAAGGATGAACTCTCTGAGGTTAAGGCGGCTCTTGCAGAGGAGAAGGCTATGAATGCGAAGCGCCATGAGGATCTCCTATCTGCCATCATTGCCCTCACGGCCCAACTGTCCTCGCCTCCTCCCCAAACCTGTTTCTGCCCCCTGTTCCCAGCCTTGTTCTATTTCCGATTTCTACTCTTATTCTCCACCTTGTTTTCAACAACTGTTTTTACTATCTGGTTGTGCCTTTTGACTGACTGTGGTTTATACTAACTCTTGGCTAGTTATTAGTTAATACTGTGCCCTACTTGTCTTTTTGTTGTTGTTTGTTTGTACGTGACTCGGATGGCCAATATCATTACTGTACCATATACTTGAGTGTATCGCTGGTTGTCTTCCTCCATTACCCAAGTGGTGGTGATTGCAAACAACCTGACCCTCTCTGTTTGATCTGACCACCCTTTTTCGATGATGTCCAAAGGGGGAAGATGGGCATGACCATGGTTGATTTAGTGTGACTTGGCTTAAGTTGACTTCTTAAAAATTTCTCTCTTCTATGGCTTGACTGTTTGGCACTCCCCTACTTTCGCCTTTTATGTCAATATGGTCATTTGGTTTGTCATCATCAAAAAGGGGGAAATTATTGACCCTATCCTCATGTAATGTAAGGTTTTGATGATAACAAACACAAATGTAATATATACTTGAGTGTGTTGATTGAACAGGTTCCAAATATTGAATACTTTGAAATTGCTTGGTTAACAATGCTCAAGAACAGGTCTTAAGAACAGTTACTCAAGATCAGTTGGCTGGCAAGACTTTCCAGAACTTCAGAACAGCCTTAAGAACAACTTTTAGGAGTGTTTGGAGCAGCAAGTTAAGTTTCTACGAGATGTCTGGTTGATTCAACAAGAGTCTCTGTTTTGCTATGGTTTTTATTTTATTAGATTCTTGTTAATATGCCAATTAGAAAGTTTTAATTTAACATTCAATTTGAAATGGTTTTTTTTTCTTTGAAAGAATTTTCAGAACAATGTCTCAAAACAGTTCTAAGAACAGGGTGTTCGAGGTGTTTTCAAGCCAAAACTGCAAAACTGATTTTTCACGATTTTTTCCTTGATATTTGGGCTAACGTCTCTGAGATTATTTTTTTTGATAGATTTTCTGCTGACTGCTAAGTCCAAAAAGGCTATTTCTGGCTATGAGAAACTTGGGGAAAACTACAAGTCTATTTTTAGAGTGCTTTATTCTCCAAGTAACAAAATCTCTATTTTTAGAAAATGGCTGAATTTGTGGAGAAAATCATGGGATGATTTACTGAGTTTTTGTGGCTAAAAATAACCGTGTAGCTCAAGCAGTTAGTGGGAATTTTCAGCTCACACTTTCCACTCCTTGTGGCCCTAGCTTTTTCCTCTTTATTTGTGATTATTCCACTTGGTTTTCTATTTAAGCAAGACTCCACACTCATTTTCATTATCGGTTTTTCACAGCAATATTCCAGAATTTAAGAGCCTTATTTTCATAAAGAAAACCGACCCAAGTGTGTGCAAGATTGAGCTTTCAAAGTTGGCATACTAGGAGCATATTTGTACCTTACACTAGCTTATTTGAGAAGCACAAAAGTAAGGTGTCTATCTTATTTTCTCTCTTTCAAAAGTGAGTCAAGTGTGTCCAAATCAAGGGGATTTTGTACGTGGGATAACCGATCTTAGGGAAGACGGTTACATGTGTGACACAAGTTGTAACGGTGTGAGTTACATTGTAACGTGTTTAGCCCGAATAGTGAAGTGGTTGAAAATCCTACAGAGGTAGGTCGTGGTTTTTCACCTCAGTTGGGCTAGAGGTGTTTCCACGTAAAATTCCTATGTTCACTTACTCTTCTACTTATCTCCGCTGCATTTCTGTTTTCTGGACGTGTTACAAACAGTCTATCAGAACAGGGCCTAAGCCTGTCTCCAGAAAACTGAAAAATTTGGCAACACAATTCACCCCCTTCTTGTGTTTGTGTACTCTCATTTTGTAACACTTCCGCATATACTAAGCTCGAATTTCTAATATTATTTTCCTAATAGATTCCAATCCAAGTTCAACAAGAAGCAACAACAATCTAAGATTATCGGTAGACGTTATCAAGATTAGATTCCATTTTTATTATTCAATTTTTACTATTCATGTGTTAACAATTTATTCTATATTGCATTCTATAAATAGTTACATCTCAATTTTGTATCTAACACGCCAAATTTCATAGCCACATAGACAGAAAAAACAAAGATTGAATTATTAAAATGGAATCTTGACCTTAACCTCCGCCGACAATCTTGAATTATTGTTGCTTCTTGTTGAGCTTTGACTGGAACCACGTCAAAAATGAAACAGTATTGAGTATTAATGGACAACGAATGAACTTGAATTATTGCTCTAATAAGTCACGCTGATGCTGGCATATTAAATAATTTGTCTCGATGAGCAATCTTGAATGGTGATCCTAAATTATTACCTTGAACATAATTGTCTTTGATGGGTCACGATGATGAGTCAGTATATACGAATAGTGACATGTTGCATGATTGCAATTGCTTTGATTACCTGATTTTATGAGTCATCCCTGCTGGGGCTTTTGAGTTAGGATAGGTGTGGAATGATCGATTCCTCCAAAACAATTCAGTAGCAATAAATGGTTTTTTCATTTTTTTTTTCGGAATTAACAGAATGAGTAGGAAATTGACTCGTTAGTAGTTGCTATTCATATATACAAACCCATCATTGTGGCTCATTAAAGACAATTATGTTCAAGACAGGTCACCGGGATATCAACATGACTCATGAAGATAAATTACTCAATATGTCAGCATCAACATGACTCATCAAAACAATTATTCAAGATCAGTCCAAAGTCTATTATTGCACAATACTATTTCACTTTTGACGTGGTTCCAGTCCAAGTTAAAGAAGAAGCAACAATGATTCATGATTGTCGATAGACATTATCAAGATCAAGATTCCATTATTGTCAATCAATCATTACCATTTACACATCAACAAATAATTCTATATTATATTCTATAAATAGGTACTCCTTAGCTGTGTATCAAAGATGGAAAAATTCAGAGTGACGTAGACAAAAAAATACACACACAATCGACCTAGGTGGCTAGGGGTAAGGGGCTTGATGCGGGCTTAATACAAGGAGAACGGAGTGACAAGTTGATTTTTTGCGCAGTACAGTTTTCAAATGATAATTGAAACAAACTTGGAAATAATGAAATTGAAAGGAATAAAACAAGTGATTAAAAACTTACTTTAATTTAAATGAATAAATTATCATGCAAGGATTGATTTGAACCTCTTGGGGATGGAGTATAAGGGAAATAGTATCTTGGATAGCTGGAGAGAATTTGAGAGGATAGAGAGAGTGTGTATGTGTATTTGCTTGTCTATGTTGCTATGAAATTTGGCGTGTTTGATACAAAGTTAATGAGTAACTATTTATAGTATACAATATAGAATTAATTGTTAACACATGAATGGTAAAGATTAAATGATGAAAATGGAATCTTGATCTTGATAACGTCTGTAGAAAATGTTTAATTGTTGTTGCTTCTTGTTGAACTTAGATTGGAATCACATCAAAAGTGAGGCACTATTGACAAATAATAGACTTTGGACTGTTCTTGAATTATTGTTGTAATGAGTCATGCTGATGCTAACATATCTCATAATTTGTTTTTATGAGTCATGATATCCCGAAATTTGAAACGATGAAATTGAAATGAACAAAACAGTGAATAACAACTTACTTTTATTTGAATGAAAAAAACTTGGTACAAGGATTGAATTGAAGCTCTTGGGGATGAAGTACAAGGGAGATGGAGAAAGGTTGGATAGCTAGAGAAAGTTTTAGAGGATAGAGAGTGTGCGTGTTTGTATTTTTCTCTCTATGTTGCTCTGAAATTTTCCGCCTTTGATACAAAGCTAAGGAGTTCTTATTTATAGAATACAATATAGAAGTAATTTTTTGCACGTGAATGTTAAAGATTGAATGATGAAAATTAAATCTTGATCTTGATAACGTCTACTAACAATCTTGAACTGTTGTTGCTTCTTATTGAACTTTGTCTATCACCACGTCAAAAGTGAAACTGTATTGGGCAACAATGAACTTTGGACTGACCTTAAATTATTACTGTGTTGACACATCCTGATGCTGATACATTCAATAATTGGTCTTGATGAATCACATTGATATCCCGATGAGCTGTCTCTAACAGTGACCTTGCATAATAGCCTAGAAAGTAATTGTCTTTGATGAGTCACAATGATAAGTCAGTATATATGAATAATGACACGTTGATTTGTGGCATCTTACATAGTTGCAATTGCTTTGATTGCTTGCTTTGATGAGCCAGCCCTACTTCTCAATTGGGATAGGTGTGAAATCATGGATGCCTCCAAAACAATCTAGTAATAATAAATATTTTGTTTGTTTTTTTTAATAAATAGGATGAGCAGGAAATCGACTCATTTAGTAGCCATTATTCAAATATATTGGCTCATCATTTGGACGCGTCAAAGACAATTATGTTCAAGGCAACTATACAAGGTCACTATTCAAGACAACTCATCGAGATATCAACATGACTCATCAAGATAAATTATTAAATATTTCAGTATCAGCATGACTCATCAGAACAATAATTCAAGATCAGTCCAGAGTCCATTACTGCTCAATGCTATTTCACTTGTGATGTGGTTCCAGTCCAAGTTCAACAAGGAGCAACAATAATTCAAGATTAAGATTTCATTATTATCATCAATCTTTTCCATTCACGTATCAACAATTAATTCTATATTCCATAAATAGGTGCTCCGTAGGTTTGTATCAAAGTCGACAAATTTCAAAGCAACATAGACAGAAAACTACACATATGATTGACCAAGGGTGGTAAAGGTAACGACATAGATACAAGATTAATGCAAGGGGAGCAGAGTGACAAATTGATTTTGTGCAAAGTAACTCTTTGAAATGATAATTGAAATGAAATTGGATATAATGAAATTAAAATAAACAAAACAAGTGACCGAAAACTTCCCTTTGTTTGAGTAACTAAATCTTCATACAAGGATTGATTTGAACCTCTTGGGGATGCAATACATGGGAAATGGTGACTTGGATAGCTAGAGAGAGTTTGAGGGGATGGAGAGAGTGTGTCTATGTGTATTTTTCTTCCTATGTTGCTCTGAAATTTCGCGTGTTTGATACAAAGATAAAGAGTGCATATTTATAGAATATAATATAGAATCAATTGTTGACACGCGAATGACAATGATTGAATGATAAAAATGGAATCTTGATCTTGATAATGTCTATTGATAATCTTTAGCTTTTATTGTTTCTTGTTGAACTTGGACTGGATTTATGTCAAAAGTGAAATAGTATTTGGAAATAGTGGACTTTGGACTGATTTGGTATTATTATTCTAACGAGTCACGCTGATGCTGACATATTGAATAATTTGCATTGATGAGTCATGATATCCCGAAATTGGAAACAATGAAATTGAAATGAACAAAACAAACAAGTGAATAGAAACTTACTTTTATCTGAATGAATAAAACTTGATACAAGGATTGAATTGGAGCACTTGAGGATGTCGCACAAGGTGGATGGAGAAAGCTTGGATAGCTACAAAGAGTTTGAAAGGAGAGAGAGAGTGTGTGTGTGTGTATGTGTATTTTTCTATCTATGTTGCTTTAAAATTTGCTGTCTTTGATACAAAGCTAAGGAGTACCCATTTATAGAATACAATATAGAATTAATTATTGACACATAAGTGGTAAGGATTGAATGATAAAAATGAAATCTTGATCATGATAACGTCTGCCGATAATCTTAAATTATTGTTGCTTCTTGTTGAACTTTGACTAGAATCACGTCAAAAATGAAATAGTATTGAGCATTAATGGACTTGGACTGAACTTGAATTATTGCTCTAGTAAGTCATGCTGATGCTGACATATTGAATAACTTGTTTTGATAAGTCACATCGATAAAATGATGAGCTATCTTGAAAAGTGACTTTAAATTATTGCGTTGAATAGAATTGTCTTTGATGAGTCACAATGATGTGTCAGTATATATGAATAGTGGCAAGTTGAATAGTGACATCTTGCATAATTGCAATGACTTTGATTGGTTGATTTGATGAGTCTTCCTTCCAAGGCTTTTGAGGTTGGATGGGTGTGAAACGATTGATTCTTTCATAACAACTTAGTAGTAATAAATGTTTTTTTTTTAATAAAAAAATGAGTAGGAAATTGACTCTTTTAGTAATCGCCATTCATGTATACTGACCCATCATGTGACTCATCAATGACAATTATGTTCAAGGTACTTATGCAAGGTCACTATTTGAGACAGGTCATCGGGATATCAACATTACTCATTAAGATAAATTTTTCAGTATGTTAGCATCAACATGACTCGTTAGAACAATAATTCAAGATCAATCCAAAGTCTATTATTCCTCAATACTGTTTCGCTTTTGACGTGGTTTCAGTGCAAGTTCACCAAGAAGCAAAAATAATTCAAGTTTGTCGACACACGTTATCAAGATCAAGATTTCATTTTTATCATTCAATCTTTACCATTCACGTATCAACAATTAACTCTATATTATATTCTATGAATAGGTACTCCTTAGCGTTGTGTCGAAGATGACAAATTTCAAAGCGACGTAGATAGAAAAATACACACATGATCGACTTAGGTGGGTAGGGGTAAGGGCCTAGATGCGGGCTTAATGCAAGGGGAGCGGAGTGACAAATTGATTTTATTCAATGCTCAACTTTGAAATGATAATTGAAACAAACTTGGGAATAATGAGATTGAAATGAACAAAACAAGTGATTAAAAACTTACTTTAATTTGAATAAATAAATTTTCATACAAGAATTGATTTGAACCTCTTGGGGATTGAGTACAAGGGAATTAGTATGTTGGGTAGCTGGAGAGAGTTTGAGAGGATAGAGAGAACGTGTATGTGTATTTTTCTATCTATGTTGCTATGAAATTTGGCATGTTTGATACAAAGTTAAGGAGTAACTATTTATAGAATAAAATGTAGAATTAATTGTTAACACATGAATGGCAAAGATTGAATGATAAAAATATAATCTTGATCTTGATAACGTCTAACGATAATCTTGAATTATGGTTACTTCTTGCTGAACTTGGACTGGAACCACATCAAAAGTGAAACAGTACTGGGAAACAATAGACTTTGGACTGATCTTAAATTATTGTTCTAATGAGTCATGCTGATGTTGAAATATCGAATAATTTATCTTTATGAGTCGTGATATCCGAAAATTGAAAATAATGAAATTGAAATGAACAAAACAAGTGAATAAAAACTTCCTTTTATTTGAGTGAAAAACACTTGATATACAGGGATTGACTTGAAGCTCTTAGGGATGCTGTACAAGGGAGATGTAGAAAGCTTGGATAGCTACAGAGAGTTTGAGAGGATAGAGAGAGAGTGCGTGTGTGTATGTATTTTTCTGTCTATGTTGTTTTGAAAATTGCTATCTTTGATACAAAGCTAAGGAGTATCTATTCATAGAATGCAATATAAAATCAATTGTTGATACGTGAACAGCAAAGATTGAATGATTAAAATGGAATCTTGACCTTTATAACGTCCGCCGACAATCTTGAATTAATGTTGCTTCTTGTTGAGCTTTGAGTGGAACAATGTCAAAAGTGAAACAGTATTGAGCATTACTAGACATGGACTGAACTTGAATTATTGCTCTGATAAGCCACGCTGATGCTGACATATTAAATAATTTGTCTCGATGAGCAATCTTGAATGGTGACCCTAAATTGTTACCTTGAACATAATTGTCTTTGATTGGTCACAATGATGAGTCAGCATATATGAATACTGACGCATTGAATAGTGGCATCTTGCTCAATTGTAATGGCTTTCATTGCTTGATTTGATGAGTCATCCCTTCCGGGGCTTGTGAGTTTGGAAAGGTGTGAAGTGATTGATTCCTCCAAGATAATTTAGTTGTAATAAATGTTTTTTTTCTTTTTCTTTTTTGAATAAACAGAATGAGTAGGAAATCGACTCATTTGGTCATCTCCATTCATATATACTAACCCATCATTGTGACTCATCAAACACAATTATGCTCAAGGTACTTATGCAAGGTCACTATTCAAGATGGGTCATCGAGATATCAAGATGACTTATCAAGATAAATTAGTCAATATGTCAGCATCAACAAGATTCATCAGAATAATAATTCAAGACTAGTCCAAAGTCCATTATTGCGCAACACTATTTCACTTTTGACGTGGTTCCAATCCAAGTTCAAGAAGAAGCAACAATAATTCATGATTGTTGGCAGACGTTAGCAAGATCAAGATTCCATTATTATCATTCAATGTTTACCATTCACGTATCAACAATTAATTCTATATTATATTATATAAATAGGTACTCCTTAGCTTTGTATCAAAGACGACAAATTTCAGAGCGACGTAGATAGAAAAATACAAACACGATCGACCTACACGGATAGGGGTAAGGGACTAGATGCGGGCTTAATGCAAGGGAAGCGGAGTGACAAATTGATTTTATGCACTACACAATTTTGAAATGATAACTAAAACGAACTTGGAAATAATGAAATTGAAATGAACAAAACAAGTGGTTAAAAGCTTACTTTAATTTGAATAAATAAATCTTCATACAAGGATTGATTTGAACCTCTTGGGGATGGAGTACAAGGGAAATAGTATCTTAGATAGCTGAAGAGAGTTTGAGAGGATAAAGGGAGTGTGTATGTGTATTTTTCTGTCCATGTTGCTCTAAAATTTGGCGTGTTTGATACCATGTTAAGGAGTAACTATTTATAGAATACAATATAGAATTGATTATTAACATATGAGTGGTAACTATTGAATGATAAAAATGGAATATTGATCTTGATAATGTCTGCCGATAATCTTGAATTATTGTTGCTTCTTGTTGAACTTGGACTGGAATCACATAAAAAGTGAAGCAGTGTTGAGAAATAATCGAATTTGGATTGATCTTGAATTATTGTTCTGATGAGTCATACTGGTGCTTATGTATTGAATAATTTGTCTTTATGAGATATGATATCCCGAAATTGAAAATAATGAAATTGAAATGAACAAAACTAGTGAATGAAAACTTAATTTTACTTGAAAGAATAAAACTTGATACAAGGATTGAATTGAAGTTTTTAAGGATGTTGTACAAGGGAGATGGAGAAACCTTGGATAGCTAGAGGGAGTTTGAGAGAATATAGGGAGAGTGTGCCCGTGTGTATTTTTTTGTCTGTGTTGCTTTAAAATTGGCTGCTTTTGATACAAAGCTAAGGAATACCCATTTACAGAATACAATATAGAATTAATTGTTGACACATGAATAGTAAAGACTGAATGATGAAAATGGAATCTTGATCTTGATAACGTCTGCAGGCAATCGTAAATTATTGTTACTTCTTGTTGAATTTTGACTAGAACCACGACAAAAGTTAAACAGTATTGAGCCTTAATGGATCTGGACTCATATTGAACTATTGCTCTGATAAGTCATGGTTATGCTGACATATTGAATAATTTTTCTTGATGAGTCACATCGATATCTCGATGAGCTATCTTGGATAGTGACCCTAAATTATTGCTTTGAACATAATTGTCTTTGATGGGTCACAATGGTGAGTCAGTAGATATGAATAGTGACATGTTGAATAGTGACATCTTGTATGATTGCAATGGCTTTGATTACTTGATTTGATGAGTCATCCCTTCCGGGGCATTTGAGTTGGGTTAGGTGTGAACTGATTGATTCCTCCGCGATAATTTATTAGTAATAAATGTTTTTTTCTTTTTTTTTTTAATAGACAAAATCAGTAGGAAATCGACTCATTTGGTGGTTGCCATTCATATATATTAACCCATCATTGTTTCTCATCAAAGACAATTATGTACTTAGGTAGGTCACTATTCAAGACAGGTCATTGGGATATCAAGATGACGCGTCCAGATATATTATTCAATATGTCAGCGTCAACATGACTCGTCAGAACAATAATTCATGATCAACCCAAAGTCTTTTATTGCTTAACAGTATTTCACTTTTGATGTGGTTCCAGTCCACGTTAAAGAAGAAGAAACAATAATTCACGATTGTCGGCAAACGTTATCAAGATCGAGATTTCATTATTATCATTCAATCTTTACCATTCACGTATCAACAGGCAACAATTAATCCTATATTATATTCTATAAAGTGGTACCCCTCAGTGTTGTACCAAAGACAACAAAATTTAGAGCCATGTAGATAGAAAACTACACACATGATCGACTTAAGCAAGAAGGGGTAAGGGCCTAAATGCGGGCTTAATGCAAGGGCAGCGAAGTGACAAATTGATTTTATGCACAGTATAATTTTGAAATGATAATAGAAATGAGCTTGGAAATAATGAAATTGAAATTATCAAAACAAGTGATTAAAAACTTACTCGCATTTGGATGAATGAATCTTCATACAACGATTGATTTGAACCTCTTGGGAATGGAGTACAAGGGAAATAGTACCTTGGATTGCTGGAGAGAGTTTGAGAGGATAGAGCGAGTGTGCATGTGTACTTTTCTATCTATGCTGTTAGGAAATTTGGCATGTTTGATAAAAAGTTAAGGAGTAACTATTTATAGAATACAATATAGAATTAATTGTTGACACATGAATAGTAAAGATTGAATGATGAAAATCGAATCTTGATTTTGATAACGCTAGCCGATAATCTTGGATTATTGTTGCTTCTTGTTTAGCTTGGACTGGAATCACATCAAAAGTGAAGCATTATTGAGAAATAATAGACTTTGAACTGATCTTGAATTATTGTTCTAATGAGTCATGCTGATGCTGACATATCGAATAATTTGTCTTTGAGTCATGATATCTCGAAATTGGAAATAATGAAATTGAAATGAACAAAACAAGTGAATAAAGACTTACTTTTATTTGACTCAATAAAACTTGATAAAAGGATTGAATTGAAGTTCCTAAGGATGTTGTACAAGGGAGATAGAGAAAGCTTGGATAACTAGAGAGAGTTTGAGAGGATAGAGAGAGTGCGCATGTATGCATTTTTCTATCTATGTTGCTTTGAAATTGGTTGTCTTTGATACAAAGCTAAGGAGTACCTATTTATAGAGTACAATATAGAATTAATTGTTGACACATGAATAGAAAAGATTGAATGATGAGAATGGAATCTGGACCTTGATAACATCTGTCGACAATCTTAAATTATTTGTTATTCTTGTTGAATTTTGACTGGAACCATGACAAAAGTTAAACAGTATTGAGCATTAATGGACTTGGACTGATATTGAATTATTGCTCGAAGAAGTCATGCTTATGCTGACATATTGAACAATTTGTCTTGATGACTCACATCGATATCCTGATGAGCTCTCTTGAACAGTGACCCTAAATTATTGCTTTAAATATAATTGTCTTTGATGCGTCATAATGATGAGTCAGTATAAATGAATAGTGACACGTTAAATAGTGGCATCTTGCATAATTGCAATGGCATTGATTGCTTGATTTGATGAGTCATCCCATTCGGGGCTTTTGAGTTGGGATAGGTGTGAAATGATTGATTCCTGCAAAACAATTAGTAGTAATAAATGTTTTTTTCTTGTTTTTTTTGTGAATAAATAGAATGAGTAGTAAATCGACTCATTTAGTATTCGCCATTCATATATACTAACCCATCATTGTGACTCATCAAAGATAATTATGTTCAAGGTACTTATGCGAGGTCACTATTCAAGACAGGTCATCGGGATATCAACATGACTCATCAAGATAAATTACTCAATATGTCAGCATCAAC
>JACYFF010031959.1:30248299-30293181 GCA_017589665.1 Selenicereus undatus
ATCAACATGACTCATCAAGATAAATTACTCAATATGTCAGCATCAACATGACTCATCAGAACGACAATTCAAGATCAAGATCAAGCTCAAGAAGAAGCAACAATAATTCCTTATTGTCAGCAGACGTTATCAAGATCAAGATTTCATTATTATCATTCAATCTTTACCATTCACTGATCAACAATTAATTCTATACTATATTCTATAAATAGGTACTCCTTAGCTTTGTATCAAAGGCGGCAAATTTTAGAGCGATGTAGACAAAAAAATACACACATGAGCGACCTAGGCTGGTAGAGGTAAGGGCCTAGATGCGGGCTTAATGCAAGGGGAGCAAAGTGGCAAATTGATTTAATGCACAGTACAATTTTGAATTGATAATTGAAACGAACACGGAAATAATGAAATTGAAATGAACAAAACAAGTGATTAAAAACTTACTTTTATTTGGACGAATAAATTTTTGTACAACGATTGGTTTGACCCTCTTGGGAATGGAGTAGAAGGGAAATAGTACCTTGGATTGCTGGAGGGAGTTTGAGAGGATAGAACGAGTGTGCATGTGTATTTTTCTGTCCATGTTGCTATGAAATTTGGCGTGTTCGATACAAAGTTATGGAGTAACTATTTATAGAATAGACTATGGAATTAATTGTGAACACATGAATGGTAATGATTGAATGATAAAAATGGAATCTTGATCTTCATAGTGTCTACCGATAATCTTGAATTATTGTTGCTTCGTGTTGGACTTGGACTAGAACCACATCAAAAGTGAAACAGTGTTGAGAAATAATAGACTTTGGACTGATTTTGAATTATTGTTCTAATAAGTCATGTTGATGCTAACATATCGAACAATTTGTCTTTATGAGTCATGATATCCCGAAATTGGAAACAATGACATTGAAATGAACAAAACAAGTGAATAAAGACTTACTTTTATTTGAACGAATAAAACTTGACACAATTATTAAATTGAAGCTCTTAGGGATGCTGTACAAGGGAGATGGAGAAAGCTTGGATAGCTAGAGAGAGTTTGAGAGGATAGAGAGAGTGTGTGTGTGTGTGTGTGTGTGTGTGTGTGCATGTATTTTTCTATCTATGTTTCTTTGGAATTTGCTGTCTTTGATACAAAGGAAAGGAGTAACTATTTATAGAATACAATATGAAATTAATTGTTGACAAGTGAACAGTAAATAGTGAATGATAAAAATGGAATCTTGATCTTGATAACGTCTGCCAACAATCTTGAGTTATTCTTGCTTCTTGTTGAGCTTTAACTGGAACCACGTCAAAAGCGAAACAGTATTGAGCACTAATGGACTTGGACTTATCATGAATTACTGCTATGATAAGTCATGTGTATGCTGATATATTAAATAATTTGTCTTGATGAGTCACATCGATATCCCAATGAGCTATCTTGAATGGTGACCCTAAATTATTACCCTTAACATAATTGTCTTTGATGGGCCACAATAATGAGTCAGTATATATGAACATGGCTCAATAGTATTTCAATATGTCAACATCGACATGACTCATCAGAATAATAATTCAAGATCAGTCCAAACTCTATTATTGCTCAATAGTATTTCACCTTTGATGTGGTTCCAGTCCAAGTTAAAGAAGAAGCAACAATAATTCATGATTGTTAGCAGATGTTATCAAGATCAAGATTCCATTATTATCATTCGATCTTTGCCATTCACGTACCAACAATTAATCCTATGTTATCTTCCATAAAGAGGTACTCCTTAGCTTTGTACCAAAGACGGCAAATTTCAGAGTGATGTAGAAAGAAAAATAAACAGACGATCAACCTAGGCGAGTAGAGGTAAGGGCCTAAATGCAGGCTTAATGCAAGGTCAGCAGAGTGACAAATTGATTTTATGCATAGTACAATTTTGAAATGATAATTGAAACGAGCTTGGAAATAATGAAATCGAAATGAACAAAACAAGTGATTAAAAACTTACTTTTATTTAAATGAATAAATCTTCGTACGAGGATTTATTTGAACCTCTTAGGAATGGAGTACACGGGAAGTAGTATCTTGGATAGCTGGAGAGAGTTTCAGAAGATAGAGAGAGTGTGTGTGTGTGTATTTTTTTTTGTCTATGTTGCTATGAAATTTAGCGTGTTAGATACAAAGTTATTGAGTAACCATTTATAGAATGCAATATAGAATTAATTGTTAACACATGAATGCTAAAGATTGAATGACAAAAATGGAATCTTCATCTTGATATCTACTAATAATCTTGAATTATTATTGCTTCTTGCTGAACTTGGATTGGAATCACAACAAAAGTGAAGCACTATTGAGAAATAGTAGGCTTTGGATTGATCTTGAATTATTATTCTGATGAGTCATGCTGATGCTGACATATCGAATAATTTGTCTTTACGAGTCATGATGTCCTGAAATTGGAAATAATGAAATTGAGATGAACAAAACAAGTAAATAAAAACTTTCTTTTATTTGAATGAATAAAACTTGATACAAGGATTGAAGTGAAGCTCTAAGGGATGTTGTACAAGTGAGATGGAGAAAGCTTAGATAGTTAGAGAGAGTTCAAGAGGATAGAGAGGACAGAGAGAAAGTGTGTGTGTGTATTTTTCTATCTATCAACAACAACAACAACAACACCTCCTAGTGTGGGTCCTGCTTTCGCGGGGTCTGGGGAGATCCCGCTGCAGTCAACTTTACCTCTACCAGTATTCCTACCCATAGAGAGGTTGATTCCAAGAGACCCACGAAAAATGTTTTGTGAAAAAGTTTTATAGAGGAAAGCGCTTGCAAAGCGTTTAAAGAGGAAAATCAGTACCAAAGAAGCTGAAGCTGAAAGAAAGCTGAAAGAACGCACCTCAATAATCCAAGTTAAGCAGCTGCCATCACTCCCAGAAAAAAAGCACAACCTGCATACGAGCACGACAGACCCCTACCAGCACTAAGCCACTACAGCTACTGACAACTACGGAGTCGCTTCTCTGTCATCTAAGATTCTAATCCTATGCCGCCACAGCCTTCTATCCTGAGCCAGGTCCTTCGTCAAACCCACTACTTTCAAGTCTTCTCTAATCACCTCATCCAAACTCTTCTTCGGTCTACCCTTTCCTCTCTTACCACCGGGGGGGTCGATCAACTCACACCTCCTCACTGAGGCGGCCATACTTCTCTTTTTCACGTAGCCGAGCCATCGAAGTCTTGATTCCATCATCTTCTCTTTTATGGGGGCCACTTTAGCTAAGTCCCTGATTACAACATTCCTAACTCTGTCCATTCTCGTAAAACCACACATCCACCTGACCATCCTTATCTCAGCTACCATCAACCTCTGAACCTGCATCTTTTTTAGAGGCCAACACTCCAATCCATATAGGACAACCGGTCGGACTACCATCCGATAAACTTTGTCTTTCAATCCTAAGGGCACCCTCTTGTTACACAGCACGCCTGAGGCAGACTTCCATTTTTGCCAGCCCACTCTTATGCACTGGTTAATGTCCTCGTCAATGTCCCCATTTTGCTGGATGATCGAACCAAGGTACTTAAACTTATCTACATTAGGTATCTGTCTCCTATCCAAGGTGACTTCTCCCCCCTCTTCTATCCTTCCACTGAAACAACAATGCAGGTATTCTGTTTTCGATATACTTAATCTAAAACCTCTAGCTTCCAACGTAAGCCACCAGCTCTCCAACTTGTCATTCACCCCCTGCCTGGTCTCATCGATAAGAACAATGTCATCTGCAAAAAGCATACACTAAGGGACCTCATCCTGAATCCCTCTAGTAAGTTCATCTAAAACTAAGGTGAAAAGGAACGGGCTTAGGGCTGAGCCCTGATGCAGACCCATACTAACATCGAAGTCATTTGAGACCCCTCCTGGCGTCCTAACACTCGTCCGCCTTCCCTCGCACATATCCTTAATCACACGAATATACACGGGCGACACCCCTTTTTTCCAAACCGCTCCATAACACTTCCTGTGGGACTCTATCATATGCTTTTTCTAGATCAATGAACACCATATAGAGATCCACCTTTCTATCCCTGTACAAACCCATAAGCCTTCTGAGAAGGTAAATCACCTCTATAGTCGACCTGCCTGGCATAAAACCAAATTGATTCTCTGAAATTGCAACATCTCTTCGCAACCTTGTCTCAATCACCCTCTCCCATAGCTTTATAGTGTGGCTGAGCAACTTGATACCCCTAAAATTATTACAGTCTTGAATATCCCCTTTGTTTTTGTACAGGGGCATGACCGTACTAGCCCTCCATTCTCTGGGCATCTTAGCAGTCCTAAAAATGACATTGAAAAACTCTGATAGCCACTCTAAACCTGCTTTCCCCAAACACTTCCAAACTTCCATCGAAATCTGGTCCGGACCCTCTGCCTTCCCATTCGCCATCTTCTTCAAGGCCTCCTTAATCTCATCCTTTGTTATATGGCCATACACTCATGGGTCAATACGCCTATCACTACCTTCTCCGCCCTTACTACAGGCTTCTCCCATCCCTTCCCTATTAAGGAGTTTAGCAAAGAACCTTTGCCATGTCTCCTTGATTTCAGCATCCTTATACAACACCTTACCATCTTCATCCTTGATACACCTCACCACACCTAGATCCATAGTCTTCCTTTCCCTAGCCCTTGCCAGTTTAAAAACTTCCTTCTCCCCCTCCTTGGTCCCCAATCTATGATACAGTTTATCAAAAGCCAGGCTCTTTGTTACTGCCACAACTTTCTTGGCAACCTTCTTAGCCGCCTTATATCTAATACTCTTAGTCTCCCTTTCTTCATCAGAGCCACTATTCATGACCTTTGCGTAAGCCTCTTTTTTCTCCTTGACCTTCTCCTTTACCTCCTCGTTCCACCACCAAGCACCCTCCATCTTGTTGCCACCTCTCCTGGACAAACCTAGGATTTCCTTAGCCGACATTCAAATACAATCTGTCATAGCCTCCCACATTGAATCTGCATCTTCAACCCTCCTCCAAGCTCCTTCCTTAGTAATCCCCTCTGCTATTAACCTCGCGTTCTCCTTTGTGATGGTCCACCACTTAACTCTGGGGTCTCCTACTCTTATCTTTTTCCTCTTTGAACACTTAAACTCTGCATTCAGAACCAGCAACCTATGTTGCGTTCCCAGATACTCGCTAGGGATCACCTTACAGTTCTTACACGATCTCCAGCTATCCGTCCTCGCTAGGAAGTAATCGATTTGGGTCCTGCAGGAGCCGCTCTTGAAGATCACTAAGTGATCCTCCTTCTTCTTGAAAAAGGAGTTGACCACCAACAAATCAAAGGCCACCGCAAAGTCCAGCACAGAAACCCCTCCCGTGTTTCTCTCTCTGAAACCAAAACCCCCGTGATCCGAAACGTACCCAACTGATTCCGCGCCTATATGGCCGTTAAAGTTGCCTCCTATGAAGTGTTTCTCGCTCCGAGGTATATCTTGGATGACCATATCCAAATCCTCCCAAAAAAGCTTCTTAATGTCATCTGGCAAGCCTACTTGCGGCGCATAAACACTAACCACATTCACAAAAGCTGAACCCACCAAAACCTTAATGGCCATAATCCGGTCGCTCTTACGCTACACTTTGACCACTAAGTCCACCAGCTCCTTCTCAACCAAGATTCCGACTCCATTCTTCGCCTTGATTGACCCCGAGTACCAAAGATTGTAACCATCAATCTCTCTAGCTTTACCTCCCACCCACTTCGTCTCTTGAACACACGCTATGCTAATCTTACGCCTACGCAAAGACTTAACTATTTCTATTGACTTACCAGTAAGAGACCCAATATTCCAAGACGCTAGGCGCACCTTCCGTAGCCCTACACCCCTCCTAACCCCATTAACCCCCGGAGGACCGGTTGAAGTTGCTACATAGCTCACCACAAACGGAGACGACTACTATGCAAGAGAAAAACCTAAATAATAATTAAAACACAGGAGAAAACAAAAATGAAGGCAATAAAACTAGAGGAAGCAACAATGCTAATAATACAGAAGAGGCCCCCCTACAACAAGGGAAAAGGATAAAAGCAGTGAACCAAAACCCTAACTAATAATCTAAATCCAACAAGACCCAGAAGCAATACTTAGAAAAAGCAATAGAGAAAGAACTAGCAACAAATGATCTGAATGATAAGGTCAAGGATAGTGATAAAAAGACGCATTGCTTAACAAAACTAACAAAGCTAACAAATTAATAATATTATTAGTAATAGTGGTAATAATAATAGTAAAGTTAGTAACAACGATTGTACTAAAAAAAGTAGTAGAATGGAAAAGGGTTAGAAAGGTTACTAATATTTTAGTACTCTTAGTAAAATTAATAATAATATTAAAATAGCCAAAGGTAAAATAAACAAATAGAATAATTATGTGCAATGAATAAAGAAAAGGCCAGAATAAACTGTGTAAAGGAAATTTAATAGCCAACAGCAAGCCAAGGAAAGCAATACTATGATAAACTTCTCTATCCTACAATCTCCCCACCTGCTTCCTACTCAAACCTCCAAGAAAAATGGATAAACAACCTAAAGAAAACCACTAACAGGAACCGATAAAACCATGAACTTGACCACAATGGATTAACACCATAAGGAAGAATTAATAATAAATTCAGTACTTGGACAATTTGTGACTGACGAAAGCAATGAATTCAAGTTCAATGTTACGAATTTAACAGAATTGAAACAATACTCACTCGAAATAATTCAGTACTCAGGCAAGGGACTGAATTCTAAGGTTTCAGTTTTGAGGTAGATGAAGAAGCTGCGCTGGACAAGAGAGAACACGAGGCCTTCGAGGTCGCGGGTCTCGTTCAGCAGAGCGAAATAATCCTTGCAATTTTTCAACAGAGAGTTCGCTAATTGCAAACTGTGTGATCAAATCCTCTGCCCAGCTGCTGAAACACCCAAATAAATCCTGTGTGGCTCTCCAATTTGGAAATTGAAGCAAACCCAGTTGAGTTCTTCCAGAATCAAATCTCAATAACTTGAATCCGGGGCTAAAAAAAAAAATGGAATCTTTACTTTGAAATTTGTTGTCTTTAATAGAAATCTAAGGACTACCTATTTATAGAATACAACATAGAATTAATTGCTGACACATGAATGGTAAAGATTGAATGATGAAAATGGAATCTTGATCTTGACAACGTCTGCTGACAATCTTGCATTATTGTTGCTTCTTGTTGAATTTTGACTGGAACCACGACAAAAGTTAAACTATACTGAGCATTAATGGACATGGGTTGATATTGAATTATTGCTTTGAAAAGTCATGCCGATGCTGACATATCGAGTAATTTGTCTTGATGAATCACATCGATATCCTGATGACCTATCGTGAATAGTGACCCTAAATTATTTCCTTTAACATAATTGTCTTTGATGGGTCACAATGATGAGTCAATATATATGAAGAATGACACGTTGAATAGTGACATCTTGCATAATTGCAATGGCTTTGATTGCTTGATTTGATGAGTCATACCTTCCGGGGCTTTTGAGTCGGGATAGGTGTGAAATTATTGATTCCTCCAAAACAATTTATTAGTAATAAATGTTTTTTTCTTGTTTTTTTAAATAAACAGAATGAGTAGGAAATCAACTTATTTAGTAATCGTCATTCATATATACTGACCCATCATTGTGACTCATCAAAATCAATTATGTTCAAGGCACTTATGCAAGGTCACTATTCAAGACAGGTCATTAGGATATCAACATGACTCATCAAGATAAATTATTCAATATGTCAGCATCAACACGATTCATGAGAACAATAATTCAGGATCTATCCAAAGCACATTATTGCCCAACACTATTTCACTTTTGACGTGGTACCAATCCAAGTTCAAGAAGAAGCAACAATAAGACATTATCAAGATCAAAATTCAAGTATTATCATTCAATCTTTACCATTCACGTATCGATAATTATTTCTATATTAAATTCTATAAAAAGGTACTCCTTAGCTTCGTATCAAAGACGGTAAATTTCAGAACGACGTAGATAGAAAAATACACACATGATCAACCTAGATGGGTAGGGGTAAGGGCCTATATGCGGGCTTAATGCAACAGGAGCGAAGTGACAAATTGATTTGATGCACTATATAATTTTGAAATGATAATTCAAACGAACTTGGAAATAATGAAATTGAAATGAACAAAACAAGTGACTAAAAACTTACTTTAATTTGAATGAATAAATCTTCGTACATGGATTGATTTGAACCTCTTGGGGATGGTGTACAAGCAAAATAATATCTTGTATAGCTGGAGAGAGTTTGAGATAATAGAGAGAGCATGTATGTGTATTTTTCTGTCTACGTTGCTGAGAAATTTGGCACGTTTGATACAAAATTGAGGAGTGACTATTTATAGAATACAATATGGAATGAATTGCTAACACATGAATGGTAAAGATTGAACGATAAAAATGAAATCTTTATCTTGATAACGTCTGCCGATGATCTTGAATTATTACTGCTTCTTGTTGAACTTGGACTGGAATCACATTGAAAGTGAAGCAGTATTGAGAAATAATAGCCTTTAGACTGATCTTGAATTATTGTTCTGATGAGTCATGCTGATGCTGACATATCGAATAATTTGTCTTTATGAGTCACAATATCCCGAAATTGGAAATAATGAAATTGAAATGGACAGAACAAGTGAAGAAAAACTTACTTTTATTTGAATCAATAAAACTTGATACAAGGATTGAATTGAAGATTTTAGGGATGTTGTACAAGGGAGATGGAGAAAGCTCGAATAACTAGAAAGAGTTTGAGAGGATAGAGAAAGTGTGCGTGTGTGTATTTTTCTGTCAATGTTGCTTTGAAATTTGTTGTCTTTGATACAAAGCTAAGAAGTACCTATTTATAGAATACAATATCGAATTAATTGGTGACACGTGAATTGTAAAGATTTAATGATGAAAATGGAATCTTAATCTTAGTAATGTCTGCCGACAATCTTGAATAATTCTTGCTTCTTGTTGAATTTTGACTGGAACCATACAAAAGTTAAATTGTATTGAGCGTTAATGGACATGGACAGATATTGAATTATTGCTTTGATAAGTCATGCTGATGCTGACATGTTGAATAATTAGTCTTGATGAGTAAGATCAATATCTTTATGAGCTATCTTGAATAGTGAACCTAATTATTGCCTTGAACATAATTGTCTTTGATGTGTCACAATGATGAGTCAGTATATATAAATAGTGACACATTGAATAATGACATCTTGCATGATTGCAATGGCTTTGATTGCTTGATTTGATGAGTTATCCCTTCCGGACCTTTTGAGTTGGGATAGCTTTGAAATGATTGATTACTCCAAAACAATTTAGTAGTAATAAAGTTTTTTTCTTTTTTTTTGAATAAACAGAATGAGTAGGAAATCGACTCATTTAGTAGTCGCCATTCATATATACTCACCCATCATTGTAACTCATCAAAGACAATTATGTTCAAGGTACTTATGCAAGGTCACTATTCATGACAAGTCATTGGGATATCAACATGACTCATCAAGATAAATTACTCAATATGTCAACATCAGCATGACTCATTGGAGCAATAATTCAAGATCAGTCCAAAGTCCATTATTGCTCAACACTATTTCACTTTTGACGTGGTTCCGGTCCAAGTCAAAGAAGAAGCGACAATAATTCATGATTGTCGATAAATGTTATCAAGATCAAGATTCCATCATTATCATTCAATCTTTACCATTCACGTGTCAGTAATTAATTCCATACTATATTCAACAAATAGGTGCTCCTTAGCTTTGTATAAAAGGGGGCAAATTTCAGAGTGGTGTAGACAGAAAAATACACACACGAGCGACCTAGGCTGGTAGAGGTAGGGCGTAGATGCGGGCTTAATGCAAGGGAAGCGGAGTGACAAATTGATTTGATGCACAGTACAATTTTGAGATGATAATTGAAATGAACTTGGAAATAATGAAATTGAAACGAACAAAACAAGTGATTAAAAACTTACATTTGTTTGAATGAATAAATCTTTGTACAAGGATTGATTTGAATCTCTTGGGGATGGAGAACAAGGGAAATGGCATCTTGGATAGCTCGAAAGAGTTTGAGAGGATAGAGAGAGTATGTATGTTTAATCTTTACCATTCACGTATCAACAATTAGCTCTATATTATATTTCATGAATAGGTACTCCTTAGCTTTGTATCGAAGATGACTAATTTTAGAGTGGCGTAGATAGACAAATACACAGACGATCGACTTAGGTGGGTAGGGGTAAGGGCCTAGATGCGGGCTTAATGCAAGGGGAGCGGAGTGACAAATTGATTTTGTCCAATGTTCAATTTTAAAATGATAATTGAAACAAACTTGGAAATAATGAAATTGAAATGAACTAAACAAGTGATTAAAAACTTACTTTAATTTGAATAAATAAATCTTCATGCAAGGATTGATTTGAACCTTTGGGGCACTGAGTACAAGGGAAATGGTATGTTAGATAGCTGGAGAGAGTTTGAGAGGATAGAGAGAATGTGTATGTGTATTTTTCTATCTATGTTGCTATGAAATTTGGCATGTTTGATACAAAGTTAAGGAGTAACTATTTATAGAATAAAATATAGAATTAATTGTTAACACATGAATGGCAAAGATTGAATGATAAAAATGGAATCTTAATCTTGATAACGTCTGCCGATAATCTTGAGTTATTGTTACTTCTTATTGAACTTGGACTGGAACTACATCAAAAGTGAAACAGTATTGGGAAATAATAAACTTTGGATTGATATTGAATTATTATTCTAATGAGTCATGCTGATATTGAAATATCGAATAATTTGTCTTTATGAGTCGTGATATCCTGAAATTGAAAATAATGAAATTGAAATGAACAAAACAAGTGAATAAAAACTTCCTTTTATTTGAGTGAAAAACACTTGATATACAAGGATTGAATTGAAGCTCTTAGGGATGCTGTACAAGGGAGATGTAGAAAGCTTGGATAGCTACAGAGAGTTTGAGAGGATAGAGAGAGTGCGTGTGTGTATGTTTTTTTCCGTCAATGTTGTTTTGAAAATTGCTTTCTTTGATGCAAAGCTAAGGAGTACTTATTTATAGAATACAATATAAAATCAATTGTTGACATGGGAATAACAAGAATAAGATTCCATTATTATCATCAATCTTTTCCATTCACATATCAACAATTAATTCTATATTCCATAAATAGGTGCTTCGTAGGTTCGTATCAAAGATGACAAATTTCAGAGCAACATAGATAGAAAAATACACATACGATCGACCAAGGGTGGTAGAGGTAACAGCGTAGATACAGGATTAATGCAAGGGGAGCGAAGTGACAAATTGATTTTGTGCAAAGTAACTCTTTGAAATGATAATTGAAATGAAATTGGATATAATAAAATTAAAATGGACAAAACAAGTGAATGAAAACTTTCCTTTGTTTGAGTGAATAAATCTTCTTACAAGGATTGATTTGAACCTCTTGGGGATGCAGTACACAGGATATGGCGACTTGGATAGCTAGAGAGAGTTTGAGGGGATAGAGAGAGTGCGTCTATGTGTATTTTTCTTCCTTTGTTGCTCTGAAATTTCGCATGTTTGATACAAAGATAAGGAGCACATATTTATAGAATACAATATAGAATTAGTTGCTGACACGCGAATGACAATGATTTAATGATAAAAATGGAATCTTGATCTGGATAATGTATGTTGATAATCTTCAGTTGTTATTGTTTCTTATTGAAGTTGGACTGGATCTATGTCAAAAGTGAAACAGTATTTGGAAATAATGGACTTTGGACTGATATGGTATTATTATTATGATGAGTCACACTGATACTGACATATTGAATAATTTGTATTGATGAGTCATGATATCTTGAAATTGGAAATAATGAAATTGAAATGAACAAAACAAACAAGTGAATAGAAACTTACTTATATCTGAATGAATAAAACTTGATTCAAGGATTGAATTGAAGCTCTTGAGGATTTTGTATAAGGGAGATGGAGAAAGCTTGGATAGCTATAGAGAGTTTAACAAGAGAGAGAGAGAGAGAGAGAGAGAGAGAGAGAGAGTATTTTTCTATCTATGTTACTTTGAAATTTCTTGTCTTTGATACAAAGCTAAGGAGTACCCATTTATAGAACACAATATAGAATTAATTGTTGACACATCAGCGGTAAAGATTGAATGATAAAAATGGAATCTTGATCTTGATAACGTCTGCCGACAATCTTAAATTATTTTTGCTTCCTGTTGAACTTTGATTAGAACCACGCCAAAAATGAAATAGTATTGAGCATTAATGGACTTGGATTGAACTGGAATTATTGCTCTGGTAAGTCATGTTGATGCTGACATATTGAATAATTTATTTTGATAAGTCACGTCGATAAAATGATGAGCTATCTTGAATAGAGACTTTAAGTTATTGCATTGAACAGAATTGTCTTTGATGAGTCACAATGATGAGTCAGTATATATGAATAGTGGCAAGTTGAATAGTCACATCTTGCATAATTGCAATGGCTTTGATTGGTTGATTTGACGAGTCTTCCCTTCCAAGGCTTTTGAGGTTGGATGGGCGTGAAATGATTGATTCCTCCATAACAACTTAGTAGTAATAGTTTTTTTTTTGTTTTTTTTGAATAAAAAAATAAGTAGGAAATCGACTGTTTTAGTAATCGCCACTCATGTACACTGACCCATCATGTGACTCATCAATGACAATTATGTTCGAGGTACTTATGCAAGGTCACTATTCGAGACAGGTCATCGAGATATCAACATTACTCATTAAGATAAATTTTTCAGTATGTTAGCATCAACATGACTCGTTAGAACAATAATTCAAGATCAGTCCAAAGTCTATTATTCCTCAATACTGTTTCGCTTTTGACGTGGTTTCAATGCAAGTTCAACAAGAAGCAAAAATAATTCAAGTTTATCGACACACGTTATCAAGATCAAGAGTTCATTTTTATTGGTTGATTAAATATTGGCTGAATCAATATTAGGCATCGGTAAGCATGATTTAGCGATTATTTATTTTCTTAATGTTAGGAAAATTTAATCCTGAGCCCTATAAAATTTTTGATGCAACTTTGTATTATTTTGAGCCCAAAATCAAGCCCAAAACCAACCATTTAAACCCAAAACAACAAGGCATATGTTACTTGCCAATTTATTTCAATTAATGGCTATGCTTTGTGATTAATTTTAATTAGTAAAAAGGTACTTTATGACTCTAAATTTTCAGCCATACTTAAGCTAACATTCAACCAAGTGACTCATCAAAAATTCACATAAACAAAATGAAGAGATAAGCTCTCCATTGCTCCGTCTCTTGTTCAACCTAAAATTATGATATTTTATACCCTGTTATCATCTAATATTTGCTCTAAATAAATTATTAAATTAGATTTTTATTATCTAATACTTGTTTTAGCTTTTTAATAACACTTTTGTTTATTTTGTAGGGATTGAAAATAACTTGAAGAAAATAAATAAATTTACTCAAACAAGTGCTACGACTGGAGCAGATTGAAGCATACAAGCGCCCAGTCTGCTTCCTTCCTCTTCCCCGTGGCCCATTTAGTGGGAGCCCAGCCCGGCCTAGCAACCGAAGCCCACACAGTTCCCCCCCCCCCCCTTCTCTTCTTTCTTTTCCTTTCTTTTCTTCCTTTGGGCCGGTCCCTTTCTTTCTCTTTTCCTGGCCCAGGCGCTGCCCATCTTCTCCCCAGCCTGCTCCATCTCTCCCACTTAAGTGAGACCAACGTGCCTTGCACGTGACCTCTAGCCCCCCTCCCCATTTCTCTTCTTCTTCCTCGTTCTGCCTAGAAACCCAGAACCCGAACAGGCCCCCCACCTCGACGCTTTATCTTCATCTCCTCACCATAACCGTCCTCACTCTCTCTCTCTCCCCTCATTCATTTTCCATCATCA
The DNA here is from genome assembly GCA_017589665.1 of Selenicereus undatus. NCBI lineage: Eukaryota > Viridiplantae > Streptophyta > Magnoliopsida > Caryophyllales > Cactaceae > Selenicereus > Selenicereus undatus. The sequence goes on from JACYFF010031959.1 coordinate 30,262,319, forward strand.
TTACCATCATTACTCATTCGGTTACAAGGAGTTAATGAAGGCAACCCAAGGGGACTAAGGAGGCGACTTAAGGAGCTTCAAAGAAGGCTCGAATGGCAGAAAAGAGGAGGAGGGGCGTAGAGATTTCAGTAGGAGTTGTATTAGAACTTTCTTTCCTCAAGTTTCAGTTTTCGTTTTGGTGTTTTCAGATCCTATTTACAATTTCACAAATTACTACTATTGAGCTTGCGTTCATCGAATTCGAATTAAGCTTTCTGATTTGGTTCGAATAGTTCTGAATTAGGTTTGAATTAACGTGAGTCGCAATTGAGATTGATTCAGTTTAATGGTACTTGGTTATGGCCATGTGAAGGTTCTTGCTTCTGATATGGGCTTTGTCTTTGCTCTTGGGTTTGTTTGCTCTGTTTCATTCCTTCGTTCTCTCTCCTCTGTTTCGTTTTCTGATTTCAGGAATAATTACAGCTAAGTGTTGGTCGCTCACTTTATTTGCAGTTTGTCTTCTATTTTATAGATTATTTTCATTGGTACTCAATTTAATAATTTTGTTTCATATTTAACTTAAATATTTGGTAATTAGCTCAATTTAATTTGAATTAATTTTGATCTTGGGTTAGCACATATACAACTTAGTAACTCAATTTCACATCCATCCCTGAGGACGATACCCGCGATTCGTACAACGATAAACCGTGTGCTTGCGGAATTTCACAACATCTCTCTCCTACAATAGTGCTTGCAGAACAGGGACAACAGCTACTGCCCTTTGTGCTCCCATTTTTTGTGGTTTCCGGTCACTTTTCCAGCCACGTACCCCCTGGCTCCCCCGACTTCTCCTTGGTACCAACTATCATAGCCAACCACCAAGATCACTCAAAACATCCCCCTCTTCCCTCTAATTCAAGCCCAAAGTAAGGTATACCCAAAATCCTAATTTGTTATATCTTGAGTTTTATGGTTGTTTTATTTATGGGCTATGTTTGCATGATCAAATTGATAGTTATTATGCAATTTTTATTGAGTTTGAAGATGTTTGGAGTTATGGGTATTTGATCAAGAACATGATCAAGTGACTTGAAATTAAGCAAGTATGAGTTTGAGCTTGTTTATGTATCTTGTTGTGATTTGTGTTAAAAATCATGGAAAATATGATGTTAGATGATCATTTTGAAGCCAATTATGGTTATTTGGATGTTGACTTGAATGAACAAGAATTAGGGTGTTCATGATCATGTTTGATTTAAGTGAGTTTTTGTATTAAAAATGTTCATTTAGATCACATGAGGTGATTTATGATGTTGCATATGTTATTGGATTGAAACTGAATCTTGGATGATTGTGAAGTAAAAATTGTGGATTTTGGCTATCTAAAGTGATGTTGAGGGTCACCCATGGTTTGGTAATTTCAACAAGTGATTTTAGATGGTAATTATGTGAAAAAGGAGGATAACAAGGTAGCTAGCAAGCTGTGAAGGGTCCCAAAATAGGGGTTTGTTCCAGAAAAAACTGGCAATTCGTGGCTAGTCGAAAAATTATGAATTTAGGTGGGAAGCTAGATCAATGAGTTTTCGTTCAAATGGATTTTGAATCACCTTATCCCAAGGTCCGTCGACAAAGCTATGGTTGTTTTGCTAGAACTGTGCAGGTTTAATCAAAACTGACACACTTGTGTCCTAACCCCATTTTGGGAACCCTATTGTAGGAATCATATTTTGTATTGTATATGAAAGTTTTTTGAAACTTCCTAATCTTTCCATATTGTGGTTTTAGGTCTCTATTTGAAGTCAAGGGTGAAAGTTATGAATTTTTGAAGTGAACTAACCTGCTTTGGTGCAAAATGGGCTATTGTTGCAATTTCTGTGCAGCGTATACTTGAAGGAAAATTCTGAAACTTTTACTGTAGATTGTCCATACTATTTTTGAATTTTCTATTAGATTTCATGAATTTTGGTTGAGTATTTTAAGTTTGATGATTTTTGAAAGCATTTTGAGTAATTATGTAAAGAGTAATAATAAAGATTGAGTGAGATTGATCATGCACTCATTTTATGTATTTTGGGCCAGGCAAGGTTATTTCAGGGGGAAATGAATATTTATGAACTTTCATAGAGCTTTTAGCTTGATTAATGAGAAACAAGAAGACAAGTATACAATTTGGGTGCTTGTTTATGAGCTTTGAATCAATTATGAATTTTACAAAGAAGATACCCAGTTAGTGAGCTTAATAGCTTCTATTGAGTTCAATGACTCATTGAGGTGGAATTCTTTAGCTAATGGATTCACGAATGAAATATGGGAATTGGGGAGAATTTTTGACTCAGAAATCATATTTATCAGACTAAGTTATTACAGTTCATGCTATTTTGAACCAAGATATATCTCTCTTGGCTTCAAACCTTTATTACTTACTCAATTCAGAATGTATCGAATGTATTTATCAAGCCAATCTATTGTACTAGCTGTTGTCTTGAACCAAACTATACATCAACGAGCCTTAACCTCGTATCAGTAGCCTATCTTAGAAAAGGCCACAACCAGTCTCTCATTTGTCACCATCAAGGCCTTTTCCTTTGTAATCTCATTTATCTCATTGTGGTCTACTTTGCTTTCATTCACTTTATATCAGATTTAATTACTTTTATTAATTCAATTTGAAGTTATATTGAAATACCATTTAATTACTCAATTTCTATTGCACATACTTACTCAATTATGTGAGTAAGGATCATTTACTAACTACACAAACCTATAATGACATTTATGAAATAAAATCGAGGCCTAGTTATCATTCTCCGTTATGCATAAGTGTTATCAAGTCAGAACATATTTATCAAGTCATATGACATTTATGAAACAGCTGACTTTTATCAAGTTAGATGGCATTTTTAAAGACTCAAGGTACGTCCATTGCCTGTATCTTCAGAAAGCAGAACATGTTTATCAAGTTACAACTCTTAATCAGTTTATCAATGAATCAGTTTATACAGTGATTTTCCATTTAACTTGTGACCCCATCAGTTATCATCTATAGGGCGTCAGCCCATCATATACCCACGTGGCTTCAGGCCAACTGTTGATCGAATTGGCAGGTGTACACCTATGTATGGATCATATCATTGCAAGGGGTTCACATCTAGATAATAATGAGCAATTCAGTTTCATATTACTTTCATTTTCATTGTTACTGCCAACTAAATGAATTGCAAAGGTGGGTACCCATCAACAGTGTTTTTACGCTCATTTTACAATATAGGAATGCATGTACTGAGTTTTAGCTCACTTTTTGGAATTGTTTCATGTTTTCCATTTTAGGTGATGAAGTATCACATCTTTCTCCATTTAGCAAGCCCTTTTGGAAGTCAATAGATGCTCACAGTGGATTCAACATCGCATGAATATTGGCATCAACCTCAGGGTCAAGTTGGGTCTATATTCAATACACTTGTGTAGGGTGGAGTGCGAGTTAGCACATGGTATGATTAAGTCAATGGTATTAAAGTTGAACTATTATGGACTTTGGTCTTGAAGTGTTTCAATTTAATAGATTTTGTGATTGTGAACATGAGTTGCAAGATTAAATGGTTTTAGTGAGCCTTGTCCTCATTAGGACGGCGATAACGCCTTCTATTATTATGTTTTCCACTGCAATCTTCCGTAAATCATGTCATTAGCATTTTGGGGGCATTACAGATCTGGTATCAGAGCCAAGGTTTTAAGGGCTACTGTGAGCTATCAAGTGTTTATGAGTTAGCGATAAAGGTGTGTATGAGTTATGTTGGACTAGTTAAATGAGCTATTAACTATAAGTTCATATGTATGGGCATATATGGAGGAACCATTTTCATTTGGGCGACTCAATCATTTGGTAGCATCCTCAGATTCGAGCATTAGCAAAGTGGAGTGTGGAACCATTTGGATCACCTGTTAGTAAGAGATGCTCTTATTTATATGGGAGCTTTATTGTATGTTTCATTTCTCTTATTTGTTTAGATTATGGCAATCGTCCACTAAGGGTGTATGACCCGTTGAGTTATGAACTCCGACGTGTGACCGTTGAGCTATTGAAGTATTTCTCTCCATTTCAAGTATCCATTGTAAGGCTTTAAGCCTGGATTTTAGTCAATTTTTAGGCGAAACTCTGTCCATTTTGCCCCGGGATTTGAGAGTCTTATTGAGGTGTGTTAATATACCTAACCTTGGCTACAGTGATGATTGAAACCCGATGTGGTGATGCCATTTGCAACTTCTTAAGGGAGTAATACAGTGTCAAGTTATATGTAAACATCTAGATGAGGAAATGCCTTGTGGGGGCAATATCTTTGAGGTGAACCAGTATGAGATAAACACTACAATGAGTGCTTATGTAAGGTGATAACAATTAGTAGCTTATGGTTTGCTGTTTGGCATTATATGTGTGGTAGAAATAAGATTCAGCTGCCATGTATAGGAATTATCTGGTCTTAACACTAAGACCTTACATCAGCAATACTCCCATTACTTCCTCTTATTAACTCATTTCTGCCTTAGTTACCTTGAATTGTTCAGAGGCATCATTTCTTTGCCACTAACACTCTCTTGATTTGTAATGGAGTGTTTATGAAAATTCTCATATGTGGTATGTGGGGAGTTCTTCAAACACATCTGAGCAACCTTTCTTATAGGCAATTCAAACCCTGACGTTTAATTCTCAGTTTCCATAATAGAGCCTATAATGACCCTCGGTGTGCGTTATTGTGTGATTTGCAGTTCTTCCTAAGCATATTTGACCCATTGTACTTGCAGTTCAGTGATCATTATGTTCATATTTTTACTGTCACCTACTTTAACTTTTTACTTTTATTTGGACACTATTCATTTATTGCCTGCACAACCTTTGGTTGCTTCAGACCCAGTCATTGAGCTACCTTTCAGCAATTAAATGGATCCATATTGTTCGTGTTTCTATAGCACCGTAACGTCATGTTGGCATACTAATCTATGGCTGTGACAGCATGTCGTTACTCAAATTATTTTGGAAATCCTTTCTTTACTAGTACAGCCATCTTATTAATAATAAACATCGATTTGTGCTATTTTCATCTGCCAACAGTTTCGAAGTTTATATGCCTACCCAAGACTTCCATTTACTGCAAAATGTTTTATTGATGGATGTCATCACGTTCAGTCATAAGACTGACTCCTTCATCTTGACGTATTATCCTTTCAAACACCAGATGAATAAAATTTCCCTTCTGGTAGTGTTGACCCTTATCTTCATCATTCTACTCACATACGGATACCGTATGACTTTTCAAAAGCCGTCAACTTCATAACATCGTTCATTTACTTCACTATGATGACCATCATGAATAAACTGCATGTCTTGTATATGCAGGTCATTTATCGGCCTTACCTCTTTCATTACGAATCTTCATCCCTTCATTCATTTAGCTTACATGTCGGTCCTTTATAACCAATAAAGAAATATCTTTGCAAGAGTTAATGGTGTGGCTACATCTCTTTACACTTTAGATCGTCCCCCTGTCTTTTAAATTTACTGAGACCAGTAGGTAGTTGAATGTGTCATCTTTTATAAGTATGCCTCTATTAGTATTGCTGGAACCATATTCATTGGGCATTCAATCCAGTTTGATTGGCACACCTTGTTATCATTATGGGGATGAACTAACTGTGTACTTATATAAGATAACTTGTAAAGATCTTAAGGTTAGCTTGAGAAATGAGGAAAGACTAGACGTGTGTTTCTATGGACCGAGGGAAGAAAAACCCTATTTCTGCCCTAACTATGTTGTGTAAGCAAGTAAGTTACTGTGTCAGTGTTATGTCAGCCACACTCAGTATATCCATATCTATATTTACAGTTGGTGGATTTACAAATGTTCTATCTGAGGACTATCAGGACTATTTCTCCTTAAGAAAGATTCATTTTCATATCAACCAAACTCTTTATGCTCAACCCATTTTTAAAACCCTCATCATATGACAACCAATAGAGTTCAAAGAATTAAAGATTCAGTGGATGAGTTGTAAGGAATTTATTTGACCAAGTGTGTCCCCATGGGGAACCTCAGGTTCATATGAAGGAGAAAGACAGAATCTTATGGTTGTACACTGTGTACAGAAAGTTGCACAAGATCACTATCAAAATAAGTGCCCTATACCTTGAACAAATGATTTATAGGATTAACTGCCAACAACAGAAGTCTTTTCCAGGAATGATTTGAGGTCCGGATATCACACCTAAACCATGCAACCACAGTTTATCTTTTACAGGAATACCTTTTTATCGTAATTCTTGGAATTGTTTGCTTGTCTCATCTTCAAAACTTAATACAATCCAATATTGTTTAATCTCCCTTGCATTTCAACCCGATATTTCCTATTAGTGTGATCTTCCATGTCTTTACAAACCCATTGTTAAATGTGCAATACATTTTTGTTCGACCTTATATGGTTGTCAATATTCCGGTGCTCTTGACCTTCACCATCTCTATTTCATAATCATAAGTTATGTAGCTAATTCCACTGAGAGTCGATTCACACATCCACCTTACATCTCATTTATTTATAATGATAAGCTCGTATAACTTGTTCTGAATCCATCATGTAATTCAAATCTCATTGGTGTAGGTGATTGAGAATGCATAATTCCCTTACTCTCTTTATTTTGAACTTCAACTCCCACACATATATCTTACATTCTGATAAATAAACTTTCGCATTCCCTATTTAATCTTATTGTTGTACTCGAATTGACTTCATATGAGTAAACGCATGTTCCTATTGTACCATGCTCAATCTATTTATCTATCCATTAGCACTTTACCCGTCTAATCCATTTATCTATCCGTTACACTTTGCTTGTCCAATCTGTTTGTCTATCTATTGCACTTTGCTTATCCAATCTATCTATCTATTTATTGCATATTGCTTGTCCCATCTATCTATTGCATTTATCTTGTTGCTTGTAGCTATAAAGTCACCTAGTTAAAGCTCAATTGCTTGTCATCTTGCTTCCAATTCATCGGTTAAACCCGAGTATAACCGTGCCATATTTCTCCTTGGTTGATTATTTATTCGACCCTTTATGATCCATATTTATAAACCACAATTATTGCAACATTATATTTCAGAATTCATGATACATTTATAGTTATCTTTATTCTAACCACCCCATGATAATCTCTCCTTTATTAGCATTTTCTAGTCTCATTGTTCATTTCTTTTGTATGCAATGATTCGGTTGGCTAAGAATTTCATCTCTCTCATCCTAAACCATGGTCATTTGATTGCCCATTATCAACCAGGAGCAGATCCTTGAGTAGTCTGATGATGGGAGATCATGTGATGCATTAGGAATATCAATGAGGACATTTTGAAAAGGGCATAATCTCAAGCACTGTCTAATTATATTGGAGTGAGCCAGAAGAAACATTGAGTACAAGGTCAGAGCTAACCCAAGCAAGCATTAAGAGGGAAAATTCAAGTACATGTTGAGGTGATACAAGGTCGACAAAAGAATTGTGCTGGAAAAACAAGGAAATAACCAAAGTCTCATATGGGTTATGAAGTATTTCAAAAGGCTTTTCTAGTCAAGGTAGTAAGAGACCGACTATCCGAGGACAATTAGGAACTAGTTACTTGGGGCCTTATGATTCATTGAAAGGTTAAATCCTGCAGCTTGTTGACTGCACCTACCTATTGGACCCAAACACGTATATAACGTGTTTTATAGCTCGTAATGGTATCAGAGTACTTATTAGGAAATGCAATGGTTTTCATACTTATTAGTGGTCAAGGCAAAGAACAAGTAGAGTAGAGTACCTCCTTTGCAGCAACAAGTTTTTTTCTTTTGAAGAGAATATCAATTTTGAACCAAAGTAATCGAGCCAGTGAAGTCACTGAGGATCTAGATACTCGACCGCAGGATTAAGCAGCTATGCACTTTGGGCTAATCATACCTTTTTGGAAGGAAGCAATGAAAACCAACTATCCATACTTGAGGCGACATTGCATACACGAATGAGCTTCATAAGTTTCGAGGACAAAACTCTTTAAGGGGAGAAGGCAGTAATAGGCCAACCCTAAACCATATTTATTTATTTAAATCATGTTTATTTGTTTAATTAATCATGGTTATTCATTTAATATGTCATGGTTATTTATCTAACCAAATCATGTTTATTAATTCAATTACACCCAATTTATTTATCTAACGAATTCCATTATGTTATTTAAATTTTCCACCTTCATTTATCGTATTTAATCATCCTGGTTCGGCGATATTTCATTTTGGACCCCACTTTACAATTCAAGTTTCATTGATTGTAAATTCAAGTTTTGTTGATCGATTAAATATTGGGTGAATTGATATTAGGCCTCGATAAGTATGATTTAGTGATTATTTAATTTCTTAATGTTGGAAAAATTTAATCCCTAGCTCTATAAAATTTTTAATGCAACTTTGACTTATTTTGAGCCCAAAATCAAGCCCAAACCAACCATTTAAGCCCAAAACAACAAGGCCCAAGTTGCTTGTCAATTTATTTCAACTAATAGCTATGCTTTGTGATTAATTTTAATTAGTAAAAAGGTACTTTATGACTCCAAATTTGTAGCCATACTTAAGCCAGCATTCAACCAAGTGACTCATCAAAAATTCACACAAACAAAATGAAGAGATAAGCTCTCCATTGCTCTCTCTCTCTCTCTTTATCTCTCTCTCTTCTACACTAGTGGTGCCAGAACAGGGGCAGCAGCTACTGCCCTTTGTGCCACCATTTTTGGTGGTTTTCGGCCACCTCCTGGTTGCACCGACTTCCCCTTGCTGCCAGCTATCATGTCCAACCACCATATTACTCAAAACAACCCCCTCCTCCAATTCAAGCCTAAAGTAAGGTATACCTAAAATCCTAACTTGTTCTATCTTGGGTTTTATGGTTGTTCTATTTATGGGCTCTGTTTGGATGATCAAATTCATAGTTATTATGCAATTTTTATTGAGTTTGAAGATGTTTGGAGTTATGGGTATTTGATCAAGAACGTGATCAAGTGACTCGAAATTAAGCAAGTATGAGTTTGAGCTTGTTTATGTATCTTGTTGTGATTTGTATTATAAATCATGAAAAATATGATGTTAGATTATCATTTTGAAGCCAATTATGGTTATTTGGATGTTCACTTAAATGAGCAAGAATTAGAGTTTTCATGATCATGCTTGATTTCAGTGATTTTTTGTATTAAATATGTTCATTTGGATCACATGAGGTGATTTGTGATGTTGGATATGTTATTAGATTGAAATTGAATCTTTGATGATTATGAAGTAAAAATTATGGATTTTGGCTGTCTAAAGTGATGTTGAGGGTCACCCCAGGGTTTGGTAATTTCAACAAGTGATTTTAGAGGGTAATTATGTGAAAAAGGAGGATAATAAAGTAGGTAGCAAGCTGTGAAGGGTCCGAAAATAGGGGTCTGTTTCGGGGCAAACTGGTAATTCATGGCTTGTCAAAAACCTATTGATTTTGGTAGGAAGCTAGATCAATGAGTTATCTTTCAAATGGATTTTGAATCACCTTAATCCGAGTTCTGTGGACAAAGTTATGGCTATTTTGCTAGAACTGTGTAGGTTCAATCAAAACTGACACACTTGTGTTCTAGCCTCATTTTGGGAACCCTATTGTAGGAATCATGTTTTGTATTGTATATGAACGTTTTTTGGGACTTCTTAATATTTCCATTTTGGGGTTTTAGGTCTCCATTTGAGGTTAAGGGTGAAAGTTATGAAATTTTCAAGTGAACTAACCTGCTTTGGTGCAATTTGGGTTGTTATTGCAATTTCTGTGCAACATATTTTTGGAGGAAAATTCTAAAACCTTTACTGTAGAGTTTTCATATTATTTTTGAATTTCCTATAAGATTTCATGAATTTTGGTTTAGTATTTTGCGTTTGGTGATTTTTGGAAGCATTTTAGTAATTATGTAAAGTGTAATAATAAAGATTGAGTGAGATTGATCATGCACTCATTTTGTGTATTTTAGTCCAAGCAAGGTTATTTATGGGGGAAATGAATATTCATGGACTTTTGTGGAGCTTTTAGCTTGATTAATGAGAAAGAAGAAGACAGGTATACAATTTGGGAGCTTTTTTATGAGCTTTGAATCAATTATGAATTTTACAAAGAAAATATCCAGTTTTCTGAGCTTAATAGCTTCTATTGAGTTCAATGACCCATTGAGGTAGAATTTTTTATCTAATGGATTTACGAATAAAATATGAAAAGTGGGGAGAATTTTTGACTTAGAAATCATATTTATCAGACCAAGTTATTACAGTTCATGCTATTTTGAACCAATATATATCTATCTTGGTCTCAAACCTTTATTACTTACTCAATTCAGAATGTATCAAATGTATTTATCAAGCCAATCTAGAGTACTAGTTGTTATCTTGAATCAAACCATACATCAACGAGCCTTAAACCCATATCAGCAACCCATCTCAGAAAAGGCCACAACCACTCTCTCATTTATCACCATCAAGGCCTTTTCTTTTGTAATCTCATTTATCTCATTGTGGTCTATGTTACTTTCATTTACTTTATATCGGATTTAATTACTTTTATTAATTCAGTTTGAAGTTATATTGAAATACCACTTAATTACTGAATTTCTCACATACTTACTGAATTATGTGAGTAAGGATCATTTACTGACTACACATACCTACAATGACATTTATGAAACAGAAGCAAGGACTAGTTATCATTCCCTACTATGCATAAGTGTTATCAAGTTAGAACATATTTATCAAGTCAGATGACATTTATGAAATAGCTAACTTTTATCAAGTCAGATGGCATTTTTAAAGAATCAAGGTACGTCTATTGCCTGTATCTTCAGAAAGCATAATATGTTTATCAAGTTACAAATCTTAATGAGTTTATCAATGAATAAGTCTATACAGTGATTTGTCATTTAACTTGTGACCCCGTCAGTTATCCTCTATACGCCGCCAGCCCATCATTTACCCCCGTTGCTTCAAGCTAACTCTTGATCGGATTGGCAGGTGTACGCCTATGTATAGATCATATCATTGCAAGGGGTTCACATCCAGATAATAATGAGCAATTCAGTTTCATAGTACTTTCATTTTGATTATTATTGTCAACTAAACGAATTACAAAGGTGGGTACCCATCAATAGTGTTTCTACACTCATTTTACAATACAGGAATGCATGTACTGCGTTGTAGCTCATATTTTCGAATTGCTTCATGTTTTCCATTTTAGGTGATGAAGTATCACATGTTTCTACATTTAACAAGCCCTTTTGGAAGTCAACAGATGCTCACAATGGATTCAACATAGCATGAATGTTGGCATCGAGTACAGGGTCAAGTTGGGTCTATATTCAATATACTTGTGTAGTGTGGAGTACGAGTTAGCACATGGTATGATTAAGTCGATGGTATTGAAGTTGAACTATTATGGACTTTGGTCTTGAAGTGTTTCAATTTAATAGATTTTGTGATTATGAACATGAGTTGCAGGAATAAATGGTTTCAGTGATCTCATTAGGACGGTGGTAGCACCTTTTATTATTAAGTCTTCGGTTGTAGTTTTTCGTAAATCATGTCATTAACATTTTAGAGGCATTACAATTGTCGGCAGATGTTGTCAAGATCAAGATTCCATTTTTATCATTCAATCTTTATCGTTCATGTGTCAACAATAAATTCTATATTGTATTCTATAAATAGTTGCTCCTTAACTTTGTATCAAAGACAACAAATTTCAAAGTAGCATTGGCAGAAGAATACATACACACATACACACTCTCCTCTCTGTCTCTCTCTCTCTTTCTCTCTCTCTCTCTCTCTCTCTGCCCTCTCAAACTCTCTCTGGCTACCCAAGTTCTGTCCATCTCCCTTGTACAACATCCCCAAGAGATTCAATTCAATACTTGTGTCAAGTTTTGTTCATTCAAATAAAACTATGTTTTTATTCACTTGTTTTTTTCATTTCAATTTCATTATTTCCAACTTCCGGAAATCATGACTCATCAAGACAAATTATTCAATATGTCTGCATCCGCATGACTTATCAGAACAATAATTCATGATCAGTCTAAAGTCCGTGATTTCTGTATACTGTTTCACTTTTGACGTGGTTCCAGTCCAAGTTCAACAAGAAGCAATAATAATTCAAGATTATCAGCAGACGTTATCAAAAATAAGATTTCATTTTCATCACTCAATCTTTACCATTCACGTGTCAACAATTAATCCGATATCGTGTTCTATAAATAGTTACTCCTTAACTTTGTATCAAACACGGCCAATTTCGAAGCAACGTAGATAGAAAAATGGACACACACACTCTCTGTATCGTCTCGAACTCTCTCTGGCTATCCAAGTTTTCTCCATCTCCCCTGTACTCCTACCTGCCTAGGTCGATCGTGTGCTTATTTTCCTGCCTATGTTGCTTTGGAATTTGTCGTCATTGATACAAGGTTAAGGAGTACCTATTTATAGAATATAATAAAGAATTAATTGTTGATACGTAAATGGTAAAAATTGAAAGATAATAATGGAATCTTGATCTTGATAACGTCTGCCGACAATCTTGATTTATTGTTGCTTCTTATTGAACTTCGACCAGACCCACGTCAAAAGTGAAATAGTATTGAGTAATAGTGGACTCTGGATTGATCTTGCATTATTGTTCTAATAAGTCATGCTGACGCTGACATATTGAATAATTTATCTTGATGAGTCATGTTAACATCCCAATGACTTGTCTTGAATATTGACCTTGCATAATTTCCTTGAACATAATTGTCTTTGATGAGTCACAATGATGTGTCAGTATATGTGAATAGTGACTACTAAATGAGTCGATCTCCTACTCATTCTATTTATACAAAAAAAAACAATAGAAAAACGTTTATTACTACTAAATTATTCAAGAGGTATCCATCATTTCACACCTATCCCAATTAAAAAGCCCCGAAAGGGATGGCTCGTCAAATCAAGCAATCAAAGCAATTGATTATGCAAGATGTTACTATTCAGTGTCTCTCTATCTATCTATATTGACTCATCGTTGTGACTCTTCAAAGGCAATTATGTTTAAGCAATTATGCAACGTCACTACTCAAGAAAACTCATCGGGATATCAATATGACTCATTAAGACAAATTATTCAATATGTTAACATCAACATTACTCATCAGAGCAATAATTAAAGATAAGTCCAAAGACCATTATTGCTCAATAAGATTTCACTTTCGATGCAGTTATAGTAAAAGTTCGACAAGAAGCAACAATAATTCATGATTGTCGGCAGACGCTATCAAGGTCAAGATCCCATTTTTATCATTCAGTCTTTACCATTCACGTGTCAACAATAAATTCTATATTGTATTCTATAAGTAGGTACTCCTTACCTTTGTATCAAATACGACAAATTTCAGAGCAATATAGACAGAAAAATACATACACACACACACACACACTCTCTATCCTCTCAAATTCTCTAAAGCTATCCAAGCTTTCTCCATCTCCCTTGTACTCCATCCCAAAGAGCTTTATTCAATCCTCGTATCAAGTTTTATTCATTCAAATAAAAGTAAATTTTTATTCACTTGCTTTGTTCATTTCAATTTTTTTATTTCCAATTTCAGGATATCATGACTCATTAAGACAAATTATTCAATATGTCAGCATCAGCATGACTTATTAGAATAATAATTAAGATCATTTCAAAGTCCATTATTTCTCAATACTGTTTCACTTTTGATGTGGTTCTAGTCCAACTTCAACAAGAAACAATAATAATTCAAGATTATCGACATACGTTATCAAGAAAAAAATTCCACTTTTACCATTCACGTGTCATCAATTAATTATACTTTGTATTCTATGAATAGTTACTCCTTAACTTTGTACCAAGCACAACAAGTTTCAGAGTAATATAGATAGAAAAATACACACACACACTCTCTATCCTCTCAAACTCTCTCTAGCTATCCAAGTTTTCTCCATCTCCTTGTACTCCATCCGTATGAGCTTGAAATCAATACTTGTACCAGGATTTGTTCATTCAAATAAAAGTATGTTTTTGTTCACTTGTTTTGTTCATTTCATTTTCATTATTTCCAATTTCGATTCAATTGTCCTTTCACAAATTGCACTTTGCATAAAATCAATTTGTCACTCCGCTCCCTTTGCATTAAGCCCGCATCTAGGCCTTTACCCCTATCCGCTAATGCCTATCATGTGTGTATTCTTCTATCAATGTTGCTCTGAAATTTGTCGCGTTTGATACAAATCTAAGGAGCACCTATTTACAGAATATAATATAGAACTAATTGTTAATACGTGAATGATAAAGATTGAATGACAATAATGGAATCTTGATCTGGATAATGTCTGCCCACGATCTTGAATTATTATTGCTTGTTATTGAACTTGGACTAAACTCACATCAAAAGTGAAATAGTATTGAGCAATAGCGGACTTTGGACTAATCTTGTTCTGATGAGTCATGCTGACGCTGACATATTAAATAATTTATCCTCATGATTCATGCTGATATCCCGATGACCTGCCTTGAATATTGACCTTGCATAATTACCTTGAATATAATTGTCTTTGATGTGTCATAATGATGGGTCAGTATGTGTGAATAGTGACTACTAAATGAGCCGGTTCCTTACTCATTCATCTTATTCATAAAAAACAAAAATATTACTACTAAATTATCTTGGAGGTATCCATCATTCCACACCTATCCCAATTGAAAAGCCCCGGAAGGGATGGCTCATCAAATCAAGCAATCAAAGCAATTGCAATCACGAAAGATGTCACTATTCAAAGTGTTGCTATTCATCTATACTGACTCATTATTGTGATGCATAAAAGGCAATTATGTTCCATCAATTTTGCAAGGTCACTATTCAAGAAACCCCATCGAGATATCAATATGGCTCATCCTGATGAATTATGCAATATCTCAGCAACAGTATGACTTATTAGAGCAATAATTCAATATTGGTCCAATGCCCATTATTGCTCAATACAGTTTCACTTTTACATGGTTCGAGTCAAAGTTCAACACGAAGCAACAATAATTCAAGATTGTCGACAAACGTTATCAAGATCAAGATTCCATTTTTATCATTCAATCTTTACCATTCATGTGTCAACATATAATTCTATTCTGTGAGTAGGTACTCCTTACCTTTGTATCAAAGACGGAAAAACTTAGAGCACCATAGACAGAAAAATAAATACACACACTCTCTCTCTATCCTCTCAACTCTCTCTAGCTATCCAAGCTTTCTCCATCTCCCTTGTGCTCCATCCCAAAGAGCTTCGATTCAATCCTTGCATCAAGTTTTTTTCATTCAAATAAAATTTAATTTTTATTCACTTGCTTTGTTCATTTCAATTCTACTATTTCCAATTTCGGGATATCATGACTCATTAAGACAAATTATTCAATATGTCAGCATCAGTATGACTCATCAGTATAATAATTCAAGATAATTTCAAAGTCCATTATTTCTCAATACAGTTTCACTTTTGACGTGGTTCTAGTACAACTTCAACAAGAAACAATAATAATTCAAGATTATCGATAGACGTTATCAAGAAAAAGATTCCACTCTTATCATTCAATTTTTACCATTCACGCGTCATCAATTAATTCTATATTGTATTCTATAAATAGTTACTCGTTAACTTTGTATCAAGCACGACAAATTTCAGAGTAACATAGATAGAAAAATACACACACTCTCTCTCTATCCTCTCAAACTCTCTCCAGCTATCCAAGTTTTCTCCATCTCCCTTGTACTCCATCCCTAAGTGCTTGAAATCAATACTTGTACAAGGATTTGTTCATTCAAATAAAAGTAAGTTTTCATTCACTTGTTTTGTTCATTTCATTTTCATTATTTCCAATTTCGATTCAATTGTCCTTTCAAAAATTGCACTTTGCATAAAATCAATTTGTCACTCCGCTCCCTTTACATTAAGCCCACATCTAGGCCTTTACCCCATTCCGCTAACGCCTATCATGTGTGTATTCTTCTATCAATGTTGCTCTGAAATTTTTCGGGTTTGATACAAAGCTAAGGAGCACCCATTTATAGAATACAATATAGAATTAATTGTTAATACGCGAATGATAAAGATTGAATAATCTTGATCTGGATAACGTCTGCCCACGATCTTGAATTATTATTGCTTGTTGTTAAACTTAGACTAAACTCACAGCAAAATTGAAATAGTATTGAGCAATAGTGGACTCTGGACTAATCTTGAATTATTATTCTGATGAGTCATGCTAACGCTGACATGTTGAATAATTTATCTTGATGGATCATGTTGATGTCCCGATGACCTGTCTTGAATATTGACCTTGCATAATTACCTTGTACAAAATTGTCTTTGATGAGTCATAACGATGGGTCAGTATGTGTGAATAGCGACTACTAAATGAGTCAGTTCCTTACTTATTCATTTTATTCATAAAAACAAAAAAAACACTTTCATTATTACTAAATTGTCTTGGAGGTATCCATCATTCCACACCTATCCCAATTGAAATGCCCCGGAAGGGATGGCTCATCAAATCAAGCAAGCAAAGCAATTGCAATCACGCTAGATGTCACTATTCAACGTGTTGTTATTCATCTATACTGACTCATTATTGTGACTCATAAAAGGCAATTATGTTTCGACAATTTTGCAAGGTCACTATTCAAGAAAGATCATCGGGATATCAATATGACTCGTCATGACGAATTATACAATATGTCAGCAATAATATGACTCATTAGAGTAATAATTCAATATTAGTCCAATGCCCATTATTGCTCAATACAATTTCACTTTTATGCGGTTCCAGTCAAAGTTCAACACGAAGCAATAATAATTCAAGATTGTCAACAGACGTTATCATGATCAAGATTCCATTTTTATCATTCAATCTTTACCATTCACGTGTCAACATATAATTCTATTGAATCCTGTGAATAGGTACTCCTTACCTTTGTATCAAAGACGACAAAACTTAGAGCAACATAGACAGAAAAATACATACACACACTCTCTCTTTATCCTCTCAAACTCTCTCTAGCTATCCAAGCTTTCTCCATCTCCCTTATACTCCATCCCAAAGAGCTTCGATTCAGTCCTTGTATCAAGTTTTATTCATTCAAATAAAAGTAAATTTTTATTTACTTACTTTGTTCATTTCAATTTTATTATTTCCAATTTCGGGATATCATGACTCATTAAGACAAATTATTCAATATGTCAACATCAACATGACTCCTCAGTATAATAATTCAAGATCATTTCTGTAGGAAGAATTAGAACTAACCTGGATGCGAAAGTATACTGTCGGTGATAGTCCATGTGTATAAAGAATACCAATCACGCCAATAATAATATCAAGCGGCTACTAGAGTTGTTTTAGGGTTTTACATCCTAAACCCGAGAATTCAATTGATGGTAATTTAGTCGTGTGAGGAGTAGAAGAATATAGGAGGTTTTATGTCAGCCTCATCACCTCTATCTAGGTTACCCCCTTAAACCCCTTTATATAGATTAAGAGGGTAGCCAGGGTTGTCGCCCTAGGAGACTTAAGTGGTCGTCAGGCCTAAACCTATTAGGCCTGATTAACAGCTCCCACTCGGCCACTTAGGCCGTAAAACACGTATTCTCCATGTATCACAACTCCTTATGCTTCATACCAGGAATAGGACGTGCGACCAAAAATAACAAGTACTGTTATATTAAGTTACCATCCAGCTAACACAACACTTTCATAAAATACGATACCCCAAAACCATCCCAAAACATTACCAATGGCATCTCTGATCCCTTATGCCTGATATATCATATGATTATGTTCTCAACATAACCGCCCGGGCTGATATGGTGATGGTGGATTGATTTTTCCTTAAACACTCATGAAATTTTATCTTAGCTTAACTGCTTTTCTAACGTGTTCTTGCTGAACTGTATACATCGTGGTTCTTGAGAATCACATTAATGTAGCAACATCAAGCTTCGACTTAATATCATAGCTTTAAGTCAAAGGGTCATCGTCCATAGGGTAACACAATGACAAGTGATAGGGAATTCAATTGTCACCCCACATATGGGTCGTCTTATAAGCACGCACAGTATGAGATGTGTGTCACCGCATATCTCCCACTTAGCTGGGTTCGTCACTCTTTATGCCATACGAATCGTTAGTCTAGATTTTCACCCAAAAATCTAACCTAAGCCACTAGAACAACATACTGAATGTTAATCTTGACACTCAAGATTCGGCTTTTAAGGCTTCAATATGAAAACTTATTTTATACTCGACTCCCTCGAGTCTCATCTTAGTCTTACTAAGGCGACTATATTCATTTCACTCATACACTTCCAGTGTGAGTAATCAATATTGCACACCTAGTGTCAATATGATTCAGTCTCATCCTACCCGCTTCTTAAGCATCAGGGTGATTGCCTGCGTGACTAGGCCAATCAGAAGCCTGTGACATTTCAATATGCCTAACGTACAACAATGAGCATCTTGCCCATAAAATAAACATGTCCATCATATAACAGAACATGTCTAGATACCAAACCTTATGAATTTCAAGACTCAACCAATGAGTTTTGAACACCTCACTAGGAATGGGTTTAGTTAAGGGAATATATCACCTTGTTAGTGTATATATATACCTAATGGCAATGCTTTTTGTCTCTATGGTACAAGACACACGATCTACCTCCATAGCTGACATTGTTGTGCAGCTGTACTTTTTTGCTACACCATGACATGGCTCTCCCACTCAGGGTGAAGGCATGTTCTGAGGTTAACTTATACTCATCCAAGTTACCAACCCAATCAATATTTGAGTATCCTCTCAACTTGAGGCCTCCTCCTTGATAGCAAACGATAGAGTTATCAATACCACGAAGGTAGCGCTTGATTCTCCTAATGATTTGTCAATCAAGAAGTCTTGAGTTACTTTGATAATGACTTATCAAACTAACCGCAAAGCAATGTCAGGCCATGTACATAACATGGAGTACATTAAGTTTACTATGATAGTAAGGTTAGGGACATTTGTTCATTATCTCTATTTTGTCATCTGTTTTAGAACATTGAGCAAGACTTCATGTTTGACCCTTCTCAACTGGAGTATCTACGGGTTAGGAATTATAAACCCAAAATCATTCCAAGACATTTTTATGCATTCTTCTTGGGATGACCTTGGATTATTTCCACTCCCAGGACATACCTAGTTTCACCCGTGTCCTTTGTCTTAAAGACATGGAATAACTACCTTTTAGTAGCTTTGATCATCTCTACGTTGCTCCTTAGTCAATAGTATGTTATCAACATAAGGAACGTAATCCCCATATTGATCTTTCAACATACACAATGGTCACATGTGGACCTTTTAAGATGACTCACATTGTCCTCTTATCCCTTTGATACAAAATCAATGGGTTAGTCCACATAAATCTCTTTCTCAAGATCACCATTGATAAAGGCAACCTTCACGTCCATTTTGAACAACTCAAAGTCCGAATGGGCGACCAAGGATAGGAATTATAAGGGCCTGAACTTATCAATTGAACTATCCACCTAATGTTTTATCTTGAAGACTTACATAGGGGTAGAGTTTCAACGAGTTCTCAAAACTTGTCAATGAGTCCATCTCATCCCTTATAGCATCTAATCACTCTTTGTAATTTGGTGAACCAACCGCCTCTTGATAAGAGGTAGATGCCTCAACTCCCACGGGAGTGCATAGGAATATTTCCTCTTCGATTTGAAAATATCGTTGAAGAATTCATCCATGCTCAGTCCTTGGGATCCTGGGACCTTCATTATTTGTTTGCCTAGGTGGGAAATCCCTCCCCCTTTCTCTAAGAGGTATGGAACCAGGAGTTTTCCCCCCTTTCTCTAAGAGGTATGGAACCCTGATTATGAAGAGAAGATTACTCCCACTATCCATTGGAGGTGGGATCCTGAACATGAGGACTAACTGTATGTTCATGAATAACTCTCCTCAACAATTGGAGATTGAGGATGAATCTCATTCTCCTTGACAGACAAAACTTCATCATTCTTACCAAGTAAGGAATGTGTACCATCCTCGGTGACTTAGTGAGAATTCAAATCCTCCCCCTCACCGAAAGGTGGTTGAAGGTCTTATTGTAATGCATACAAATTGAGGTCGTTTCAAATTTCACCAAATGCTAAGAAACTCATCCTTAAGGAAATCGACATTGCGAGAATTTGATTCACGAAAGAAAATATTCATGGTCTCGATTGGTTCGAAGAATTCTAATATCCCGTCCCAATTGAGTCCTACTACCACTAAAAAGTATATGAACACATCAAGTATTTAATAACGGTGAGATAGTAGGTACATATACCTATACCATGAATATATGTAGCTCCATGACATGCTTTCATATTCATAGACCCGCAGATGTCTAAAATGAATGAACACTAGGGGATTTGATGGCCTCGAAATCTTACAAAAAGATTTCCTATTGCTTTACTAGCAAGGCATAACTCACATTTTGCACCTTAAGCCTAGTGAGGTGGTCTTACAAGGGCATCTTTAGCCAGTTTATTAACTCTATCTTGAACTTCATGGTCAAGTCGAGTATGCCTAAAATAGAGATGAAAATGAGACAAGGATGGAAGATTTTATTTTTTGTCCATTGAAAACACCTTTGAATGTGACATGGCCAAACAAATCACCATGCCATATGAAGCCTAAGACATCTAGACGAAAATTAAAGAAAACCAACTTTAGGGATAGAAGACACAAGGAAACATCGCACCCTAGGTGCATAGAGAGCATCGGGAAGGGATCACGTAGTCCCTTCAAGGAGACTCGAATGATTTGTCCTTAATTCAAGAACATCTTTTTTTTTCGTCGTTATCTAAAACAACAATTTGTGAACCCATCGTGTAGTGGTGAGAGTTCACAAAAACCAACTCGTTCCCGAACTATGTGCTTGGTTCCCCCTATATCTATAATCCACTAAGGATCACAGTTAGCAATAAATGCTTCAGAGTGCACATATTATCCAGGCTGTGAAAAAAGGTAACTTAATCGACTCAGGACGATCCCAAGTATAAGATTCCTAATTTCCACAGTCATAGCACTTGCACGTGCTATGTGCATCTCTTTATTTCCTTTAGTCTTTTTCCCTTTTGTAATACCAATCTTAGGTCTAGAACTTTATGAGGTAATGGGTCGGGCGAACCTAATCCCACACCTACTTAATAGTGGAGTAACTTTCAATCCTTCACTAGATTGTCATTCATGCGGTACTACAAAGTGTAGCATGTTGATCAATCCATTCTCGAACCATTTTTGGTATGCTTTTAAGTTTTCTCCATACTGTTCACTAATAGTACCATCTTTGCCATCCTATAAGACCTAGAACCTAATAAGTGTCCTAACATTGCACGTTCATTCAGAAGAAACTGAATCCTCTGACATTATATATCATAGTCAGCGCTATCAAGTTTTTTATTGGTAAACAAATTACCAACTATTTTTAATTGACACATCTAAAGGTATATATTTTGTAAAGTGGACATTAGGCATATTTTCAAATAAATAAATTATCAAAAACTCCATTATCCATGTTGCATGATCGAAAATTTTGCTAAGCTCATAATCATCTCAAACAAGCATGAATTAGAAGTTTTTATAACTTATTTATCATAATTTTCCATAAAACAAAATTTATGGAGAACTTTACGGTTAAACAAATTAACATTTCAGATATATCACAAAGATATCCAACTTTACATGAAGTTCTCATTATTTATAACTACCAATATGTCATTTAGAACTCTATCAATGACATACCAAACATAAAATTCAAATTATTATATAAAACACACTTATATAATAAAATGAATATATATTGCGAAACATATTTAAATAATAACATGTTACAAAAGAAATTCATAAAAGGCCCAAATAGCATTATATAAAAGACATTTATATAATTATATATAATATGAAACTTATTCAAATGTTACTCGCAAATTATAAAACACATTTATAATATTACAAATTTAAATTTTATGAAACCAATTCATAAAAAACCGCTAAATTATATAATTAGCAGGGAATATGAAATGAATCCATATTCATTAATTTGGGCAAGAAGAAAAAAAAATTGCTAAAACAATTAGCAAATTTACTACAACTCATGTAGTTCATATGTATATAAAACGCATTTATACAACATACTAATAATTCGTGATTGACATGAAACATATCCATATAATCAAATGCAACATACTTTGTAACATGAAATATATCCAAATATTAGTCACAATTAATCATACATAGAACAGATCTATATAATATTAGAATTTGGATGAAACAAGTTCATAATGAAGCTCGCAAATTATATAAACGTATTCATATAATATTGCAAACTTAAATTTCATGAAACAAATTCATAAAATAATCAAACATCCTATATATCCAAACAATAGCATGAAACTTGTTCATGTAAAACTTAATGAATCATTTTTGTTAACTACAACGATGACAGAACAATTAACTGATTTATAATTGGTCATGTTTTTTGCATAAAATTATTAAATCATGAAACATATTCGTGTAACTAAATATTATATAGAACATATTTATATAATGTAACTTATGAAACATATTCATTTATCGACCAAGGGGATCCTCATATCACATAGATATTTATCGAGTTCGAGTAAAAAAAAATTACGTCATACACACTAATCATATATATGAAACGAATTCATATAACTTTAACCCAATTGATCGATAACAAGTTACTCAGCATGAAAATTTCAAGTCGACACATATATAAAACAAATTTATATAAACGACATTAAACATATTAATGTTTTATAACGTATTCAAGCATCACTAATTCACAACCTTAATTCAGGGAATGAATTAACTACATGAAACTTTATCAACTTGAATATCATTATAGTTCAATTAAAAACATGATATGACTAATGATAATAATTAAACATTAATGGCTAAAAGAAATAATTCAGCCCAAAAGAGTCGAAAAAAGTTTGATCCATATCATTGAAATGTGCCAAGAAGCAAACCGACCCAAAAAGAAAAGCGGTCCAAAAACAAAATTTGGGCCCAAAAACTGGCCCACTAAACCGGGCCTCCTCTTTCTCTTTTATTTGTTGATTTATCCCAAACCAAGGGGGGTTTAAAGGACCTTAACTCTCTCTCTCTTCTTCTCGGTGTCCCTCTGCCTTCGAACTTTCTCCACCTTCCTCGACCTCCCCTGCCCGTTGGACTTCCACGACGCCATGGCCAAGGGCACAAAGCTCCTTTCTAGCCTCTGGCCGTCGTGACCACAACAGTCCCCACGGCCCTTTTTTTATGGTTTGTTTCAACAGTGCCCAAATGATATCCACCGCCACACCACCACATTGGAAAGCCCTCAGCCTTCAAACTACGCTAGCCCGATGAGAATCGAGGGTGCCATGGTGTAGATCAGCCAGAAATGAGTCTGAGGAAGCGACCCACGCGCTCGACGAGCCACTGAGGCAGTGGCGCGTGGATACATGTGCTTCCAAAAAAGGTGTGTTTCCCGGTTTTCTTTTGATGGCTGCGTAGATCGGCGATGAAGAAGGGCTTTGGGAGGAAGAAGATCGTAAAAAATACCTTCGTCGGCAGCACGTGACGGTCACGCGCCACCCCTCCACGGTGTTTTCTGATGGGTAAACCCGGTTTTCTTTTTCTCTTCTACCCCGTCTCCCCCCCCCCACCACCATTTTTTTAATTTTAATTGGGTAATTTGGTGGTTTTGCCGAAGGCCACAGAGGCCTTGCCAAAGCCACCGCCATGGCCGCCGCAACCGCAAAGGTGTGGTCGATGGAGTTTAGGGCAGAGGCAGGTTTAGGATTTGTTAGGGGTAGGGTTTCAGGTTTTAACACCAACCCGTTCTGGTTGCTTAGTTTGGGGCATAGGCGATTAGGGTTACCAGACAATCATGAACTTCATTGATGTTTATGAAAAGCACAATTTCTTCTGTTTCTTTCAATAATCATAATCAAAACTAGAACATTTTCATTCACTGGTTGCGTACTAGTCATGCTTTCATAACTCATACATCAATTTAATGGGCAGATTGGGATGAACATATCATCAGTTGTAAAATGATGGTTTTTTTTTAATCAGTGATTAAGGAGACGGATTACACTTGTTGATTTTGCAATTTGCACATAGCATGGATTATGGTAGCATAATACCTTAGCATCGATTAATCAAATCTGGTGTTTCAAAAAAAATAGAAACATGCATTTATCTCACAGCTAAACTAATTAGTGAAAAGGAACAGTCTTTGGCCTGAATTAATCATGGACATGATTTGGCAGAATCACTATGATTTTTATGTAATTTGTACGTATATTAACAAGAACTGATCTGAGTATATTAGCATGAATCTATCTGGACATTGATAATAACATGAGCATGTTCATGATTAGCAGACTCTAATATGTTCATGATAGTAAATCTGCAGTTCCTAATATGTTCTGGGCATCATAATAACATGAGCATGCTTCTGATTTTAGAAGTTTGCATAATCACGAAAATTAAGCAAATTAAACGAATAAAAAATAGCATGCTTTTAACGAATTAGTTTCGGCAGATTTCTTAATCTTTCAATTGGGACTAATCCGAACAGTTTAGGCTCTGATACCACTGTATAAAGAATTAGAACTAACCTGGATGCGGAAGTAAACTGTTGGTGATAGTCCATGCATATAAAGAATACCAATCACGCCAATAATAATATCAAGCGGCTACTAGAGTCACTTTAGGGTTTCACATCCTAAACCCGAGAATTCAATTGATGGTAATTCATTCATGTGAGGAGTAGGAGAATGTTGGAGGTTTTATGTCAGCCTCATCACCTCTATCTAGGTTACCCCCTTAAACCCCTTTATATAGATTAACGGGCTAGCTAGGGTTGTCACCCTAGGCGACTTAAGTGGCCGTCGGGCCTAAACCTATTAAGCCCGATTAACAATTTCAAAGTCCATTATTTCTCAATACTGTTTCAGTTTTGACGTGGTTCTAGTCCAATTTCAACAAGAAACAATAATAATTCAAGATTATCGACAGACGTTGTCAAAAAAAAGATTCCACTCTAATCATTCAACTTTTACCATTCACGTGTCATCAATTAATTCTATATTGTATTCTATAAATAGTTACTCCTTAACTTTGTATCAAGCACGACAAATTTCAGAGTAACATAGATAGAAAAACACACACACACACACACTCTCTATCCTCTCAAACTCTCTCTAGCTACCCAAGTTTTCTCCATCCCCCTTGTACTTCATCCCTAAGAGCTTGAAATTAATACTTGTACCAGGATTTGTTCATTCAAATAAAAGTAAGTTTTTATTCACTTGTTTTGTTCATTTCATTTTCATTATTTCCAATTTCGATTCAATTGTCCTTTCAAAAATTGCACTTTGCATAAAATCAATTTGTCACTCCGCTCTCTTTGCATTAAGCCCGCATCTAGGCCTTTGCCCCAATCCGCTAACGCCTATCGTGTGTGTATTCTTCTATCAATGTTGCTCTAAAATTTGTCGCGTTTGATACAAAACTAAGGAGCACCTATTTAAAGAATATAATATAGAATTAATTGTTAATAAGTGAATGATAAAGATTGAATGACAACAATGGAATCTTGATCTAGATAATGTCTGCCCACGATCTTGAATTATTATTGCTTGTTATTGAACTTGGACTAAACTCACACCAAAAGTGAAATAGTATTGAGCAATAGTGGACCCTGGACTAATCTTGAATGATTGTTCTGATGAGTCATGCTGACGCTGACATGTTAAATAATTTATCTTGATGAGTCATGTTGATATCCTAATGACCTATGTTGATTATTGACCTTGCATAATTACCTTAAACATAATTGTCTTTGATGAGTTATAATGATAGGTCAGTATGTGTGAATAGCGACTACTAAATGAGTTGGTTCCTTACTTATTCATTTTATGCATAAAAACAAAAAAAAAACTTTTATTACTACTAAATTGTCTTGGAGGTATCCATCATTCCACACCTATCCCAATTAAAATGCCCAGGAAGGGATGGCTCATCAAATCAAGCAATCAAAGCAATTGAATCACGAAAGATGTCACTATTCAACATGTCGTTATTCATCTATATTCACTCATTGTTGTGACTCACAAAAGGCAATTATGTTCCAATAATTTTGCAAGGTCACTATTCTAGAAAGCTCATCGGGATATCAATATGACTCGCCATGACGAATTATACAATATGTCAGCAACAGTATGACTCATTAGAGCAATAATTCAATATTAGTCAAGTGCCCATTACTGCTCAATACAGTTTCATTTTTACGTGGTTCCAGTCAAAGCTCAACACGAAGCAACAATAATTCAAGATTGTCAACAGACGTTATCAAGATCAAGATGTCATTTTTATTATTCAATCTTTACCATTCACGTGTCAATATATAATTCAATTGAATTCTATGAATAGGTACTCCTTACCTTTGTATCAAAGACGGTAAAACTTAGAGCAATATAGGCAGAAAAATACACACACACTTTCTCTCTATCCTCTCAAACTCTCTCTAGCAATCGAAGCTTTCTCCATCTCCCTTGTACTCCATCCCAAAAGAGCTTCGATTCAATCCCTGTATCAAGTTTTAGCCATTCAAATAAAAGTGAATTTTTATCCACTTGCTTTGTTCATTTCAATTTTATTATTTCCAATTTCGGGATATCATGACTCATTAAGACAAATTATTCAATATGTCAGCATCAACATGACTCATCAGAATAATAATTCAATATTATTTCAATGTCCAAGTTCTGTAGGAAGCAACAACAATTCAAGATTATCGGCAAACATATTCAAGATTAAGACTCCATTTCTATCACTCACCCTTTACCATTCACGTGTCAACAATTAATTCTATGTTGTATTCTATAAGTAGCTACTCCTTAATTGCTTATCAAACGCATCAAATTTCAGAGCAACATAGACAAAAAAATGCACTGACACACTCTCTCGCTCTATCCTCACAAACTCGCTCTTGCTATCCAAGCTTTGTCCATCTCCCCTGTACTCCGTCCATAAGAGCTTGAAATCAATCCTTGTACCAAGATTTATTCATTCAAATAAAAGTAAATTTTTAATCACTTGTTTTGTTCTTTTCAATTTCATTATTTCCAATTTCATTTCAACTATCATTTCAAAGATGTAATTTGCATAAAATCAATTTGTCACTTGGCTCCCTTTGTATGAATCGCGCATCTAGGCCCTTACCCCCTGCCGACCTAGGTCAATCGTGTGTGCATTTTTCTATCTATGTTACACTGAAATTTGTTGTATTTGATGCAAAGCTTAGGAGTACCTATTATAGAATATAATGTAGAATTAATTATTAATACATGAATGGTAAGGATTGAATGACAATAATGAAATCTAGATCTTGATAACGTCTGCCAATAATCTTGAATTATTGTATCTTTTCGTTCAACTTGGACTAGACCCACGTCAAAAGTGAAATAATATTGAGCAATAATGGACTTTCGATTGATCTTGAATTATTGTTCTCATGAGTCATGCTAATGCTGACATATTGAATAATTTATCTTGATGAGTCATGTTGATATCCTGATGAGCTGTCTAGAATAGTAACCTTGCATAATTGCCTTGAACATAATTGTCTTTGACGATTCACAATGATGAGTCAGTATATGTGAAGAGCGACTACTAAATGAGTCAATTTCCCACTCATTCTATTTATTCAAAAAAAAATATTTATTGCTACTAAATTGTTTTGGAGGTACCCATCATTTCACACCTATCCTAATTGAAAAGCCCTATAAGAGATGACTCATCAAATCAAGTAATCAAAGCAATTGCAATTATGCAAGATATCACTATTTAATGTCACTATTCATATACACTGACTCATGATTGTGACACATCAATAACAAATACTTTCAAGGCAATTATGCAATGTCACTATTCAAGACAGCTCATCTGGATATCAATATGACTCATCAAGACAAATTATTCATCAGCATGACTCATCAGAGCAATAATTCAATGTCAACCCAATAGTCCATTATTGCTCAATACTGTTTCACTTTTAAGGTGGTTCCAGTCAAAGTTTAACAAGAAGCAACAATAATTCAAGATTGTCTCCAGACATTTTCAAGATGAAAATTTCATTTTTATCATGCAATTTTTACCATTCACGTGTCAACAACTAATTCTATATTGTATTCTATAAATAGGTGCTCCTTAGCTTTGCATCAAAGACAACAAATTTCAGAGCAACATAGACAGAAAAAAAAAACATGCACACACTCACACACTCTATTTTCTCAAACTCTCTCTAGCTGTCCAAGCATTCTCTATCTCCCTTGTACTCCAGCCCCAAGTGCTTAAATTCAATCCTTGTATGAAGTTTTATTCATTTAAATGAAAGTAAGTTTTGATTCACTTGTTTTGTACATTTCAATTTCATTATTTTCAATTTTGGGATGTCATAACTCATCAAGAAAAATTCAAGTCCAAGTTCAAGTCCAAGTTCAACAAGAAGCAACAACAATTCAAGATTAACGACAGACGTTATCAAGAACAAGATTCCATTTTTATCAGTCAATCTTTGCCACTCACGCGTCAACAATTAATTCTATATTGTATTCTATAAATAGGTCTTTCTTAGCTTTGTATCAAAGACGGCAAATTTCAAAGCAGCATAGACAGAAAAATACATACACACACACTCTCTATACTCTCAAAGTCCCTCTAGCTATCCAAGTTTTCTCCATCTCCCTTATACTCCATCTCTAAGAGCTTGAAATCAATTCTTGTACCAGGATTTATTCATTCAAATAAATTATGTTTATATTCACTTGTTTTGTTCATTTCAATTTCATCACTTCCAATTTCATTTCAATTATCATTTCAAAATTGTACTTTGTGTAAAATCAATTTGTCACTCCGCTCCCCTTGCAATAAGCCCACATCTAGGCCCTCACCGCTACCCGCCTACGTCAATCGTGTGTGTATCTTTCTATCAATGCTGGTCTGAAATTTATCGTGTTTGATCCAAAGTTAAGGAGTACATATTTATATATCGTAATCTAGATTTAATTGTTAATACGTGAATTGTGAATATTGAATGATAATAATGGAATCTTGATCTTGATAACATCTGTCGACAATCTTGAATTATTGTTGCTTCTTGTTGAACTTGGAGTAGAACCACAACAGAAGTGAAATAGTATTGAGCAATAATGGACTTTGGACTGTTCTTGAATTATTGTTCTCATGAGTCATGCGAATGTTAACGTACTAAATAATTTATCTGGATGAGTCACGTTGATGTCCCGATGACCTGTCTTGAATATTGACCTTGCATAATTACCTTGAACGTAATTATCTTTGATGAGTCGCAATGATGGGCCTGCATATATGAATAGCGACTACTAAATGAGTCGATTTCCT
Organism: Selenicereus undatus; assembly: GCA_017589665.1. NCBI lineage: Eukaryota > Viridiplantae > Streptophyta > Magnoliopsida > Caryophyllales > Cactaceae > Selenicereus > Selenicereus undatus. The sequence continues at coordinate 30,291,935 of JACYFF010031959.1, forward strand.
ACTTTTTTTGTTCATTCAAAAAAACACAAAAAAAAACGTTTATTACTAATAAATTGTTTCAGAGGTATCTATCATTTCACATCTATCCCAATTGAAAAGCCCGGAAGGGATGACTCACCAAATCAAGCAATCAAAACAATTGTAATTATGCAAGATGTCACTATTCAATGTGTCACGATTCATATATACTGACTCATCATTATGACTTATCAGAGACAATTATGTTCAGGGTAATTATACAAGGTCACTATTCAAGACGGCTCATCGAGATATCAATGTGACTTATGATGACAAATTATTCAATATGTCAGCATTAGCACTACTCATCAGAGTAATAATTCAAGATCAGTCCAAAGTTCAGTACTTCTCAATACTGTTTCACTTTTGATGTGGTTCTAGTCCAAGTTCAACAAGAAGCAACAATAATTTAAGATTATCGACAGACATTATCAAGAACAAGATTCTGTTTTTATCATTTAATCTTTACCATTCACGTGTCAATAATTAATTCTATATTGTATGTTATAAATAGTTACTCCTTAACTTCATATCAAACACGACAAATTTCAGAGCAACATAGATAGAAAAATACACACACACACTCTCTCTCTCTCTTTATCCTCTAAAACTCTCTCTAGTTATCCAAGTTTTCTCCATCTTCCTTGTACTCCATCCCTACTTGCTTGAAATCAATCCTTGTACCAAGATTTATTCATTCAAGTAAAAGTAAGTTTTTATTCACTTGTTTTGTTCATTTCTATTTCATTATTTCCAATTTTGTTTCAGTTATCATTTCAAAATTGTACTTTGCATTAAATTAATTTGTCGCTCTGCTTTCCTTGTATTAAGCCCGCATCTAGGCCCTTGCCCTATAGCCTAGGTCGATCTAGCCACCGATTGGTATCAGAGCCAAGTTTGCATACTTAGTTAAGTGTCAAGCTGTTGCTAGCATTGGTTAGCTGTTGGTCAACCCCGATAAGTCCGTTGACCAGCCGTGTATTAGGTGGTTCTGGTAGAATGTACATGTCTCCTAACTCAGTGCTCAAATGTAATTCAGATGGTCTCTTGGTTCAGAGATCGTCTTAGTTTAGGTAGTACTAAGAATTCTAATGTGGTTAATATTAAGGAAGTTAGTTGTCAAGTTGACTGTTTTGTTGCTGTTGCTGTTGCTGTTGTTGTTGCTGTTGTTGATGTTGTTAATAATAATAATAATAATAATAATAATAATAATAATAATAATAATAATA
>JACYFF010031959.1:30293191-30328779 GCA_017589665.1 Selenicereus undatus
TAATAATAATAATAATAATAATAATAATAATAATAATAATAATAATATTATTATTATAATGATTATTACCTCACGTGCGATCTTACCCCAAATAATTTATTACATAAATAATAAATAACACGTGAATTACGTAAATTATTGAACCAAATTAACTTAAAAAAATAGTGGGAAATCCAAAATTAGTTTAAGATATCATAACTCAAATTTTCTTTTTGTTTTCATTCACAAATAATTCTAATAGTAGAGTTTTCCACTTACTTTTTTTTTATAAAAAAAAAAGTATTGTAGTTTCCTACTAAAGGCTTGTATAATTTTGCCACAAGTTAAAGGAATTAGGATATAATCTACTATACCTTTCCATACAATTATTTCAATTATTAAAAAAAAATTCAAAATTTTCCATGCTTCGATTAGTTATAGGAAAATAAAATAAAATCTCCTTTTCTTTTGACACATGTCACTCTTACGTTATTTAACCTTTTTTTAAAAAATGCTTTTTTTTATTGGTCAAAGAGATTCTAAGATAATCCATTATATTTTAGTAATGCATTACACCAAAAGTCATGCATAACATTTTACCAAATGTCATTTTATTTTTCAACAATCTATAGGTGGTAAGATTTTCTTCCCATTTAATGTATATTATTATTCTTATTGTGATATGTGAAAGTTTTTTAGATTTATAAAAGTATGTTATAATTTTATGTTATGTCTTTTTCTCAAAGTATAAATTCTGACAATATACGAAGAACTATACATCAAATTCATTAATATGATGTGTGTACATATTCAACTAAATTAATCATAATCTATTTTAATATATCTGAAATATTATAATTTGTATCACATAATAATTGCACTTTAGGTTTAAAAATTACTAATTTTTTAAGAAAAAAAACCTTAAAAAGTTTTTGTATAGCACATAAAATATTATATAATTTATTATTTTATGTATGTGTTTACTACAGATAAAAACTCAAAAATTATATATGCATCACAGGGGTCATTAACACTCCAGTTATACATAATAACAACAATTTTTGGATTTGGAAGTATATTACTAGGCACTAGCGGCAGATTTATTTTGTTAAAAATACATTCAAAGAAGACGGTGAGAAAATATATGATCAAATATCTATTCAATTTGACAATTATGGTCCATAATGATGGTCTTATAAAAAGTTTGAATTTAAGAGTTCATGAATGTTTTTTTTTTTTCCTTCAACGAGTTCATAACAATGTTAATAGCAACAATGAAGTATTCAATAATAGAAAATTCTTTTGACATATGGAGAGATGACTTAAAAGTATATTTATCCAGTTTCATTTATGTCAACAAGGTATTCGCCGACTGCGCATGGTATCATCCCGCCACACTCCCAACTCAGGTTTCCTTCTTTTTGCCCGGTTTTTTTTTGGGGGGGGGGGGGGGGGGTGGTCGGATGCCATTTGCCAATTTCCTTGGGCAGTGGACGAGCTTGACGTCGGCCTTCGGTGTACATATTGATTCTGCCTCCTCCTGAACCGATTCCGGCCTTGAAACCAGTCAGTGGATGGCCCGCACTTGTCAGGAATTTTTTTAAAAAAAAATGTCATATATGAGGACTCTATTTGGCAAAGTCACATGAGTTCACGCAAATCGTTATTAATCTCTTAACTAGACTTGTCAAAACTAATTCGAGATCTGAACCGAATAATCTGAATTCATATCCGACTCGACATTTGAAATATACTCACCTGAAAGTGGAGCCGAGATCCGAATTAACCCGAACTGAATCATACCCGACCCAAAATTTTCTACAAAGTTGTTTGTTTTTGTATGATAAGCGTATTGGACTAATTGATTGACCCGAAATCGACCCGAACCAAAGCTCACCTTACTCGAACCGAGCCGACCCGACTCGGAACATCACATGACTCGGCCGACAACCCGACCCAAACTTAACTTGACCCGTACCCATACCGAATAACCTATTTGTCAGGTCTACTCTTAACAATTTTTTGTTTGTTAAATCTCTTAATAGCTCATAATCATGGTATTTTAGACAAACATTGGAGTAAAACACTATACCCAAAATCAAAGTACTTATTCGAAAATTTAATTCGTATGATGGAACTAGAAGGACATTGTTAAAAAGCGGACTTCAACTTAAACTTAATTATTCACTATGTGAGGTTTATATTGAATCGATTTAGAAGAAAAACGTAAGACTTGGTGAAGAGGACCATTACAGCCTTTTTGGCAATAGAGTCCCCCCCCCCCCCCCCCCGGGAAAAATTGAGCCCTGGGAAAGATAGAAGCAGAATTGTCTTTAAGAATTTTTTTTAATTCACTAGGTACTTTAATTTGAGCATAAAAATGTATTTTTTTCCCGAATTTATAAATATTTTTTTACATTTATAAGATACGATCTCTTTAAAAACTGAAAAATGAAGAATGGTACAATAAAGATAATTTTAAAAGACGATAGAGTTTGAACAAAAGACCTAACATACATAACCTCAATTTCAACGGTTCCACCGCCAACCCCAAATATTTCACTAGTACCTATTTTTCTGTGTCATCAAGTAAAACTAATAGCTAGACAAAACTTATCGTATAAGTGTATGGTTCACATCAGTTTTCAATAGGAATGATCACCTCAGTTGCCACATATGGCTTTAGTTACCCAACCCCCACAACTGTTACAAAAATTGCCAAGAGAAAGCTACACAAATGCTAGGACATATTACATGGCTCAGGGACTACCAGTCTCGTGCATATTATGCTGAAAGGAGTTTTTGGTAGGGGTGGCAATTTACCAAAATTCGGGTCGAGGACGACAAGTTTCGTTTTTATTTTATTAGTCAATTTTACTAAAATGTCCTTTTTAATTTCTTTTTCTTTGGCTATTTTTACTAGTTGTCTTCTTCATCAGTGTAGTAGGTTATTTGAGATTCATTTATATTTCTGTTTGGTTGATACCATACAGTATATTCGAAAGTTAATTCTAATAAAATAATATTATCTTTTATTAAATTCATAGAAATGGGATGAACACTTTTAGGGAGAGTTGAGAAATAATTTAATCTGGGTCTATAGTGATTTAGCAAACCTTGTCTTATATTTCGAGGTGTAAGATCAAAAAATCTTAAGAAATCTCATACTTGATCTTGTGTATAATGTTTTAAGTTAGGTAGACTAAAACTTTGCCCGGCTAAATAATCCCACTGTTGGTTTAATTTTGAGTTTGATTGTAGTTTATTTTTTAGGTAACTCATGATTTAATAATGGGTAGATCTAGAGTAATTGAATGGGTAGGCTCTGATACCATCTAATAGTGGGTCTGGTAACTTTTTGTAGAAAAAGATTTAAAACTCTTTGATGAGAGAACATTAATGAACAAAGAATAGATAACACTATTTCAAATGGCATAAAAATGGTACTCCCATAGCAATAAATCAAACTATCAACAAACAAATTCAAGAATTTATACCTTCTTCTTCTTAGAGTCTGTCCTTGAGATATGTAGTTCTTCAATCTACCATCATGCCCTTTCACTCAACGGGCCTTACTAGACATACCTCAATCTTCAAACTATTTTTCTCATCGAAAGAGCTCTGAAAAGCAAAGATATAGATTCAAACTTTTCTTGAAGATAATTCTTTTTATAACTTGGTTTCCCAAACAAACGAAATTAGAACATTGTTGAAAATATATTGCTCTTTGGGTGATCTATGCTTCGCCCAAAATGCTTCTGCCTTCTCCTTGGTAGGAGTTACATATTTGTAGCGCCTCTAAAGGCAATGCTAGCGTAATGGCTTACATCATGCTTGAACTATTGGAGTATAATAAAGATAAGATAAGACATAAAGTTACAATAATTCAGATTTCTAGAGATACAGTTTGTAGTGCCGGCAATATCTTAGTCGTTGATTGTGTTGGCAGAATATGAGCCTTACATGTGGCCTTTTGGTAGTAAAACATAGGCCATTTGTAGTCGTGCTTGTTTTTCTTCTTATTTTCTGAATAGTTCAGCAAATTTATTTCTCACAGTTGTAGATCCGTGCTTGTTTTTCGTCTTGGTTTCTGAATAGGTTAGCAAATTTATTTCTCACAGTTGTAGATCCTTGGAAGTTTCTTGGCTCGAATGTGAGAAGAAATTTCAAGAGCTCATCATTGTAGACTCCCTCTTTCATTCCTTCTTTAGTTAAGATGATATAATTGACTCGTCTATGTAGACTTCTGAGTCCAGAAGAATATAGTCAGTCACCTTGGCATTTGACTGCAAAGGCTTCACTAGTCCTTCTATAGTTAATCCATGATTCATTTAGCATGAAGGGTTCAAATTTCTTGGTGGCTTCAATGTTAAGTTCAAAGCATTCAGACATATAGCCAACTTGAATTAAACTAGTTTCAGAGTATAGGATACCAGTCTCTTCATCTTTTTCTGGCGAAATAGTATGAAATTTTACAAATATAGGTCTTTGGTTGAAAGTTTTGAGAGTTTGAATTATTTTCAATGAAAATTTAGACATCTTAGTTAATTTTAAGTTTAGATAAATCATATCAAGATATCCAAACTGTTAAAGCTGATAGTTTGTGTCTGGATTTGATCCTCTGCAGGCAGTAAGCCTTGCAAACAAGGATTTTCCTCCACTGTAGAAAATTTGTGATAGATCTTATAGTTTCCAGTAAGCTAATTCAGTTGTTCTTCTATAGTATGCAATAAAGGGGTCACAGATATCAAAAGCAACAAACTTTTTAGCTTAGGCAATAGTTCTTTTTGCTAGTAGCTTGGCCTTTAGTTCTTGTATCTCTTTCTCTTTTTCAAGAAATGGAGTGCTTGAAGTTGGCTCCTCAGATTTAGTAGTTTGCAAAGATTGTCGCTTTGATGGAGCTAATAGTTGATGTAGTTCATATAGTTGACGATGGCGATTTCAGAGAGGTAATTGACTTCAACATCTCTGCTAACGCTGTTTTTTCTTGTTCTAGATCTTTCTTTGTATTTTCGATAATGTCATCTGTTACTTTGGAGAGTTCATCTATCTCAGCTCTGAGATTGTCAACTATAGCTTTAACTCTTGTTTTAAGTTCTTCTAAACCTGCTGTCATAGTTTCGAGATATTCGTTGAAGTCAATTACGATATCTTTAGGTTCTTTGACCTTTCCTGGACTTGTCATTGTTAAGATAATCTGCCTCTCGCATCAAATAATCTGCTAGAAAATTGTTATTTCCTACAACATGCTCATAAACCGTTTTAAACTGAGATTAAAAAAAAATTCCATCTATGGAGTTTACGCATATGAGGGCCATTATCTAAGATTTGTTTAACAAAAGCAGTTGTAGCTTTATTATCCATTGGGACTTTGAAAAGTTTAGGTAGAAGAAGTAATCTCCATTTTTTAATTCATCTTATTATAGCTGAAATTTCTTTTTCTATAGTATTGTAGTTTTCTTCTATTTGAGAAAATGTTCTACTGTGATATCCACATATTTCATTAAAATCAATTCCAAGTACAGCTGACCAAACTTTGTCAGACGCATCGGTGTGCATTATTAGAAGTTCTGTTAGTCTTAACTGAGGTCAGTTGTTAGATTCTTCGTTGAGATTTTTCACAATTTGAGTATGATGTTCACTCCATCCTTTGGTATTATTTTTCTTAATAAACTTTGTAAGTTCTTCTTTTTCTTTGCTAAATTAGGAATATAAAAACTAGCATCATTTAGTAATCCTATATATCCCTATATTTGTTTCTTAGTTCTTAATTTATAAGGGTATTCTGTTATTTTTCTTGAAATATGAGTTTGTAAAGAAATATCATTTGACCCTAATTCAAATAATAAGAATTCAATTTTTTCTTGCTGAATTGTAGCTTTCTTTTCACCAAGGCATATTCCGTTTTTTATAGCAGTTTCTACAAACTTTTGTAGACGTTCTCTATGTTCTTCTAGTGTTTTTGAACTTATAAAAATGTCATCAACATAAACTAAAAATGAGTTTAAGTATTTGAATGTATTGTCTGTTCTTCTTTGAAATATTCTGGAAGCATTTTTTTAGTACAAATGGCATTATAATCCATTCATAAAAACCTTGGGGTGTACTACATCCTTTATATTTGATAATTCCATTTTTATTTTCCAAAATTCAAATTTACAGTCAAATTTTGGGAAATATTTTCTACTTTTAACAAGATTAATTAAGACTGTCTTATTAGGTAAGAAGTAATTGTCAGTCTTTGTGAATTGGTTGAGCTTTTTATAACTAATTACCATTCTTGCTTTATTTCTTCGTCTCTGCTTCATTCATTACCATAAAGGCTGGCGATGAATAACTACCATTTGAGGGTCGTATTAGTCTTTTTTTCTAATAGTTCTTTGATTTGTACAGAAAATTCTTTTATATCTTTTGGTGTGTAAAACATAGGTTTTTCTTTGATATATACCTCTTGTGCTAATTTTATTTTTGCGCGAGAATGTTTAGGTTTCCAAAATTGTAAAGGATTCTCAGCGTAAAAAAAATTTAATTTATTAATCAAATCTTCTTTCTTAATTATGCTTACTTTGAAGCTTGGTTTTTGTATTTGTGTTGAGAATGCAATTTGTTCATATCTCTGTCCACTATGCTTTGCTCGTACTCTGTAAAGGTGTTTTAATGTAGGTATCTTAACTGCATGACCACATTTTGTTGTGAGATATACTGTATTTGGAGTTTGAGTGAATTTAGCAAATTATTTGAGGAAATCATTTCCTAATAAAACATCATATCCTAAGTTGTATTCTAATACTGAAGGAATATTAAGAATTTTATTCCCCAATATGATGGACACATTACATTGTACAAGTTCTAAATAAGTAGTCGTAGGGTAAACACCTTTAATTTTAATTTTTTTTATCAAATGGGGTTTTCCCATTTTGATAATAAAAAGTCCTGAAAAAGGTTACTTCTGATCCAGTGTCTATTAAGGCCGTAGTTGTAATATCTAAGCCTTTTACTGTTACATGAATATATGTAAGGATAGGAATGTGAAGTTCCTTCATATTCTGTCAAGGATGATTTTATTTTGCTTATTAACTAAGGTGATTTGAGTCGGTTTTATTTCATAAGTTGTGAATTGGTCTAAGAAATTCATTCCTAATAATATATGGTAGAATTCATTATTAATAGAATGACCAATATAACAATCACATTCTAATAGCATAGAGCAAGGAGTCTTCATCATGATTTTGGATTTTGATTAAGGGTAGATCTTCTACCATTATATGTAACAAAATTATATTCAGAGACAGAAATGATTGGAATAGGTAAAGGTATACAATGACATTGGGATCCACCTATATCGATCAAGATTTTATTTTCTATCCATTTTTTTTCCATTAAAATATTCTAAATTTACTTTGTAAGTTCCATTGTTAGTGTTCACCACTGATATGCTTTTAGGTTGAAATCTAGATATTCTTGTCATGCTAAAGCTTCTTGGTAGAGTTAGGTGATTAGCAATTCTCATTCCTTTTTCTGTATAAGAGAGTCTAGGTGCTTCATAACTAGTTGTTGCTTCATCTTCTTCTACTAATTGAAAGTCTGTTAATGCTGGTACCCTAGCTTCTTGCATTGGTGGTGATATAACGGCACTTACTATTGAGAAGATTGGGTCTACAGTTATTTTTTCTATTTGTTTTGCTTCCTTTATAGGGAATCTTAAAGAATTGTTGGCTGAAAAATATGTCAAGTATTGGGGCTGAACTTTGCGCCCTCCTTTCTGTGTGTATCTTCCACGGCTGTCAACTGTTACATATATAGTTGGAAGCAAGGTGCAAGCTAGCCCTAAACGTGCATGCCAAGACTCCAGCTCTTGCAAGAAATAGGAAACTACCTAGAGATCACAAAGTCTCCAAAATATAAATAAATAATAAAGTAATATTTATTTCCTAATACTCCCCCTTAAGTTGGAGCATGTAAATCTACCATGCCCAACTTGCTCTTCAGATAGTGAAACTTGCGTTTCCTGAGGGCCTTCGTAAATATGCCGGCTGGTTGCTCCTTGGTGCCAACATGAGAAAGAATGAGGATACCGGCCTCAAGTTTTTCACGAACAAAATGACAATCAATCTCTATGTGCTTTGTTCGTTCATGAAATACAGGGTTCTTGGCTATGTGTAAGGCAGCTTGACTGTCACAAAACAACTGCATGGGGTGCTCCAGAAATATTCCCAACGAAGCCAGAAAAGTTTTCAACCAGACCATCTCACTTGTTGCAACTGCCATGGATCTGTATTCAGCCTCAGCAGATGATCCAGAAACTGTAGCTTGTTTCTTCGTCTTCTAGGAGATAGGAGATCCTCCAAGTTTCACAAAAGACCCTATCAAAGACCAGCGCGAAAGGGGGCAAGCCCCCCAATCCTAATCACAAAATCCATAGAGGTGTAGCTCACCATTGGCCTGGAGCAGAATTACATACCCAGCACTACCTTTGAGATAACACAAGACTCTGCGGGCAGCTTCCATGTGTTCTTCCCTGGGAGCTTGCATAAATTGAGATAGTATATGCACCGCATAAACCAAGTCAGGCCTTGTAATGGTAAGATAGATTAACCTACCAACTAGTCGACAATAACGTGTGGCATCGTCCAACAAACATCCATCCGCAAGTGCAAGTTTGTGATTTTCTTCAATAGGAAACTCAGCTGGTTTCGCTCCTAAAATACCACACTCATCGATTATCTCCGGTGCATATTTTCTTTGACATAAAAATAAACCTTGTGGGTCGCGTGCTACCTCAATGCCGAGAAAATACTTTAGTGGTCCAAGGTCCTTAATACTAAAGCATGCGTTCAAATAAGTTTTAAAATTATTACATGCTTGAGTATCATTTCCTGCTAGCACTATGTCATCCACATAGACGAGCAATGCCATAAACACCTCTCCTTTCCGATAAACAAACAGTGAATAGTCCGTGTAAGAGCGAACAAAACCATAATCACACAGTTTGGAGGAGAGTTTGGCAAGCCACTGCCGGGGAGCCTGACGAAGTCCATAGAGTGACTTTTTAAGTTTGCATACCTCGTTGTGTCCTTTGGGAGTAAAACCGAGGGGTAACTTCATGTACACATCTTCCTCAAGATCGCCATGTCGGAAAGCATTGTTCACATCCATTTGATACAGTCCCCAACCCCTTGCGACTGCAACTGCCAAGAAACAACGTACGCTGGTCATTTTGGCCACGGGAGCATTTTTGATAGCTTCATGGTAAAATCTGGGCTCAACAACCTTAGTAATGGCGGCTATAAAATTTTAATGAAAGGCCGAAAAATTAGCACATGTGACATAGTGAGTTATAGGATAACGCGTACCTGAGGACTTTTTTTAGAGAGACGCAGCAGTCGAGATGGGGTCTTGAATCCTGGCACCGTAGCACACAAAATCGTCCAAATGTGCAGGCTGTTTTCTGGTCCTGTGCCCACGTCGTACAACTTGGGTTTCCACTGGCGGTCCGCTTCTTTCTGCCCCATCAGGCTGCGTGGTGGGAGACTGCACATGGCCCACAGGTCCTTTCCGATGATCTACATCCTTCGCGGATTGATGTCCTGGGCAAGACACCTCCTCACCTGGACGGCCCAAACCTGGAGAATTAATCTCCTCGGCACTCCCCCTGTCCACAGACTAGGCCACGTCATTTGACTGGGCTAGTTCTTGCTCCAAACTTTCCAGGCCCTCAACTTCATCGTAGGCTGCTGCATTCCCAAATGTTCTGCCATCCTCAACAATTTCCTTGTCTTGTCCTTGTGATTGAAAAGGAAATGTATTCTCGTGAAAAACCACATCTCTGCTAATTAAAATTTCATGAGTATCTAAATCGAACACCTTCCATCCTTTCTTTCCAAAAGGGTAGCCGACAAAGATACACTTTCTACTTTGTGATGCAAACTTATCTTTTGTTTTCAACCTATTTTGAGCAAAACATAGGCATCCGAAGGCTCGAAGGTGATTCCAAGGAGGTTGTTGATGATACAAAATTTCATAAGGGCTCTTTCCATGCAATATGCCGGTGGGAGTTCTATTAATCAAGTGTGCAGCGGTCAACACGCATTCCCCCCAGAAAGTCAATGGCAACCCAGCTTGAAATCTCAAGGCTCTAGCTACATTCAGAACATGACGATGTTTTCGTTCCACCCTACCGTTTTGTTGTGGGGTGTCGACGCAACTAGTTTGATTCACTATGCCATTCTCGAAGTAGAATGCTTTCATGGAGCTTGACTTAAACTCAAGCCCATTATCGCTTCTAACCACCTTCACCCCTTTTTCAAATTGATTCTTAATCATAGCGATGAATCCCTTTAACAACATCTCAACTTCACTCTTTTGTTTCATCAGATACACCCACGTTGCTCTACTGGCATCATCAACTATAGTGAGAAAATAGCTTGCACCACAAGAGGTTTTGACTCTATAAGGTCCCCAAATATCACAATGAATAAGCTCAAATAATTCACTTGCTTTATTATCACTAATTGGAAATCGATTTCTAGTTTGCTTAGCACAATAGCATACATCACAAACATCAATTTTCTCCTTTCTTTTCAAATCACCTACTATTCCTATACTTCTAAAGAAAATAGACATAACTTCACTTGAAGGGTGCCCAAGTCGATTGTGCCATAGGCTTCTAGATGTCGCTGCATTCGCTTGATTCTTGATTTTTGGTAGCCCGGAGTAGTAGTAAACCCCATCTCGTTGCTCACCCACTCCAATCAAAGTCCTCGAAGTGCGGTCCTGTAACACACAAGATTCATCAAAGAAAGTCACAGCACAATTTAAGTCTTTGCATAATTTAGCCACTGATAATAAGTTACAATTGAGCTCAGGTACATAGAGGACTTCATTCAAGCACAATTTTTTTTCCAAGGCTATTTTCCCTTGTTTTTCGGCCAAGGTATGTATACCATTCGGAAGACAAATGGGAATGGGTCGAATGGGTTGAATGTTTCCAATTTTCTCAAGATCACAAGTCATGTGACACGATGCTCCACTATCGATCATCCACGCGGGCTTACCTGCCAGTTTCTCATATCCACCTTTCGGAATGTCAATGAGGCTCAATAGCCTTTGTACCTGATCAGACATCAGTCCCGGTATACTGACTTGAGGAGCTTCTGCTATGATGTCTTGATCCACTACTGCTGCCTGATCGGTGTGCGACGTGACTATGGTGGCATGGGCAGCTCCGCGTCCTCTACTAGCCGAAGACCTGCCGCCATGTGCACCCCTGCTGCCTCGGCTACCTCGTCCTCATCCTCGTGAGCCCCAATGGGGAGGGTATCCGATAATCTCAAAACAACCACTTTCTTCATGGCCATACCAGCCACAGTGTGCACGAGCCCCTCTCTACAGCATTCGACTTTTCCCTTATAGCGAAAGCCACAGCAGTCTCGGCTCTGTTATCTCTCCCCAACATCAGCCGCTTGTGATTTTCTTCTTGTTGAATGATGTTAAAAATTTTGTCTAAAGATGGTAGAGGATCTAACGCCAAAATCTGACTTTGGATGGTTGAGTAAGTTTCATCGTCGAGGCCCATGAGAAACTGATGAGTGTGCTCCTCCTCCATCGATTTCATGACTTTGCTTCCAATATCACATTCACACTTTCCGCAAGTACATTGAGGGATCTTAACATAATTATTCAACTCACTCCACATACCCATCAATTTGGAATAAAATTCAACTACTTCGAGGCCTCCTTGCTTACAAGCAACAATATCGGTTTTGAGTTGGTGCACCTTAGGGGTGTTTGGCATAGCATACCTTTTTCGCAGATTCTCCCACATCACCGCAGCCTTCTCAACATATGCAATGCTGGTGTGAAGTTTTGGATCAATTATGTTAATACTCCAAGAACATATCATTGAATTCACCATCTCCCAAGCATTGTATTTAGTGGGATCATCTCCTTCCTTCAATTCCGGCCTTTTTAGGGTTCCTTCGATGAACCCCAATTTGTTTTTAGATTTTAAAGCAGTTCTAACTGCTCGTTTTTACAAATCGTAATTCTTGCCATTGAATATAATGGTTGTAATCGCCACTCCCGGCCCTTTGGATGGATGAAGATAGTAAGGCGAGTGATTATCGATTACAATCCGCTTACTCATGGCTCTGATACCATAAAGAATTGTTGGCTGAAAAATATGTCAAGTATTGGGGCTGAACTTTGTGCCCTCTTTTCTATGTGTATCTTCCACGGCTGTCAACTATTACATATATAGTTGGAAGCAAGGTGCAAGCTAGCCCTAAACGTGCATGCCAAGACTCCAACTCATGCAAGGAATAGGAAACTACCTAGAGATCACAAAGTCTCCAAAATATAAATAAATAATAAAGTAATATTTATTTCCTAATAAATCTAGTGTTAGATAAAATGTATAATCCCCTATAATAAAAGGATAATGCATCATTTCCTTGTTGTAATCCTATATCTATTAAAAGTTTGAATTGTAAGTTGAGAGTATCTTCAATATTTTTACTTCTCAAAGTAACTGAGTAATTAGGATAGCATTCAAAGATTAATTTTCAGAAATCAAGTTTCGTTGTAAAGGTTCGAGATGACTATTTTGAGCATTTTTAAATCTTTGATCATGTAGTGATAAAATGATAGGTGAGTTAATGTCTTCTTTAAAACATACTTTTACAATGATTTGTATTCCTTGTAGATGCACATATTTAATTAAATCTCGATCTTTTGTGGGAATTTCTTCTAAAAAACTTTTAATTATGCCTTGGGTCATTAGTCTTAATCTAATATTTCCTTGTAAGTGTTAGACCTTAACTGGTTGGTCTGTAGTATACAATTCGAAATATCGTATTAGTTTTCTTGTTATAAAATCATCTAATTTCCGCTTAAAGTTTCTTGGATCATTGAGAGATAGATATGTCGCTATTATTTTTGCATATAGTCTCTGATTAAAAGCAATTTCTCTTGTATAGTTTTTTTTAATTTTCTTGTTCTTCTTGTTGTACTATATCCGTTTCTTTAGTATTCATCTTTAGCATATAAATAACTGTCTATTTCAAAAGTATATGTATCTTCTTCTGAACTAATAGATTCATAACAACTAAAGATAACGTCATATATATTAGAGTTTATGGGGTAGAGTTCATCTTGTATTTTGTCAAATTCTTCTGAGAAGAGTTTTACTATATTAGTTTTTCTTTTATTACAATCGATAAATTTATGTCCTATTTCTCCACAATTCTAGCATTTACAAGAAGTTGGTGTTTTGTTTCTTTTATAATAACTACTTTCTGAATTAAAACTCTCTTAAGTTATGTTCTCATGTCTAAAATGTTTATTGCTCTTTCATGGTTTGTTAACAGATTTTTCAGTTTTGCCTTCTCAATTTTTGTTTTCTATGGTTTTGAACTTTTCTTTTTAGAAAATTTTCTTTTCAGTACTTTCTTCTGTGGAGATTTCTTTTCATTTTTCTTTTTGGTCCATAAGTAGGATAGTTTTCACATCCATGTTGTCCTGGTTCTTTTAGATCATTGTAACATAAAGTTACTTCTTTAATATTGTTTTCTTCTACTTTCTTGTAGACACAGTTGTATCATTTCTCTATTTATTATGATTTGTACTGCTGCTACTGATCTAAAGATAGTAGGTTGACTAGCAAAGACTTCGAATTTTTCAAAGAAACATTTGTTCCAAGGGTTGGGGAATTTATTTAGCAATAGTTGGATATATGTTTCTTGATTTTCTGTAGAATCATCAACCTCATAATAATGTTTGTCAAATTCGTAAAAGATTCTTTTTAAGTTACATAAATTGTAAATTCTTAAATTGGTTAATTTTTATAAGGCTTCTCTTTTCTTTTGCAGAGATGTTTTTTCAATATTTTTTACACATTCATAGCCTTCAAATTGTCCAATACAGTATTTTTCTAAAGTCCATACTCCTTCTATATTAACTCTTAATTTTCTTTTTATGTTAACTTCCATTAAGTTTTGTATATTTAGTGACATTCCTGCATATCAGTTATACACTATTTCTTGAAATGAATTAATTATTAAGTCGCATATTGCATTTGCATCTCTATGTTTAGCAGCATAAATTGGTTCACTTATTAGGGATAGTACTACTGATGCTTTCTAGACATCTAAAGCTTTTCTTTTATCAGTTACATAATCTATGTTTAGGAAATATCCTCATGCTGGTATTGGTTCTTGAAATAAAGGATTTTTTTGTTTAAATTCTTCATTAATAATTTGTCTCCTTCTGTTAGTAATATGTGCTTTTCTAATTGGAGATTTCCCTAAGCTATAACTTCTAAAAGGATTTGAAGTTTTCTCTTGTTCATAATTGCCTTGATTAGGGATGTTACTTCCTACACTACCTTTTGGTACTCCTGACTACATATTTACTTGTTTTACTATTCTATTATTTGTAGATTTTCAAATTTATTTAATAGTTCTTCAATAGATTTATTGTATTCTCCCATTATTCGCTCTCTTCTTGTTTATCTTTTCCTTTAAGTCTGTTTCTTTCGTCAATAATTTTTTGTAGTGATTCTTCTTCGATTTTTGAAACTTTTTCTTGATACCTTTTAATAAATTTTTAATCATCACTTTTAGGAGTTATTTTTTCTGAAAGCCTAATTTCCAGTGGTGTATGTTCTTTCTTTTGTTTAGGTTTTCACATTCTTTCAAAAGTTATATTTATTAATTACATTTGTATTACCAGTTGTTTAATTGATTCATTTATTTCTTGAATTTCTCCTTTTACCTCTTTTAGTTCTGCTTCAATTTGTGAAAAACTCATGATTTTAGTTTTCATTAATCTTTTTCAAAAAACTAGTATTCTTTATCAAACCTCCTGTGCAAATATTGGATTTTTAAGGGATTAAAGTGCAAAACTAATAAAATTCATAATAGAAAAGCTTGAAAGAAAGAATGGATATATTAGAAAAAACATTAGAAACAAACTTTGAACAATTTAAACAAGAAATAGCATATGGAAGGTGTGGAGACACTGATATGTTACAACTGATAAATATTTATGTCAAAACAGATATAAATGTATAATTTTTGAATCAAAAATAATCGCTTTAATTGAAAAACTCAGAAAAACAATGGAAAACCTGAAGTTCCAACGCTAAAAATAACTACCCATATGTAATTGTGAATTTATCCTTAATTTATATCAAAGTTATTCCAACGAAGAAACAAGACAACGAGAGAGGTATTATGTTCCAAAAACTGATTACTTTTGAACAATTAATTATTCTAAAGAAATAAACTAAAAAAATGAAGACAGATTAGATCTCTTAATTTATGAAGAAAGAAGAGCTTATTTAGAATTTGTAAAAAATTTCAACTATGATAATGATAATAATCTAGAACAATTTGATACAAAATATTGGTTTAATGACGAAGATTAATAAAACCTAAAATCATGAGTTTTTCGCAAATTGAAGCAGAACTAAAAGAAGTCAAAGGCGAAATTTGAGAAATATATGAATCAATTAAACAACTGTTAATACAAATGCAATTAATAAACATAACTTTTGAAAGAATGTTAAAAATAAACAAAAGAAAGAGCATAGCCCATTGGAAATTAAGCTTCTAGAAAAAATAACTCCTAAAAGTGATGATGAAAAATATATTAAAAGATATCAAGAAGAGAGAGAATAATGGAAGAATACAATAAATCTATTGAAGAACTATTAAACGAATTTGAAGATCTATAAATAACAGAAATAGTAAAACAATTAAATACGCAGTCTGGAGTACCAACAGATAGTGTAGGAAGTAACATCCTCAATCAAAGCAACTATGAACAAGGTGAAACTTCAAATCCTTTTAGAAATTATAGCTCAAGAAAATCTGTAATTAGAGAAGCACCTAGTACTAATAAAAGACGACAAACTATTCATGAAGAATTTAAACCAAAAAATCCTTTATTACAAGAACCAGTACCAGTATGGGGATATTTCCTAAACATAGATTGTATAACTGATAAAAGAAAAACTTTGGATGTTTGGAAACCATCAGTAGTATCCCTAATAAGTGAACCAATTTATGCTGCTGAAGATAGAGATGTAAATACAATATACGAGTTAATAATTAATTCATTTCAAGGAATACTGTATAACTGGTATGCAGGAATATCTCTTAATATACAAAACTTAATAGAAGTTGACATAAAAAGAAATATAAGAATTAGTATAGAGGAAGGAGTATGGACTTTCTAAAAATACTTATTTGGACAATTTGAAGGCTACGAATATGTAGAAAATATTGAAAAAGCATCTCTAGAAAAGAAAAGAGAAGCCTTATATAAATTAAATAATTTAAAAATTTACAATTTATGTAACCTAAAAAGTTTCTTTTGCGAATTTGACAAATATTATTATGAGCTTTATGATTCTATAGAAAATCAAGAAACCTATATCCAACTATTGCTAAATAAAGTCCCCAACCCATAGAGCAAATATTTCTCTGAAAAATTTGATGCCTTTGCTGGACAACCTGTTGTCTTTAAATCAGTAGCAGCAGTAGAAACTGTAATAAATAGAGAAATAATACAACTATGTCTGCTAGAAAGTAGAAGAAAACAGATTAAAGAAGTAGCCATATGTTGCAATGATATTAAAGAACCAGGACAATATGAATGTGAAAACTATTCTAATTATAGACCAAAAAGAAAAAGACCTCCAAAGAAGTATGAAAAAAACTCACAGAAGGAAATATCAAAAAGAAAATTTTCTAAAAAGAAAATTCTAAACCAAAGAAATCAAAAATTAAGAAGACAAAAGCTGAGAAATCTATTAACAAATCACAAAAAAAAGCAATAAACATTATAGACATGAGAACTTAACTCAAGAGAATTTTAATCCAGAACATAGATACTATAAAAGAAACAAAAAACGAACTTCTTGTCAATGCTAGAATTGTGGAGAAATAGGGCATAAATCTATCAATTGTCATAAAAGAAAAGCTACTATAGTAAAACTCTTCTCAGAAGAATTTAACGAAACATAAACTAATATATATGATGTTATCTCTAGTTTTGAATCAATTAGTTCAGAAGAAGATACAGATACTTCTAAAACAGAAAGTTATTCATATACTGAAGATGAATACTGAAAAAACGGATATAATACAACAACAAGAATAAGAAAATAATCAAAACTAGACAGGAGTAATTACTTTTAACTATATGCAAAAATAGTAGCGACAGATCTATCTCTCAAAGATCCAAGAAACTTTATGAGAAAATTAGATGATTTTCTAACAAGAAAGCCAATATGATATTTCAAATTGTATACTACAGAACAACCAATTAAGGTCCAACACTTACAAGGAAATATTAGATTAAGACAAATGACCCAAGACATAATTAAAAACATTTTAGAAGAAATTCCCTCAAAAGACCGAGATTTAATTAAATATATCCATCTACAAGGAATACAAATCGCTGTAAAAGCATTTTTAAAGAAGGCATTAACTCACCGATCATTTTATCACTACGTGATTAAAGATTTAAAAATTTTCAAAATAGTCATCCCAGAACTTTACAAGGAAACTTGATCTGTAGAAAATTAATCTTTGAATGCTATCCTAATTACTCCTTTACTTTGAAAAGTAAAAATATTGAAGATACTCTCAATTTACAATTTAAACTTTTAATAGATATAGGATTACAACCGGAAAATTGTGCATTATCCTTTTATTATAGAGGATTATACATCTTCTCTAACACTAATTTCCCTATAAAAGAAGTAAAACAAATAGGAAAAATAGTTGTAGACCCGATCTTCTCAACAGTAAGTACTGTTATATCACCACCAATGCAAGAAGCTAGGTTACCAGCAGCAACAGACTTTCAATTAGTAGAAGAAGATGAAGCATCAAGTAGTTATAAAGTACCTAAACTCTCCTATACAAAAAAAGGAATGAGAATCGCTAATCAACCAACTCTACTAAGAAGCTTTAGCATGACAAGAATACCTAGATTTCAACCTAAAAGCATAACAATGACGAACACTAACAACGGAACTTAAAAAGTAAAGTTAGAATATTTTAATGGACAAACCAAGATGGAAAATAAAATCTTAATCGATACAGGTGCATCCCAATGTCATTGTATACCTTTACCTATTCCAGTCATTTCTGTCTCTGAATATAATTTTGTTACATATGATGGTAGAAGAACTACCCTTAATCAAAAATCCAAAATCATGATGAAGACTCCCAGCTCTATGCTATTAGAATGTGATTGTTATATCGATCATTCTAGTAATAGCGAATTCTATCATATATTATTAGGGTATTCTTAGACCAATTCACAACTTATGAAATAAAACCGACTTAAATCACCTTAGTCGATAAGCAAAATGAAATCATCCTTGACAGAATATGAAGGAACTTCACATTCCTATCCTCATATATATTGATGTAATAGTAAAAAACTTAGATATTACAACTATGGCTTTAATAGACAGTAGATCAAAAGTAACTTTTTTTTCAGGACTTTTATTACCAAAATGGAAAAAACTCTCATCTGATCGAAAAATTAATATTGGTGATATTGTGAATATAGCATAGTTGTATATTAGTTGTAATCTTCTTTCCTTATTTCAAGCCATATGTAGCTATCCATCTCCTAGAATAGGTCTATTTCCTTTCTTGGATGACTCTATTGTAATATATTATCAGACCATGGCAATGAATCAAATCATTCCGCAAATCTCTTATCATGGTATCAGAGCTAGAAAATTAATCTTCCCTCCTGTCCAATTTTTGTGAACCGACCCCCATAGTCTCGGTCTCACGTTTTGCTGGAAACACCTCACAGTGAACAACCACAAACCTGCAACCATGTCCGGCAACGGTAACGCATCTAATGCAGTGAAGTCACCCATCTCTAATCCTCTGTCCCCGTACTTCTTTCACCCCTCAGCGAATCCAGGTTCGGGACTCACACAAATAAAATTTAAAGGGGATAACTATTTGGCATGGGAACAAACTATTAGGTTGTCACTGAAATCTCAAAACAAATTAGGATTTATAGATGGATCAATCACTAAACTTGATCTCACCGACCCGACATTCATGGCTTGGGATATAGTTAACTCTATGATTTGTTCTTGGATTTCCAATTCTCTTGATGACCCTATTCGGGCTACTGTATCAAGATTGACTAATGCCAAAGTGTTATGGGATTGTCACAAGACTAGACACACAATGGAAAATGGTCCTAAAATATACAAGTTATGGTCGAATTTAACTACCTATCGTCAATCTGGAAATTCTATAATGATGTACTATACAAAGTTTTTGGGCATGTGGGAGGACCTCACAAATCTAACGCCCCTCGGTTCTACTCCATCTAATGGTGAAGCCCCAATTTTTACTTGGGTTGCTAATCTTAAAACATATCAATTTCTCATGGGATTGGATGAAAGCTATGGAATCTTACGAACCCAAATAATCAATATGGATCCTCTCCCACATCTGGACCGTAATTTTGCAATGGTAAGTCAAGAAGAAAACCATCGAACTGTAACTCAGCCCTTGGATGCTTCCTTTGTTGTCGGTTTCCCTGTTCAGCCAGCCGCACCACTTTCAAACAAAACCCAATTCACAGACACCAAATTGCACCAGACTGGCCGACCTTCTTGCACTTACTGCCTTCGTACAAGTCATACTTATGACCGTTGTTGGACTCAGCTGGGAATTACACCTCAGCAGGGTCGTGGGAGGGAAGAGGCCATGGTGGCAAGCCCACATCTAGTCGCACATCACCTGTTGCAGCCGCTGCCCAGTGGAGTTCTTTGGGGCCAGCAGATGGTTCTCAATCAAGTCAGTCGCCTACTTTACGAGGTTTCACAAGTGAACAAATGCAAAGGTTGATGTCTCTTCTTGAACCGAGCCCTACCTCGGAAAATTTATCGGGTATGCCTTCTTCTCATTGGCTACTTGACAGTGGCGCCTCACATCACATGACGGGTGATTTGTCCTTACTTTCAAATGTTTGTGGTATTATTCCATCTTTTGTTGGCTTGCCAGATGGTGATCAAACTCCAGCTGTCAAAGAAGGCACTTGTTAGTTACAACCGGATTTGGCTATTTCTAATGTTTTATATGTCCCCGTGTTGAAAGTTAATTTACTGTCTATTAGTAAACTTAGTTCCACCACTCAGTGTATTGCTTCATTTATTGATCGACTGTGTGTATTACAGGACTGCATCTCGAGGAATCTGATTAGACTGGGTAAGCAACGTGGTGGGGTGTATCAGTTTTGGCCTATGTCAAGTGCATCTGCATCAGTGGTTGACTCTTCGAGCAATTATGAATTATGGCATCAACGGTTGGGACATCCATCTCAGCGACCTATGTCTTTACTTTCGGTTAATGGTTATAAGTTGCCATGTTCTACTGCCAAACCTTTATGTGATATTTGTTGTCGTGCTAAACAAACTCGTAGTGTGTTTCCTATTAGTTAAAGTCGTGCTACTGAATGTTTTGGTTTAATTCATTGTGATGTATGGGGACCATATCGTACCTCATCCTTGTCTAGTGCTAAGTACTTTCTTACCATTATTGATGATTATAGTCGTGCAGTCTGGGTGTATTTAATGGTTGATAAAGGTGAAACTGCTACTCACCTTAAAATTTTCTATTGTATGATCCAAATGCAGTTCAACCAGTCTATTAAGGTAGTCAGGTCTGATAATGGTACTGAATTCCTGTCTCACACTTTGATTGAGTTTTATAAAGCCAAACGCATCGTACATCATACTAGTATAACTGACACACCTCAACAAAATAGTCGTGTTGAATGTAAGCATTGACATATCCTTAGTGTAGCACAAGCTTTCATGTTTCAAGCATCATTGCCGATCGAATTTTGGAGTGAGTGCGTAACGGTAGCTGCTCTTGTTATCAATCTGACACCTACCCCTGTCTTAAACGGCCTCACACCTCATGAACGACTATTTTCTGTTTCCCCGAATCTGTCGTACTTACGAGTTCTTGGGTGTCTGTGTTATACTCATTATCGTGATAAGTCCAAAGACAAATTTGCTCCTTGAAGTCAGCGATGTATATTTTTAGGCTATCCTTTTGGTAAGAAAGGATGGAAAGTCATGGATCTTGCATCATAAGACGTATTTGTTTCACGGGATGTCTTGTTTGAGGAACACATCTTTTCCTTTAAAACAACAAGGGAGGAAAATTCAGCATCTCCACCACCTCCTTTATTTCAACCTAATGAATTCTATGATGAGTTGTCTGCACCTTCATCGAGTGCTAAGGTGGTTCCAACTCCAGCGCCACAGGGCGCCTTTACTACTAATCCACCAGTTTTTGAGGTGGTTCCAGACACAGTCTCTGAACTGGTTCCAAACCCAACTCCTTCTAGTCACAGTTAGCGTATTCACCAGGCCCCAGCATATCCCTAGGATTTTTTATGCCACACAACCTGGCTCATACACCCCCCACATCTTCAGCCACTCCAGCCATTAGATCCTCAGGTACGCGGTTCCCTTTAGGCCATTATGTTTTTTATGACAAGTTCTCTACCTCTCACCAATAATTTTTGGCTGCTGTTACTGTCGGGGTTGAACCCCAAACTTTTAATGAGGCTATGCAGGATTCCCAATGGCGTCAAGCCATGCAGGCTGAGATTGATGCTTTAGAACGCAATGACACTTGGGTTATATCTGGTCTCCCTCCCGGAAAGAAACCAATTGGTTGTAAGTGGGTTTATAAAATAAAACATCACTCTGATGGCTCTATTGAACGGTATAAGGCGCTGCTTATGGTTCGGGGTGATACTCAAATTGAGGGCTTGGACTTTGAAGAAACATTTGCTCCTGTTGCGAAGCTTGTTAGTATATGCACTTTTCTTCTATTGCCGTTGTTAAGGGTTGGGAACTTCCCCAACTTGATGTTAATAATGCCTTTCTTCATGGTGATCTTCATAAAGAAGTATACATGAGACTTCCACCTGGGTATTCTGCATCCCAACCTGGGAAAGTGTGTCGTCTTCGCAAGTCCTTATATGGACTTCGTCAGTCTCCCCGTAATTGGTTTGCCAAGCTTTCTATGGCTCTCCGGTCATATGGTTTTATTCAATCTCATGCCGATCACACTTTATTTACTTACCGTAAGGACGGTATTTTCTTAGTTGTTCTTGTTTATGTGGATGACATCATTGTTGCAAGTAACAACCCCACTGCTTGCACCTCATTTAAGAAGTATTTGAATAGTTGTTTTAAGCTCAAAGATTTGGGCCCTTTGAAATACTTCTTGGGACTAGAGGTGGCTCGAAATCCTTCGGGTTTATTTCTTTCTCAACGCAAGTATGCACTAGATCTTTTATCTGAGGCTGGTCTCACTGGTGCTAAGCTTATTGCCACTCCTATGGAGCAAAAGCATCACTTAGCTACTGCTTCGGGTCGATTTCTAAGTGACCCCGGTCAATATCGTCGTCTTGTGGGTTAACTTGTTTATTTGTCTCTTACTTGACCTGATTTATCATATGCTATCCACATTCTTACTCAATTCCTATATGAGCCAAGCCAAGAACACTTGGATGCCGCATATCGAGTTCTTCATTACTTGAAGGGGTCTCCTGGCCAGGGTATTCTTCTTCAATGTAGGAGTTCCTTACAGTTATTTGCCTTTTGTGACGCTGATTGGGCTACTTGTCCTCTTACTCGTCATTCTCTAACAGCGTACTTTGTACAACTTAGGAGTTCTCCTGTCTCTTGGAAAACCAAGAAACAAGCTACGGTTGCTCGTTCATCAGCCGAAGCAGAGTACCGTGCTATGGCTGTTACTACTTGTGAGCTTACATGGCTTAAATCCTTCTTAGCTTCCCTTGGTGTTTTTCACACACGCCCCATGCATTTATTTTGTGATAATCAAGTTGCGTTACATATCGCTTCAAACCCCGTTTTCCACGAGCGTACAAAGCATATTGAGATTGAGTGTCATTATGTGCGGGACCAGCTACAGGCAGGAAACATTGCTACGTCCCATTTGGCAACTACTCAGCAACCCGCAGACATTCTCACTAAAGCACTCGGAAAGCATCAGTTTCAGTTCCTACTTGGCAAGTTGGGAGTCCTTGACCCGTACTCTCCAACTTGAGGGGGCGTATTGGTGATATTGTGAATATAGCATAGTTGTATATTAGCTGTAATATTCTGTAATCTTCTTTCCTTATTTCAAGCCATATGTTTAGCTATCCATCTCCTAGAATAGGTCTATTTCCTTTCTTAGATGACTCTATTGTAATATATTTATCAGACCATGGCAATGAATCAAATCATTCCGCAAATCTCTTATCAATTAAAATTAAAGGTTTTCACCCTACGACTACTTATTAAGAACTTCTATAGAGTAACGTGTCCATCATATTAGCAAATAAAATTCGTAATCTTCCTTTAGTATTACAATACAACTCAAGATATGATATTTTATTAGGAAATGATTTCCTCAAACAATTTGCTAAATTTACTCAAACTCCATATATAGTAGATTTCACAACAAAATGTGGCAATACACTTAACATACCTACATTAAAACACCCTTATAGAGTACGCACAAAGTATGGTGATAGAGATATGAACAAACAGCACTCCCAACACAAATACAAAAATCAAGCTTCAAAGTAAGCATAATTAAAAAACAAGATTTGATTAATAAATTAAAGCAAATTTACTTTAAGAATCCATTACAATTTTGGAAACCTAAACATTCTTGTGCAAAAATAAAATTAACACAATAAGTATATATTAAAGAAAAATCTATTCTTTACACACCAGAAAATATAAAAGAATTTTCTATACAAATCAAAGAACTATTAGAAAAAGGACCAATACGACCCTCAAAAGGTAGTTATTCATCACCGGCCTTTACGGCAATGAATGAAGCAGAGAAACAAATAAATAGACTGACAATTACTTCTTACCTAATAAGGAAGTCTTAATTAATCTTGTTAAAAACAAAAAATATTTCTCAAATTTTGACTATAAATCTAGATTTTGGCAAATAAAAATGGCAGAAGATAGTATCAAATGTACAGGATTAATACACCCCAAGGTTTTTATGAATGAATTATAATGCCATTTGGACTAAAAAACACTCCCAGAATTTTTCAAAGAACAAGTTCATAAACTCTAGAAGAACACAGAGAAGACCTACAAATGTTTGTAAAAAGTGCTATAAAGGAAGAAATATGTCTTAGTGAAAAGAAATCTACAATTGAACAAGAAAAAATTGAATTCTAAGGATTTGAATTAGGATCAAATAGTATTTCTTCACAAACTCATATTTCAGGAAAAATAATAGAATATCCTGATGAATTAAGAACTAAGAATCAAATATAGGGATTTTTATGATTACTAAACTATGCTAGTTCTTATATTCCTGATTTAGCAAAGAAAAAGGACTTTAAAACTTTATTAAGAAAAAATAATACCAAATGAAGGAGCGAACATCATACTCAAATTATAAAAAACCTCAACGAAGAATGTAAAAACTTATCTCAGTTAAGACTACCACAACTAGAAGATAATCTAATAATACAAATTGATGTGTCTGACAAAGTTTGGTCAGTTGTACTTAGAAGTGATTTTAATAAAATATGTGGATATCACAGTGGAACATTTCTCAGACAGAAGAAAACTACAATACTATGGAAAAAAGAAACTTTAGCTATAATAAGAGGAATTCAAAAATGGAGATTATTTCCTCTACCTAAACCTTTCAAAGTCCAAACGGATAATAAAGACGCAACTACATTTGTTAAACAAATCTTAAATAATGGCCCTCGTATGCATAAACCCCATAGATGACAAATTTTTTATCTCAGTTTAACGCTGATTATGAGCAAGTTATAGGAAATAACAATTCTCTGGGAGATTATCTAATGCGAGAAGCATATTGTCTTAACAATGACAACTCCAGACAAGATCAAACAACTTGAAGATATTGTAATTGACTTCAACGAATCTATTGAGACTGTTTCAGCAGATCTAGAAGAACTTGAAATAGGAGTGAAAGCTAGTTGACAACCTCATAGTCGAGATAGGCGAACTTTCCAAATAAACAGACGACATTATCAGAAATATCAAGAAAGATCTAGGACAAGGAAGAACGGTGTTAGCAGAGATGCTAAAGTCTATTAGCTCTCTAAAATCGCCTTCCTTAACTATATCAACTACATCAACTATTAGCCTAGCAAAGCCGCAATCTTTGCAAACTACTAAATCAGAAGCGCCAAGTTCAAGCACTCCAGTTCTTGAAAAAGAGAAAGAGATGCAAGAACTAAAGGCCAAACTAGTAGCAAAAAGAACTGCAACCTGAGCTAGTCAAGCTAAAAAGTTTATTGTTTTTGATATATGTGACCCCATTATTGTAGACTATCAAGAACAACTAAATTAGCTTACTGGAAACTACAAGAACTATCACAAATTTTCTACAATGGAAGAAAATCCTTGTTTGCAACGCTAACTGCCTGCACAAGATCAAATTCAGATACAAACTATCAACTTTACCAATTTGAATATCTTGATCTGATTTATCCAAACCTAAAAATTAACTAAAATGTCCAAATTTCCATTGAAAACAATTCAAACTCTCAAAGTTTTCAACCAATGACCTATATTTGTAAAATTTCATACTATTTTGCTAGAAAAAGATGAAGAGACTGACATCCTATACTCTCAAATCAACTTAATTCACATCTCTAAATGTTTTGAACTTAACATTGAAGCTACCAAGATATTTGAACCCTTCAGGTTCAATAAAACATGGATTAGCTATAGAAGAACTAGTGGGGCCTTTGCTGTCAAATGCCAAGGTGATCGAATATATTCTTCTGGACTTAGAACTCTACACAAAGGAGCTAGCTATATCATCTTAACTAAAGAAGGAATGAAGGAGGGAATTTATGATGATGAGCTCTTAAAGTTTCTTCTCACACTCGAGCCAGGAAACTTCCAAGGATCTACGGCTGTCAGAAATAAATTTGCTGAACTCTTCAGAAAAGAAGAAGAAAAAAAACAAGCACGACTACATATGGCCAGATGTAAGACTCAGATTCTGCCGACACTATCAACGGCTAAGATATTGTCGACACTACCAACCTTATCTCTAGAAATCTGAATTATTGTAATTTTATGTTTTATCTTATCTTTATTGTATCCCACTAGCTCAAACATGACACAAGCAATTACGCTGGCATCACCTTTGGAGGTACTATAAATATGTAACTCTTACCAAGGAGAAGGCAGAGGCATTTTGGGGGAGACATAGATCACCCAAATAGCAATTTGTTTTCAACAATGTTCTAATTTCCTTTTTTCAGGAAACCAAGTAATAAAAGAATTATCTTCAAGAAAATTTTGAATGTATATCTTTACTTTTCAAAGTTCTTTCGATGAGAAAAATAGCTCGTAGATCAAGGAAAGTCTACTAAGGCAAGTTGAGTTCAGGGTCGTGTCCGCAGATTGAAGAATGACATATCTCAAGGAAAGACTCTACGAAGAAGAAAGTATAAATTCTTGAATTTGTTGGTCGATAGTTTGATTTATTACCATGGAAATACCATTTTTATCCTATTTGAAGCAATCTTATCTATTCTTCTTTCATTAATGTTCTCTTATCAAAAGGCTTTAAATGCTTTTCTGCAAAAAGTTACCAAACCCACTATTAGATGGTATCAGAGCCTAACCACTCAATTACTCTAGATCTACACATTATTACATCATGAGTTACCCAAAAAATAAACTACAATCAAACTCAAAATTAAATCGAGAATAAGATTATTTAGCCGGACAAAGTTTTAATGTACCTAACTTAAAATATTATACATAAGATTAAGCATGGGATTTCTTAAGATCTTTCGATCTTACACCTAGAAAATAAGACACTGTTTGCTAAATCACTATAAATCCATATTAAGTTATCTCTCAACTCTCCCTAAAAGTGTTCATCCCATTATTATAAATTTAATAAAAGATAATATTGCTTTATTAGAATTAAATTTCGAATATACTATATGGTATCAACCAAACAGAAATATAAATGAATCTCAAATAACCTACTATACTGATGAAGAAGATGTGTGTGTGTGTGTGTGTGTGTGTGTGTACATACATACATATATATGTATATATATGTATATATATGTATATATATGTAAATATATATACATGTCTATATATATATATACACACACACACACACACATACATACATATATATGTATGTATGTACACACACATTGTTCGTGCCAAAAATGAGCTATTTTTAAGGCACGTTTACACCTATTTTATGCTCGTTTTAATCGTGTTTTTAAGGTTTTTAACTGATTTTATTTTATTTCGCATATTTTTAATAAATATGAAAAAATGGCCCAAAATGCGAAGAAAATGGCGAAAAATGTCGAGTATTGAAAATGGGCTCAAGAAACCGAACCGGACCAAAGCAAGAGAAAAAAAAAATAGATTGAACTGGTCCAATTAAACCCGGTCCAAGCTGACTTAAAACCCCGGTCCAGCTTCCCCATCTCAGGCGTGTTGTGCACGTGAGCTCGGCATATCATCCCCTCCCCTTCACACCCTCACTCGATTCACATTCTCTCTCTTCGTTCCCAGATCCCCAAACCCAGAAACCTCCATTCTTCCTCGATCCTCCTCATCTCTCTCTTCCTTATCTCTTCTCTCTCCTCCAAAACCAGCCCAACGAAACCCCAAAACCATAGGATTCGAAACCCACAGAAATCCACCAAAACCACTTTCATCCATCTCCATCCCCATCTCTTTCTCACCCACGATTCACACTACCAAGTGCCAGCACACACCCTTTGTTGTCCCCCATCGCCATCGTCCAGCACACCACCAAATCGAGGGTCGAGGTTGAAGATGGGTTCGGTATAAATCGGAGCTTGAGACGCCATTGGAGGTACTTAGATGCTAGGAAG
Organism: Selenicereus undatus; assembly: GCA_017589665.1. NCBI lineage: Eukaryota > Viridiplantae > Streptophyta > Magnoliopsida > Caryophyllales > Cactaceae > Selenicereus > Selenicereus undatus. The sequence continues at coordinate 30,321,161 of JACYFF010031959.1, forward strand.
TAGGTAATTTAGGCTAGGTAATTTTAGAGTTAGTTTAGGTTTAATTCCATTTTAGGTTTAGTGTTGTTTAATTTCATTTTTCTTGTTTTCGTATTCAAAATCAGGGTTAGTTTTCGAATTAGGTTCCGATTTTAGATTCAATTGCAACCTTCAAATTCGTGTAATTAAGCTTTGATTTGGAATTTTCGTTCATGAATTGCAAGAGTTTTTGGGTTTTATTTGAGCAATTTCATTCGAATTTCCCCCTCCCCTGTTCTGTTCTATTTCGATTCTGCTAGACTGAGCAATGGCGATTCAGCCACTGATGGTATGGGCTGAGCTGCAAAGCGAGGAGGCCTGAAATTCATTTTGTTAGCTTCGGTTTACTCCCCTTTCCCCAGTTCGAGCTCTATTAGAGACAAAAGGATGGCGCCTCTGTGCTGAAGTCTAGGCAACGTTTCGGTTTGATTTCAGCTCCTTAGCTTTTCTGTTAATTTTACAAGTTACTGTTGATAGTTGAATGATGATGTTTTGGATTTAGTTCAATTTATGCTCTGTTTTGGATTTTGAATGATTTTGGCAGTTGATTAAGGTTGAATGCTTTGATTTAGTAGTCGTTTATGCTTAGTTGGTATTGTTAAACTCTTTGGTTTTGGGTAGTGTTGAATGATAAGGTTGCTTGATTCATATTAGTAGAATGCTTAAGTTTAGTTCATTTGAATTCATTTAATTTACACGCCTATGTTTCATTTAGTTGAGTGCTTAGGTTTAATTCATGTAAGTTCATTAATTTAAATTGCTTGCTTTGTTCAATTGAGAGTTTGATGATCGTTTAGTTGTATTACGTTGTTAGATTGCTTTGAATAATATCACTTAGTTTAGTTAATTAGTTAAATCGATTTGTCATAAATGACCATAATCTCAACGTTGTCCCTATGGATCGACCCTTAAAGTACTACGATGATAATCGTATGCTTGAGGTTTCTCTTTTTCATTTCAATTTAGTTCACACCCCCTCAAAAATCACCAACATGTGTGTATACATACATACATATATATGTATATATATGTATATATATGTATATATATATATACACATTTATACACACACACACACACACACACATATGTGTGTGTGTGAGTGTGTGCATGTGTGTGTGTGTGTTTATGTATGTATATATATATATATATATATATGTCTATGTATGTAAGTGTGTGTGTGTGTGTGTGTGTGTTATATGAAACCTTAACATGATGAATTTTGTAATAAAAGTAACAAATCGAGTTAATTTATAATTTTATTATAATTGTATCTGCTTCGAACGAAACTTGAATGAGTGAGCAAAGCTTGGACTTATATTTGGATGTCGTATCACCTAGCTAGCAGCAATGACATGCCTCCTCTTCAACAACCTGCACAAAAGTTGATCCCGGGTGCTTTTTTTAGGGAAGACGTGTTTGATACTCAACTCAGCCTCCGAAAGAGATGTCATAAAAAGAGGAGAAAAAGGGTAGAGAGGATTTCACAAAGTTTGCAGTGTTTGCTTAATATGTCATATCATGAATAGTGAAAAGTTGTACCATAATGATGAAAGTGGGTATTTGTAGCCTTGGGGTCCGCACCCAAGGGTGGAATAGTCATTCCTCAAGCTGAGGATACAATGACCATTACCCCTTCCTGGTTCTTATATCACCCCTTAAGGTTAACCTTTGACTTCTGTTGACTTTTTCTTTCTCATGAGTCACGTTGCCATTAAACAACAAACAAAAAAGGCATGGATCGGAGTCTTTCTCATGAGTCAGCGTCAGGGGTGCTGTGTGACAAGAGAGTGCCCATGGGTTGGAAAGGCAAAGTCCATCGGATGGTAGTTAGACCGGCGGTTCTCTATGGATCGGAGTGTTGGCCTCTAAAAAAGGCGCAGGTCCAGAGGTTGATGGTAGCTGAGATGAGGATGGTCAGGTGGATATGTGGTTTTACGAGATTGGAAAGGATTACGAATGGGGTTATTAGGGGCCTAGCTGGAGTGGCCCCCATAGAGGAGAAGATGAGGGAATCGAGGCTCAGTTGGTTCAGCCACGTGAAGAGGAGAAGTGTGGCCGCGAAGGTGCGGGAGTATCAACCCACCCGGTGGTAAGAGAGGGAGGGGTAGGCCGAAGAAGAGCCTAGAAGAGGTGGTTAGAGAGGACCTGAGAGTTTTCGGTCTCACGAAGGACATGGCTCAGGATAGGAGGTTGTGGCGGGACAAGATTAAGGCCCCTGATTGTAGGGGACCGGCTCCGTAGGTGGCAGTAGCCTAGGTGGTGTGGGGTGGGGTGGGGTGGGGTGGGTAGGGTTTTGGTTTGCTTGTTTGCAGGTCATGTTTTTACGGATTGTCACGGCACCAAGTGCCCCCGATTTGTTGAGGTATGTCTCCGCCCCCTCTTTATTCGCCTATCCGAAACCTTTTCTCCTCCCCTTTCTCTTACTTCGGTAAATGGTTTTGCAATCGTTTTCTCTCCAAACCTTTTTCTCAAAACTGTTTTGTGGGTCTTATGGAATCAACCTCTCTATGGGTAGGAATACCGGTAGATGTAAGGTTGCCTACAGCTGGCTGGATCTCCCCAGACCCCACAAAAGCGGGACCCACTTTGGGAGTTTGTTGTTGTTGTTGTATCTGCTCACATCTTATTCTAGCGTGTTTTGAGGGTTCAAGTGAGATATGGATCTATTTGACTCCCCCTTCTAACAAGCTATAAGAAGAACAGTTCTTCCTCCTCACACAATTTGCATCCATAGGTTTTGTCCAATAGCACAGCACAGTTTTCATTTTCTCATAACCAAAGAGGAGGCCAAGTTCATCTTATTGTTGTTCGATATTAGGACGCTACGTAGGGATCCTTTAGCCCTCCTCCTAGACCTCTTCCACTGTGGTGGCCATCGTTGTGTCCTCGCTTTGCAAGCATTAGGGTGGTGTGTTATGCTTATGATGTCAGTATTCCTGACATCATTTGGTTCATCTTTTAGACTTCAATTCTGCAAGAGGCAATTCACTGTAGAATCATTTCACATCCTGTGGCTCAAGATTTGATGGAGGCCCTAGAAGAATTTCACTGAAAAATTCTCAAACTCAAGCTAGACATGTTTAGGGACCAGCTAGTTCAACGTCACAATTAAGAGGCTAGTCTTCATGCTCTCGGTGATTGAGAAGATGTTGAGAGCTCAAGTTCGTCGAACCTCTCACGTCCTTTCCTTGGGACATCTCTCCAAAAGAGAAAGAAGATCCTTACCATAGGAGAAGTAAGAGTGCTCCTGATGGAGAAAGAGGAGTCCCTTGAAGGAGGAATCAAGTGTTCCCTCTAAATGAAAACGGTTCCTTCCGAAGGAGAAGAAGAGTTTTCTTTCGGTAGAAAAGGGGCATGGCTCAAGCTTCGGATCTTGCTTATAAATAATTAGTCTTGGCTTTTTGGCAATGGTAGGATGATGTAATCTAGATCATTTCGTAACATTTCCTTATTTCATTCTTCAAGTGGGCACTTCTTGCCGCATTTGGTGTAGTTACGATTTGTAATGTTGACCTATTTTGTCATGTACCCAAAACATCGATACCAATGAACTTTTTGTTCATCGACTTGAGTATGTTTATGCTTTTTGTGTATCATAATTTAAAGACTTTTCCTGCTTTAGCTTTTGCTTGTTGCGTTCCTTTGTTAACCTACCTTCGTTTGACCCAATTCATGGAGATTTGTCGATGTCTCTTTGCATTACTCGGTTTGAGATGTCATATCCCGCCTTTGGCTCTATACACTTCAACCTGATGCTAACATGGGAGTTGTTTCCTTTGGCCTTGGTCGAATTGGAAGTGGAGGCCATCTCCAATTTGAATTGCCTAGACAAATCAAGTAGAGCCTCCCTATACAATTCAACCCAGCCCAGCCTGGTTGAGAGGATCCTCCCTCTATAGTTCGGCCAAGCCAAATTGAGAGTAGAGGTCCTCTCTAATTCTGCTTGGCCCAGCCGAATCAAGAGGGTCCTTCTCTAATTCGATTGGTCCTCTCTAATTCGGCGAAGCTGAGATGAATTGACAAAGTCGACCCTCTTTAATTTAGATAAGTCGAATTGAGAGGAGAGGTCCTCTCCAATTTAGTCAGTGTAACCGAATAGGAAGATGCCTCCCTTTCTAATTCGGCTGACCCTATCGAATTAGGGGGATCCTCCCTCTTCGATTTAGCTCCTTCACTTTTTGTGCTTCTTCTTCTTTTATTTTGGGTGGTGACAAGTGACAGCACATGTGATACTAGCCATTCGATGGAGGCACCGTTCCTAATGCTAGGTTTATGCATATACACATGCATTTACTCCCTTCATTCTTCACCTTTACTCACACGCAACCTTTAAAACTTATGGAGAGAAAAAGTTAGAGAGAAAAATGAAAGGGAAGGGTTCCTTCGCTTCAACACTTGTTAAGGTACTATTCCTATCTGTTTCTCCTTAGTGTTCCATTACAAGTTCTTGTATCATAGTTATGTCTTCACTTCCCTTTCCGTCAAGGTCTTTCTCTAGCCCCTTGTCAGATTTTGGTGGGATGACTTTAATAGTAATTCTACCAATCTATACTCATCCCCTTTAGCTAAGGTAGGCGTTGACCCTTTAGGTGCTACAATAATCCCAAATTTGAGGTAAGATACCTACAAAGTCCACTTGCATGCAATTTCATTACAAGACTTCCCCTAAATGAACCCAAACTTTCTTGAAAAGAGCACTAGTGTTATATCCGTAGAAGGTGTCTGTAACTAACCCACTTCATGGGCCTTTTGCTAGCATTGGCATGCTGAGCACCAGTGTGGTGGACACATTGGAGGTGGATCCTGCCCCTTCTAACAACCCTGTTAGTTCCGATTCAGAGGACGGACCATCCTTTCGCAACAAAGTCAAGAGAGTTCATTAATTTGAACTGAGGTTTTTCTTTAAGCACAACTATAGGGCAATCATTCGCTCTCTCACCGGTACCATGATGAGCCATCCGCTAGGTTACATTATGGTGTATCTGGAGACCATAAAGTATAGGATTGAAATAAGCCTCATACCATGCCTGGGCAAAAGAAAATAGCCACTATCAATTACTGTCGACTCGTAGACTCTATCGATCCCTGATTGAGGAAGATCGTGAAGCTCTGGGGCAATTGGCTTCCTCATCAGAAGATATTTGAGTTCGATTGTTTTCTTTGTGTCGTTAGGCTGTACTCGACTATCCCTCGATGTAACTTTATTGTCTCTTATTCATTTATTTTGCTTTCGTTCTTTGCTAACCTTAATCATTTGGATCTTGCATTTTGCAAAGGAGGCTATGGACTTACTTATCAAAATGAAGGGCGAGCTGACCAAGGAGGAGGAAAGGCACAAAAAGGATGCTAGGAGGGAAAAACAAATCAGAAAGCATGTCATCCAGCAAGTCCAGAGTTTACCTCCCATATGCTTCCCTTCTTAGCAGTGCAAGCCAAGTGTCGCCAAGTGTATTCCTCCCAACCTAACATGGTTATCACTTTGGAATCGCAAACAAAGACCTAGTCTTAGGGAAGATGAAGGCTTCATGCAAACCAATCGAGTCAAGGGGGTGTCCTCCAAACTTACCGACCCTTCGAATAAGAAGGCGTCGAGCAACGGTGCTAGGAGCCATCCCTTCATGAAGAAGAAGAGGGCCCCCATACAGGTTCCCACTCCACCCGGTTCACCTAGTAGTCGGTCCTCAGATGGGAAAGAGTTCCTTCCTTTCTTTCAATTATAAGGGAAACGTTGCATTAATTCAGACACTTGCTTAGAAGTGGGAGCTTCCTCCAACTCAGGGCTCCAAAAAGGTTCCTAAGACCCTTGAAGCAGCCTAAGTATATTCATGTAGGTATTTTCTTTTGTTTTCACCATTGAATTTCCCCCAGATTGCTTTTCTTGTTGTAATGTTTGCTTTGTTTACTTTTAGAGTGTTGTTCGTTCTTTTTCCTCTCTTTACTCTATCCCCTTTCAGCGCATTGCTGAGGCTGAGTTGAACTCTTTGATGGATTGAACTAGACTCGATAAATATGCTTAAAGAGATAATCACATGCAGTGGGTGTAAAATTAGGGACCTAGAGTACCAACTCCAGAGCAAGAGTTCAAGTTTGAGGCAGACAAGGCTCTATAGGACAGTGAGGCCTTCGATTCTCATGTCGATGCCATAAACGTCTCTGTTTAGAAGGGATGTAAGGCCATGAAAGAGTTGCTCACTTGTGTCGGCGAGAAGTATAACAATGGTTTGGAGCTCTACATGGCGGATTTCATGAATGTCTTAGAGTTGGTCGATCTACTCGAGAAGCAGGAGGCCAACGAACATTTCACTATGAGAAAGAAGGCTCGAAAGGAGATCTCTCGCTCATACTCAACAACCGCTTCTCATGCTCATCGTTGCTCCCTCGAGTACATTCCCAAGGATGCTTTGCAGGAGGCTACTAAGGAGCCTATGAAGGGGCCAATGATAAGAGACAAGCTTGATTCCTCTTCTCATTTCAGACTTCTATCAGTCATCAGACTTCATCTTTGCAAACATGTAGTTCTTATTTTGGGGCTTCGGGCCAGTGATGTATGAACATATTTGACTTCTTGCTTTGTTTTTTTCGGACAACAATGTATCTCTCGTAGTTTGTTACTTCACTTGCTATGTGTGGTGACTTTTCATGTTTAGGCATTTTCAGTGTCTATTTCGCAATACGTCTTTGCATTTTTTGCTTTCACTATATGTCCTTAATATTGTTACTTCTTTAACACCCTAATCTATTCCTTAATTAATAGGTGAAGTCGTCACCCATTCACACCTTATTGATTTGGTGGCTCCCAAAGCTCTTAGTGAATAAATGGTGTATAAACGTTATGTGCCCACCCCTTAGCCGCCCCTAGGGGCTAAAGGTGTAGAGTGATATATGATTGAGTTATACTAACCCCTTAACCCGGACGGCCGACGGTTCAACCAATTCTTACATTAACATGCAATTTAACCAAACTGTCATGCTCGGTTACGCCCCCTTCCTTAAGGGGGTAGGACGAGTTCAGTTACAAGGCCGATGCCCTATTAGTCCCGTCACCCATTGCGACATTCATGGGATAAGTTCGGACACCAACTAGGCATGTTGATTGTTGCATCAACATATCATTAAACTGAACTGTCGTGCTCAATTCGATTCTTTCGTTTAGTAGGCAGGACGAGTTTGGATGCAAGGCTAACATCCTATCGTTCTCATCGCCTATTATGGTATTTATGGGATAAGTGCTGACATCAATCAGACTGGATGATCCTTGCACCAACTTATCCCGATTGCTAATCGAGTTTGTCGTTGAGTTTTATTATTTTTTTCTGATTTCCTATGTATTTCTACATCCATTTTGCAGTTAAATTTATTCCCCTTGCCCCACCCCCCCCCCCCCCAAAACTCGACGATAAACGAACACGGAATAGATATGAGGAAACTAATATTGATTGAAATTCATGAGTAATAAAATCAGGCATTACCTGAGCATATGGCCGATGTATTACAACGAATATAGCTTTATTATTTTTAGACAATCTAAGCTACTCTTTGCCTACATCATGTGGAGTACCCCCTGAGGTTGTTGGGGTGCTAGGTCCTTGGCATCTCAT
>JACYFF010031959.1:30328789-30363294 GCA_017589665.1 Selenicereus undatus
CTTGTGGAAGTATACTCTAAGATCTAACAGTTATCATGAGGGCAAAAACTCTATCTTCCCCTACTCTTTTACTCCATTTCTCTTTTATGATTTTTGATTCCAAATTACAGAAGATGTAGCCTTTAGCTCGTTTCATCCCTGCACATTGTGATTATTTGAAGTGTTTATCTTTTTACTCTCTTTTGGTGAACGCTATACTTTGATTTTATATGAATGAGTAATTCTAACACGCTGCATGACTGTGCGTTGCCCGGGGGCGTTTTTCAAACCTTTTTGAAGCAAAATCAATTTGTCCCTTCAGTTGTCCCTGTCGGTATGATTTGCTTCAAGAAGTGACATGGTTTGTAAGTTTTTCCTAAAACTCACTCGCAACTCTATGGGTTAAAGTTTTAAGTTTTTCCGTTGTTATTTCATCTATTTCCTACTTCCAAACTACTAAAATTGGGTGGATAGATTCAGATCTTAACAGTAGAACCTATCTGGACCATAATATAGGTTCGGAACTGGTCTAGGAACCCAGTTGGGTTCCTAGATCAGACCTACACCTGAATTCTAGGCTAGGCTGAGACTACTAGCAGAAGCTAGGCTAAGAAACTAGACCTAACTCTGATTAAGGAACCGGCCTGGTTCCTTGGCAAAGGCCAATGCCTAGTTTCTCATAATCCTACAACCCATCTGCCTACTGTTTTGCCAGAAAAACATAAAATGAAAAAATTAAATCTGCTTCTAAAAAAATAAAGTACCTAGCAAATGAGTCTGACCATTCGTGGGGATCGCACCCTCGAGGAGGTGGGTCCTTACACCTCTCCTCCTCTTTCCTCAGGTGCTTCTCTGGTTGGGAGGTGCCCTTTTATTCTCCTCCTCTCTTCTAGGTGTCTTGCCGGAGGAAGTTGTCTCTAGCATATATCTCGGTGGCCTGTATAAAAGCTTGGGTGCTTCTCAATGTCTCAGCCAATGTTTCCACTTTACTTTATGTGACTGAGAACTTGAACCTTTCCGGAAGCAATCAATTGAGGAAAGTGGTAAGGTCACCCTGTCCTGCAAATATGGGATTAGAACAACTTCTTGGTTGAACCTCATGACATAATAAGTCTTCCCCTTTTCTCTGACGGACTTTGGCAATGTGAATGCTAGTTCTCCTCTCCTTTTTACTTGCATTGAAGTGGGCACTAAACAATGCGACAAGTTAGAGGAATGGAGTGATGCTTCCATTGGGAAGACCATTGAACCACTTCTAAGTAATACCCTTCAGCGTAGTGGGAAAGTAAAGGCAGCGAGTAAGCATCATATATATCCTAGACATATATCTATGCTTAGTAGACATCCAAATGGTCGCTTGAGTCAGTGGTACTATTGAAGGGGTCAATAGTAGGCATCTTGACTTTTTTTGGAAGTGGCGCCTCCATAATCTCTCTACTGAAAGGGATTAAGAAAGAAGGTAAGGAACCTATTTCTGACGAGCCCCTAATCCTTAGCACGGGAGGTCAGTGATGGTCGATTTTCACCAATGAAGGAGAATCATGGTGCTTAGACGATTCCCCTACTTCTGCTCTTCTCTTGGCCCTAGCCGTTCAGAGAGGAGGCGAGTGCTACAACGTGGTCAGGTTTTCGTACGAATTCGTCTAACAGGCCTGGCAGGTGAGGGAGCTCTGTCCCCTGAGCTTCCTCAGTCAGAGTAGCAGGGCTTCGAGGATTCTTCCTACTTCTCATACCATTTGGCACCCCTACCTTTAGATGTATTAGGGGTTGTGCCCGATCGAGAGAAGGCGATATTATTGTGAGCTTTCTCGAGTGCTTGCTTGTCTTCATGATCCTTCAAGCATCTTCGGCTCATGCTTATAAGCCTTCATCTTACTACATACCCCTTATATCACCGCCTCCTGCACTTGTTTGAGTGCTTTCCCTAACTATTCTAGAGTGATTGTCTAGCAAGCGGGCAATCCACAGAGTTCTCACCTGAACCTTGATCTAGGGAGTCCTTGCGCTCCCTCGGCTTATTCTCTTCCACTTTGCGTCTACCCTTGTCTCATTGCTTTCGCATTTTGGATCGAGTATCAACCACTTTGCCAAGTCTTCCCCACATACAGTGCCAGCCTGTTTTGGATAAAGCTTGAGGAAGTGAGAGAGAAGCTCGAACTTACATTTAGTTTATGCGTTGCATAGTTGGCAGTGCTGACATGTCTCCTATTCGACGACCTACACGAAGGTTGACCGCAGGTGTTTTTCCAGAGGAATGCCCATTCAATGCTCAAATCAATCTCAAAAGGAGATGTAGTAAAAAGAGGAGCAAAAAGGTAGAAAGGATTTAACTGTTTTTGAGGTGTTTGCTTAATATATCATATCATAAATAGTGAAAAGTTGTCACATAATGATGAAAGTGATATTTATAACTTTGGGATCAGCACTTCAGGATAGAATGGTCATTCGATAACGTGAGGTAAATGACCATTATATCCCTCTTGGCTCCTTCATCCTCTCTTGAGGTCAATATTTGACCTCTATTGACTAGGTCTTTGTCATGTGTCACTTTACCATTGATGAGGATCCTAAATACGTCAATCAGTATCGTAGTGTATTGTACAATATTATAATTGTATGATATTGTTATGTGGCTGAATCCTTCTGCCCCCAAAAAAAAGAAAAGAAAATCGAAGCTAATTGTCAAAAGTTAGTTCAAGCAAAATTTCCACTGAGATGGCTAAATGACTTCCACATTCGTTTAATCTTTCCTTTGGGGTGGGTGTAAAACATGAACTTAATCTTGATAGGTCAAAATTATGGTGTATTGCAGGTACATCAAAGCCAGATAATTTAATTGGCAATTAGTATAGTACAATATTGTCTCACGTAAACGGTTGTTACGACAAAGAGGACTTTGTATTGGTCCAATTTATCGGTGGATCAGTGTGAGATTGGTAGTACATGTGTTCGAGACAAAAGAAAGATGAAGGCAGCATATCAGTTTTTCACTTTTTCCCATACAACATGGATGTGTTGAACAAGTGCTATCATACATATAGGCCTACATGTAGAGGGAAGAATGGGAAGGGAGGTTTAGGAAGCAACTTAATAAATAAACAGATAAAAAAAAAGTGGAAAAGAAATCACAACCTTAAGTTCGTAGACTAGGAGCTATAGTTTGGCTTGTATATTGAGTCTAATTATCGCTTATCTTATCAACTTACTAGACAAGTGTAGGACTTTGCAAAAACTAGCTTTGATTAGTTAAACAGTGTGGTTGATTCTGCTAAATTTGGAGATGTTACTTACTTTTGCATAATTTTAAGAATTCAAATCAAAAGAATTTCTCGGAAATAGCAAACCTTTTTTTTTAGTTTAAAACACTCGGAAAGATATAAATGCAACTGTTTTTGCTAGCTCATAATTGCTTTCTATATTCTGGCTAACATAAAAAAGAACATAAAATTCTACCTGATCAATTTTAATTATTAACTGAAGATCTTATTGAAAGTTATTTTTTATTTAACGAAATCAAAATAATATGTAGGTTAGTACTTTAGTAAAGAGCAATACAAGTCTTATAATACGAACAATTCAAAAAAGTTATAATAAGGAAGAAGATCAATAGGATACATAAACAAGTATGTTATAAATGGGAAGGCGTCCTCTAACATTGCCTTGAATAACACAATGATATACTATAACAACACTATGCAATTTTTGGTGGCTGGTTTTCCACCATCCGAACTCTAAAGCCTGCTCTTTGGCTTGCCTTTCCCCTTGTCGAGCCTCAATGTAGCATGATGGTAAAATTTGGCGAAGTTCGGATCTTTTGTCATGATTGCAATCTTGCCTATGCTGATCAATTGAGTTAAGAGTCACATTTTTCAAAAATCACACACCTCTGTGGCTATAATTGACTCTTTGACTTCCATGAAAAGCCTCATCTTTCGTTGTGGCTGATATTGCTTTCGTCTATGTTGTTTCCTCCATTGCTGGTTACGTACTTGTATCGAGGTTGCCCATAAAATTCATAGCCGTTAATAATTAGGTGTGGGGATTAGGAGCATATGCGTAGGGTATGCTAATACCACATTTTATCCAAAAATATTGCTACCCAACCTATGGCCCTTTCTGTTCATATGGGTAGTACCCATATGGGTTTACCCATATGGATAATACCTGCATAGGTTATTATCCTTAGGTATTCATAGGTTTGTATATATACTACCCAATAATCCTAACTACAAGTAGACATTGCAAAACTGACCCGAGACCTGAAACCTGAACCAAACAACCCGTACCCATACCTGACCTGACATCTGAAATAGACTAGTCCGAAAGTTAACCTAAAACCCGAATTGACCAACACCGAACCATACTCGACTCGAAATTTTTGACAAAGTTTCTTATTTTTGCATGACAAGCATATTAAACTTAAAATCGGTTCACGCAAAGTCGATTCAAACCAAAGTTCACCCAACCCAAACCGAACCGACCCAAAATGTCACCAAACCCGAAACATGACTTGGCCCAAACTTAGCCTGACTCATACCCGAACCGAATGACCTATTTACCATATCTAACTACAAGTAAGGAAGAGATGATGTGGTCTGTTGATAGTTAGGAGGAAAATCCAACTTCAACTGTTCGAATCAAAATTTGAATATCCAATACGAAATATTTAAAAAGTTCAAATCTAAATTTTGAGTTTCGAATTCTTCATTTCATTAACATTTATCTCCACTATGGCTATTCAGTTAACATTTTTTGCCACTAGAATTCAGTTGACATTTTTAGCAATTAAAAAAATTTCAACGGTTTCAATTGAAACGTCATCATTTGGTGAGAAAGACTAAAAGAAACTCAAATATGAATTTTGAACTTCAAATTCTTTCATTTGATTAACATTTATCTCCACTACGATAATTGTTGTGAATGCCAATTGAATTGTTATGGAGGAGAAAAATGTTTGACTAAACAAATGAATGTTCAGTTCAAAATCTGGATTTGAACTTATTTTAATTTTTCTTATCCAATAATCAAGCTTTAATCTAAAGTGTTAAAGTTATTTTATTGGCCACAAATGTCTAAATTTTTTAAGTTGAGAAAAATGTCAAGTAAATTGTCGTGACGAAAATAAATTTTGACTAAACAAAATAATGTTGAACTCAAAATTTGGATTTAACTGTCTTTTAATCTATCAAATCATATAGTCAAGTTTCAATTCAAAATGTTGAAATTGAATTTCTCTTAAATTCCGACCGACCTTATCATCAAGGAAGAGATTAAAAAAGTGATTCATCGTAATTTTAACTATTATGTAAGGGTATTATTATCTTTTAGTCATCATTATTGAATATGTAAATAATCTATTATCCACTGAATACCCATCTTAATTATAGATAATTATTCATTCTATTTTTAATAGGCATTACCCATCCAATTTGAAAGGATAAACATGGGTACCTGTTTAATGGGTACGGCTTCCCACCCCATTCAAAAATAGTGTCCGAGGCATCTTGTGCTTGCTTCCTGAACTGCCCGTTCCAAACAATCATCACTTGATTCAAGTAAGAAATCCAAAATATATATTTAAACATTTTTTTAAGAAAAAAAAAGTTGCTGCGAATATCAATCAAGCCAGCCGGAAAATACCGGACACTCTCTCGTAACGCTTCAAAAGCCGAAAGCTGCTGAGTGGATTTATTATTGCAGACACACTAACCCGTAATACCGCTCAATTACCAAATTGTTCCCCTGGGGGCACACTTTGCAAACGGCACTTTTGAAATGCACTCGCGCTAGCGTCCAGAGCACGCTCCAGCTTAGGTCATAGCACTATGTTTTTATGGTACACCTTGTAAGATACACAGAAAAGACAAAACCAGCTCCATTCCAGTCACTCTGATCCTAACCCTACTAGACTACTACAGTTATTACAATACAAATTAAGGAATTCAAAATTCTGAAATTTAGCCTTCAAATGGTAATCTACTGCCCAAAACGAGGGGAGGGGACGAGATGAAAGTATGAAACGGAAGGTAACATTCTTGCTTTTCGGAGCAGCAGCTCGTAAAACCTGGTGCATGCCCGCCTGCAATCACCACTAAACTGATCATGCTTCATCGCTATTTCTTGCCCAACACAAGCCAACTGGGGACATACTTCTGCTCCACAAACCCACAGAACAAAAATTTTCCAACCACCTCTACTTTCTTCGCATTTTGCTTTTGACTTTCACAATTCTACGGTTGGCTTTATCACCGCCACCAGATCCCAAAGAAAAGCTCCCGGTGCTGCCAGCATGGAATTCCACGCTACCTGAAGGCTGAAATGCAGATGGGTTCTGAGGGGCCATTTGGTTTGGCTGGCTGCCAAATTGAAATGGATTCCCTGATGGGGCACCCATAAAACCAGGTGCAGGTGCAGGTGAAGGTGAGGGTGAAGGAGCTGCACCAAATACAAAACCACCTGAAGGAGTACCTGCAATTGGTGACTGACCAAAGACGGGTGCTGGTGTTGCTGTTGGAGCTTGCATAGAATCCTCCGCCATACTGTCTTCCATGCTCATCTGATCATTATTTCCTAATGGGGTGGAGGTTGAACCAAACCCAAACGTCGGAGTGCTGGCAATATTACCAAACACCGGCTGAGATGGAGGCGGAGATGCAGATGGAGCACTTGAAGTGGTTGTGGAAATCGATGATGAGAATGAGAAGACGGGAGCTGCCAATGATGAGCTCGAAGATCCAAATACAAATGGTGAGCTGCTGGCCGATGAAGAGCCCGAGGATGAAGAGGTGGTGGTTCCAAATACAAATGGAGTGCTGCTGGCTGATGAAGAGCTGGAAGATGTAGGGGTTGTGGATCCAAATACAAATGGAGCGCAGTTCGATGATGAAGAGTTGGAGGTTGATGATCCAAACAAAACAGATGGCTTGTTTCCATCTGATGAAGACCCGCTGGCCGCAGCTCCAAAAGAAAATCCTGTTGACGTTGATGTAGCGCCAAACGTAGAAGTAGGGAAGGTCGATTTTGAAGGCTGCCAGCTGGAACTAAATATGCTTGATGTGGTGCCGCTGACAGAGGAACTCATAGAAGAGACACTTGAGGAACTCGAAACTGAATTGAAAGGACCAGCAGCAGGGCTCACAGAACCAAATACAGAAGCCCCGGAACTAAAGTTTGTGGCACCACTCAACCCGAATGCAGGGGCTGAGGCTGAAGAAGTAGACTGGCTGAGGAAGCTTGGGGCTGATGTTGAGACTGGAGAGGTAGCTGATGTTACTTGAAAACCGAATACCGACTCAGTCATAGGAGCAGCAGCCGGTTGAGCCTCGCTATTGGCAGCTTTGAAGTTGGAAGCATCAAATCCAGAAATGACAGTTCCTCCAATGGCAACTTCTGCGTGTTTGGCGCCGAAAATGCTGCTACTTGTGTTGCTAGAAGATGTCTCAACCAGATTCGGTGCTGAGTTCTCTGCAGATAATGAGGGAGATGTGCTGAAAATTGCTGAAGTTGAAGATCCAAATTGAAAACTGGGTCCAGAAGAAACTGACGTGACTGCCGCTGAGCTTGATATTTGACTAGTGCTGGCAGAAAAGGTAGGCATGCTGCTAGCAGTAGTGGTGCCTACCATAGTCCCAGCAGTAGCAGTGCCTGCGGCTGAGGTGCACGCAGCAAACCCATTAGACAGACCAGAGCTACCTGAGAATAGAGTTGGCGACGAGAGCGGGTTAACAGCAACTGCACTTTGATTACCCGAAATGCTAGAAAATAGGCCCGGAGATGATGTAACAGATGTAGGAATTGGACTGGATAATGCATTAGTAGGAGTTGCATTATTTGCAGTTGATCCAAAACTGAAAATACCTTTAGCTGAGCTAATTACAGGAGATGGGCCGCCTTCTGGCTTCTTGAATCCACCCACAGGTTCCTGAGTGCTCGGCCTATCAGTTTCCACAGGCCCATCGGCTTTGGCTGCAGTAATATCCACACTGGCAACAGCAAAAGTTGTCAGGATATGCGACTAAACAGAAGCCTCGCAGAATGCTCCAGAAATTTCACTAATCAAACAAATCACATACATATATAAAGCAAATGGAAAACCACGGAGATCTGTCTGCTTTTTAGTCAAATAAGCAGGTGACTTCCGGTAAATCTTTTAGCTTCAGATTAGGGACAACAGTAAATGCCTAGTTATACTTTCTTTCATGAAGCAGTACTCAGTCAACATTTCCTGAAATTTATGGTCCCCACTGAAGCAGCTTATCCATAATTGAGCTGGCCAGTATGTGCAAATGAGAATAATTCCCATGTCAACTGACCCACCCTCAAAATAGAAAAACCCAAAAATATACACAGTGCTTGAGCAGAACTCCAAGGCATTGCATTGTTCGGTTTGGTGGCAAACCATGCTAGGTAGCGATTCTGGTATTGCAAATATTAATGCATTGGGGTATTCCTCATCATTTCCCCAATAAGGCTAAAATGGGAAGGCGACATTGGCAATCATCCCCTGAACAAGAGAAAAGAAGAGCCCACCCACCCCAAAGCTTCCAAGAGATCCTCACGACATGTATTTGCAGCTCCATTTGGTTTTTTCAATTCACATTCATTCAACAGAACAGTCATTACAATTGATTGGCTCTCACAGCTCAATAAAACCGCAGACTGTTTTACTCTTCGAGCTACCGTGATGTACACAGCTCAAATGAACTATGTAATTGGGCAGCCATGCAGGCAAATCTAAAGCAGGAAGCACTCTCAAAAAATAAAGCTTTCAATAATGAATACCTGTTTGGCAACTCCGGCCTAGTGTCCTGCACAGCTGATTCAACAGCAGATGATGATGTAGAAAATGCAAATTGAGACAATTTGTCAGACTTGGCACTGAATGCAGGAACAATAAGCTTCTTTTGGTCCTGGGGTGCAACCTTTTCAGAATTTGCTGCTGACTTGGACATAGTAATCGGAGCTGTGCCTGTGCTATTTGAAAGTGAAGTTGATGGAGCAACAGGGAAGGTAAAGCCCACACTTTTATCAGTTGTGGCAGGTCCATCTACTAAAGACTCCGGTTCCCTTTTGCACAACAACGAATCTTCAGATTTTCGTTCTGGAACTACAGGTTTCTCTACTGCAATTGCTTGTTTTGGAGGGACGCCATCAGGGATCGCGACTGACTTTTTCAATAATTCAGTGCTTCCTGCCCCTTCACCCAATGGCGTTGATGCAACTCCATTCAAATGTACATCGTCATCCAGTTCAAGATAATCCTTCCAAAAAATGAGACGACGTCACAAAGGAGCCAAGTTTATCTTGTTGAAGAACATCATATGCATAAGAACTAATCCACACACAGTATTCAAGCTCTAAGTCACATTTTTCAGGCTTATCAATTAGATATTAAGAATGCGAAAACAATTCTGGAGGAAACAATTAACACGCATAAATCAATTGTCTATTAATACAATTTTACTAATAACAGAGCTCATCCCTGTAACATAAAACGAAACATTAAATGAATTTTTGTCAATGAGAATGCCATTTGGTGCCACACTGCCATACAGTAACTAAAAAACTACATTGTGATACTGGGTACATAGGCAATTTACACATGCATGGTCAAACGGCAAAGCATCGTCATTGATCAGTAAAGGCATTGTAGAGACTGAGAAACGGCTGCATAATTTCTAACTACAACATGGATGTTCTTATTTTTGCAATGAAAGAAGCACTTGCAGAGAGCAAAAATGCGCCAAGCAGCCTATCCAGGTGCAGCCACCAACCTCACTGTTAAAGCTGCTGCCAGCAGTGTTGTGGAGGTAAGGCTTGCTAACAGCCACTTCACTGACATCAAAATCGACAAGACTAGGCTCCCCCCCCCCCCGGGAAGGAGGAAGATTGCTTATTTCTTTTCGTAAAAATCTTTAAACCTGGAGGGGGAAAAAAGAATATTAGCAAAAATTTTCCTGTTTGCTGGATCTCCTGGAGCAGGTCTCGTTGTTTGTAGGGTCAGGCTCTGTACATATGTTGTATTGCCAAAACCCCTTTTTGAGGGGGGGGGGGGGAGGCGTGTGCTCTAACTAGTAGCCTCACCACTTCAAGGAGCAAGGCAGCCAAGGGGGAAAAGGGGGTCCTCGAAACCCCACCAATGGCAAGTCAAGGTAGCTGGGTGGGCAAAATTGGCCTGCATGTAGGCCGGCTGAATGGTATGAGTTCATGAGAAGGAGAGAGAGATAAGAAAGTTTCAGAAGATACTAAGTTCAAACTTGCAAGTGGCTGAGGATTTGGTAGCAAGCAATGAGCATATTTACGCCATTATGTCTTGCCTATGTCCCAGTCCGACAAGAGGCATTTGCTTAGCATCAAGAAAATGATAAAGGCCCTGTTTGGTTGCATCAGCTGTTTGATAAAAAAGAGTTGTTTGGCACCTCTTTAGCTGTTTTGACCAAGTCAAACAGCTAAAGAGGTGTTTGGTAAACAGCTGTTTCAAACAGCTGTTTTACCCCAAACAGCTCTTTTTCAAACAGCTAATCTTAATAGCCTTTTCGGAACAGCTTTTTATTGAAATTACGATACTACCCAGAAGTTCAAGAAAATTACACCCATGTCATTAATTAACCTTTCCTCTCCCTGACAGTTCATTTGAACATAGGGGCAATATTGGAATTTTATCAAATATACATTCCAAAAACAGCTAACTTTACCAAACACTTTTTTTGCAAACAGCTAATGCAAACAGCTAAATCAAACAGCTAACAGCTAACACAAACAGCTAACACCAAACAGGGCCAAACTCAGCCTTTTGCTTTTTCCTTTTTTGATTCATAACCAAGATTTGTTCTGATTGCTTTTTCTTTTTCTTGGGGGGGTTGGGGGGGGCATTGCATGAGAACCCACCCCATGCATAAATTTACATGTCATTTTTATGCAAGATTAAAGAGCTAAATTCAGAGGTCTACCTCATGAGCACTCATCTGAAATGCTCGTTTCTTTTGTGGAGGATCAAAGCCAGAATGCGAAACAGTGATTTTAGTATCATGTGATGAAAATGAAGCTGGAACTCTAGCTTCAGCACGATCTTGACAAGCCAAATTATCAGTGGTGAGCACAAACTTTTTCACACTGGCTTCTTCCACTGTCTTTGGGATCACCAATAGAGGAAAATGTGCATCAACAGAGTCCATTCGACCGTTTTCTTTCTTATTGTCTTGAATCCTCTGCAAAATCTTCAAAGAATCTACAGTCTCTGCGCTATTATGAGCCAATCCACCTGATAGAGCAGGCGTCATCCTAGAGGGTGAATTTCCTCCAGCAATGTCAAACTTCAAGCCTGACGACTTCCCCTTTGGGCTGAATTTGTCAAGCTGCTGAAAGATCTTTTGAGCCGTCTCAATGGATTGCGAAGGAACATAGCCACTACTGGTACTAGGCTTGTTATTGTCTGCCATTGATTTCGATATAGAGTGGCTATGAGAACTCCAATTTGAAGAAGGTGGCAATTCAGTAACATCTAAAAGTGGTCCAGATCCATGCGCTGCACGAGGACCTCCTGAAGCAGGTAGGGTCAATGTCTTAGGATGCAAAAGATTAGGTTTTTGACGTATCCGGCGAATGGGACCAACAGAGCCAATATCATTTTCAAGGACAGAACTTCTCCGCTTTAGAGCCTGGAAACCAGAGAGAAATCAGAATAAAAGGTAAACAAACTAGTATAACAACTTCTCAAATTTTCTCATACAATACCTGTTTCTGGGATTCGTTGAACTGCTTGTTCTCAATAATGGATAACGGTGATCTACCATGGGTGTCAGAAGCAGTTTCAGAAGCCTGCATTATTCACAACACAAAAATGAACCATAGGGGTTAAGCTCCCTTCATCATCTTTTGCCCAAACAAATGAACCACATTAAAGGTTCTAAAAGGTAAGTGGTTGATTAAAGGCATTGATTTAATGTAAAGACTTGTCAGCTTGAAGAAACTGCTATTTCCAGAAAAAGAGAATCCAATGGCACAAACCTTCAATGCATCAGTCGGATGCATCCTAGAGTATGGAGTACGAGCCATGCTGTATATGGCTGATCTTCCTCGAAATCTTGGGGTCACAAAACCATTTTCAGAGGTACCAATATCATTCATAGGCTTTTGAAGAAGAGATGTGGCTGGGGACTTCAGGTTAAATGGTGGTTTATACAGAGAAGGGGGCTCTTCTCTAGGCCTTTGACTTTGCAAACCAAGTCCTGTTGGCGACACTTTTGCAGACCTGCCACCCATATATGCTTTAGCAAGTTCAGCAGGAGAAGCAACATCCTCCTCATGAACCTACAGATACATCAGTTGGTTACGTTGGAAGACAAAGATACCCCATCAAAAGAAAAGAAACAATATGACAAATAAAAGTTTGATCCTACTTTTGATCTTATCGCAGGAGTTGAGATTGCTCCAGTAACTGCACGATCTATTCCATTTTCTTGGACAGGGCAAATAGAAAGGCTTTCACGTCTACCATCAAAAGCCTGCAGATCTGAAGTTTTTGATTCTGATCCCACCCTTTCAGCACCAACTGAATTATCCACAGTCCTTGAAAGCAGTAGTGTGGTTAAATGATCTATTTCAGACCTGGAAAAAAGTTTCAATTCCATAGCAACAGTTTAGTCACATGCAAATACACACACAAAACCTCATCAAACTTCTGCATTTCACACCCTCACTTCTATTACTCTCACTAGAATGAGTCATTGGACAAGCCCAAGATGGATCATTTAAATAATAGCCATGTCTCTTTCATCTATGGTTGTGGCCCAATGCAGGGCATTTCCCATTATAATAGAAACTCCATGCCTATTATGCACACCAAATTTCAGATTCCTTGGCAATGCCAAGCCATCTGATCCGTCAGTTCTTGTTTCACAAATTTTCTCCACTTTTCACAACACTTCTCCTCCTCCCCCTCTCCATGTGTGGGGGGATGGGGTGGGTGGGTGTGGACACACACACGAACATACAAGAGTTTTGGTTCCTCACTAGGATCACATATACATGATGCACAGCCTTCATCCATGAGAGCATTGCTCATTGATTGGAAGTCACATTACTCACTAGATTGTGTCGCTAATGCCAGTTTGGATCCTCAGCCCTCAAGTAGCTTCAGATCAAGCATTACTGCACAGCTCTAGGTCATTAAGCCCATCACACATTCCACAACAGCATTAGAAGCAGATACATAGCTGATCCTGGTAACTCACATGTGCTAGGAGCCAATATTCAATTGTTGCTGCTAGATCCCTTGGGACGGTAGTTTGAGGACCGCAACATTGCAATAGGAAACATGAACAACGTGCAAAAATCCTATTGAACTTGCCTGGTAAATGTCTTTTGCTTCAGCATAGCCTCAAGCTCGGCAACTCCACTTGCATCAGCAATTTTACTTGCATCATTTTCCCCTATTGTTGCTGGTTCCTTGGTGTCAGAATGGACCGCCTAGACAATACACACAAGTTAGCAGTTGCACTTGACTGTAGAAGCATACTCCACAAAAGCTAAATAACAATGATGGTTTTTTATAGCATCAATGAAGGGTCCATGAAAAATTCAAAAACTCATAATACAAACATGTCAAAGACCATCCTAGTGAGACTTTTTAGACATGATGGTAGGGAGATTCCACAACTGACTTCACAAAGCTATAACCAGCAGATGTTTTCTCAATTGCAAGTTTCTATTTCTAAAAACAAAACTTCTCATACTTAAAGAAGTTAAAAGAAGCTGAGCGGTAAAAGGTTGAGAGAAGGTCTTTTTTTGGGCCGGGTGGAGACCCAGGGAGGCAGGGACTACTTCTCAAACTCTCCGCAGCTATCTGAGTCAATCAGAGGCTATCAACCACTTTTATTTTTACCCCCCAGCCACAATTGAATCTATCTCTACCACCCACTACATTGTATCAAACTTCCATCAAAGTCTGTATCACAAGATTTGTGGTAATGGTCCCAAGTCATCTTTTTAATTTCATACAATTTCTTCTATTTAATGCATGAAAATCATAAGGAAGCTCATATCTCCATACCAAAACAATCTCAAGATGATAGACAAACAATAGTTCAATGATGGCAGCAGCCCTTAATAAAATACTCTTATGAGGACATCTTAGGAATGATCTCCAGTTATGCATTCATTTCAAACTCCTCTATTTAATGCATCAAAAATCACGATTGAAGCTTAGATCTCCATGCCAAAATTATTTCAAGAACCTAGATTGCATACAGTAGGCGCTGTGACCGAAATGCCAATGGAAGCGCTTTGATGAAAATAACTATAAGGAGGGTAATTCAAAAAAATAATAACCATCTTTGACCTGTTACTACATAAAACATGCTTGCTAAGACACTAATGCTTATGCAAAAGGTTTTTGACATCACCAATGAATCAATGATCACTGACAAGCCAAATAGCAACAAATTGCTTTTCACGGAAGGGTTACTCCCAAACAATGGCAGGTTACTGGTCAGAAGATCCCAGTAAAAATTCTGTGAATAAAGAAGTCAAAAAAGCCTATATGCAAATTTTATACATAAACGCAACGAAGCACCATACATAGACTAAATGTAATAACTAGGACTTACATCTGGTGTAGGCCTTACAGCTGTTGCGCCATGTGGTTGCGCATCCCTTGTCTCTGCATTCCCATCTAAATCATCTACAAATATTATAGAAAGATGCATGACAAATTGCTCAGTCTCTTAACACAAATTTTTAAAAATAATAATAAAGCAACAAAAAAGGTAAAGCTAGTCGCATTATCTATGATATGAACACATCAACTATGAATAGATCAGAACACCAGGACTGGACAGAGGAAGGCAAAAGAATAACCACTTCATAGAAAATCTATCACCTCAGAAAAAAGGTCACAATCATATAATGACAGCTGCATTGAACTGATCCAAAAAGACCAAGATTATGGTCATGTCTACAGATACAAATTTAAACATTACCCTGCGTACGTAAAACTTGCCACTAAATTACCAGTAAAAAGTCCAAAAGACCAAAAATGCAACTCAAGACAGCAAGGGACGGGCAAACAAAATGACCGAAAATTATGCGAGCGGCCAGAATCAAAAACCCAAAATAAAAACAGAAACTGAACCTAAAATGGGAAAGCAAGGGAATATTATCGAAGAAAATTAACTAAAACAGAAATTGTCCCTAAGACCAAACAGAACCTCCACACTTTCAGTGAACCTACAGCAAGTGAGTAGCTCCTCATTAAATCTCTTAAATTATGCAAGACAAGACACACAAACAACCATTTCTACAACTACTTAAAATTCCCCCCACATTCCATTGTTGAAGCAGAATATTCTGCCTGACAATTTTATAATCTGCTTCCATGGATAATTAAGTATTGGAAAGGTTCAATCAGGTATTCCACTCATGAATCCACAACAAATCCTTCTCTCTCTCTCTCTCTCTCTCTCTCTCTCTCTCTCTGGCTTCTAAAATCGGGGGCATTTTCCATTAAATAGCACATCATTATGACCCACTCAATCATTCCAAACACATGAAAACACTCCAGCATGAAACCAAGGATAATTATATCGCCCAACAATGAAGCCTTATACTCAGTCTCAAAATAAATCCAACTTCAAGCGAATTGGTACGCTAAAACCTAGTTCCGAACCTCCAACTTAAACAAAAGCTACCCAAAACAGAAACAACAAAGCAACATCAAATCAAAATTAACAACCCCCCAAAAAACCCCAAATTTCCAACACTACACAGCTCGAAAAAACTGCTTTCCCGAACAAAACTCATACCTCTAGGAGGGTGAGGAGGAGGAAGAAGCCGTTTACGGAAGACAGAAGAGAAGAGCTTGTGAGCGCCATAAGTGAGGAGCTTCGAAGCTGGATCCACCAACTTCGACAGCCACCCATTCTTCTCCGCCGCCGCCTGAGAAGGCCGTAGAGCAGTCGCCGGCCGAGCATACGGCGTCGTTTGCGCCCTCCGAAACGGCCGCTTCCGGAACTTCCCGCCGGCCCCAGCGCCGCCTTCTTCGTAGCCCGCCGCCGACATGGATTTGGGGAGAGAGAAAGCGAATGCGAGAGAGAAAGAGAGAGAGAGAGCAGAGACTGAAATTAGGGTTTTTATTGGGTAGAGAGAGAAACAGAGAGACGAGATTAACGAAAATTAAAAATTGGATATTGGAGCGGAGGAGAGAGAAACTACAAGAGAGACAAGAGCGGGCGCTAAATTTTTCGTTGGCAAGTTAAAAAGCAAAAAATTTTGTTGAGTGTCTTTTATATGTTCAGGTGGTATGCTATCGTCACGCCGAGGTGATGGAGAATTAAGAGACCGACTGATTTGGACCGTTGGATCCTGTTCTAGAACTCAACGTAACCATTGATTAGCTCTGCCGAAAGGGCCAAAAAAAAGAAAGAAAAAAAAAGGTGGCAAGCCATTTGATTTTATCCTTCATGGGGCATGGAATCCTGTGAAATTCCATTTGAAAGTACGAAATTCGTTCTGAAATAAAGCCATGAAAAGCAGTTTGGTGACAAGTAAGTAAATAAATATGTGGAAATCATAAGCCTATTTGGCACTTGTGGGATTTTATTTTTTTTTTGTTAGTTAGCAATCTTTATAACATTGAGGAATACTCTTTTTTTTCGTTTACTAAAAACATAAGAATAACTTCGTTATATTATTTGAAAATTAAAAAGAGTGGCAGTTATACTTATTTACATAATAAAAATTTCAGTTTTATAAAACAAGTTGAATGACACGTAGCCAACAAAAACAAAAAAAAATAGTTTAAAACACCATTATTAGAAAATATCATCTAAAATTGAACAAAAATTCGATGCATCAACATAGCATACTAATATAGAGATGATCTTTCTTGACTACTTTAATTGTTGAAGCCTCCATCATTTATCATCATGATATAGGTTAATACAATGACTTCTAAAGTTCTAACCTTAAGTGATCATCCATTATAGTAGTAAAGAATACAACACATC
Source organism: Selenicereus undatus (assembly GCA_017589665.1). Taxonomy (NCBI): domain Eukaryota; kingdom Viridiplantae; phylum Streptophyta; class Magnoliopsida; order Caryophyllales; family Cactaceae; genus Selenicereus; species Selenicereus undatus. The sequence continues at coordinate 30,345,772 of JACYFF010031959.1, forward strand.
ACTTTTTGAATCCCACATAATAGCATTTTATACGAATGCATTTACCTGATATACAAACTTCACCGATAGGGCGATAGACGATAGTTTGGAATTGCTAATACATTGTTGCCTTGTGATTGAATTCAAGAGTGTGCATGTGCGCGCACTTATGTGTGTATATGTGTATGTGTTTGTAAGTGTAAGATAGAGAGAGAAACCCTTTACTTAAGTAAAATATAAAGAGAGAGGGACTTATTCTATAACCCTTCATGCAGGTCACAACTTGATGTGAGAGGGAAGGGGAGATTCAGAGAGTGAGAGAGGTGAAAGATAAAGTTTAGCCAAGAGTTTGAGACAAACAAAGTAAAACCATACAAGTAATTTACATAATCTACATTTTCTTTTTGAAAATTCAAAATAGTCATTTTTTTTTAGCGAGAGGAAAAGTGACAAATCAAACGGTCAAAACTTCGACCCTAATCTAACGCCTCATGAAGTCAGATACCCTCATTTTTTAGAATCAGATAGAGTTATAAGCAAGAAAAGCTAACTCTAACACTAAATTTTTGCGAGTCTATCAGGTTGGGTTGGGTGAATCCCCAACCCTTTGATCTTGCAGCATTTGGTTAGCCAAATAATGTTTTATATATTTTTTGTATTAATAAAACACAATTTAAAAAGAACAAACAAACTATTTGTTGGTAAATTTTCATATCAAAGCAACATCTGTAATTAATGCATCATTATTTTTTAATAAATTAATTGGTGACTTAGCCCTTTTTGTCAAGTGAATATAATATACTTTTTTATACGTCTAAATTGAGGTTGCTTGTATAGTTTTGCCTAAAGATGCATAAGATCAATCTACTGAACTAAGCTAACTCTTTCCATTCAAGAAAATCTTGAACTCAAATTTAAGCTAATTAGTTTTTTATTAACCAAAATTGCATTCTTCAAACAAAATTTTAGTAACCAGATCGAGAAAATCAGCTGATTTAGCCTTTTTTGTTTTAGTTAGCCATTAACCTTCTACAACTAGGAGTGTTCCCAAAATAAATAAATAAAAAGCAAATCCAGAATCTGAACTGAAGAATTGGTTAGCTAAATTGTTTTCTCTAAAGTATTTAAAATAAATAAACAAATAAAATTATTTTTGGTTCTAGTTAATCAGCAAGTAACAACTTTTCAAATCGATCGAATGAAAACTGAAATTTTTTATATTTGGTTAGCTCAACCTAAACAAGCTAAAGCATAAAACAAGTTTATCATCATAATAAAATTTCATCCTATTACCCACTTTTTTCATGATCTCCCTCCTTTCTTGGATTATTCCGCCTTTCTTTAAAGTTTAGACTTTTTTCCTATCCTAGGCAAAGGTTGAAAAATTGCTTAGACCAAAAAAACAAAAAACAAAAGATGGTTGAAAAATTGCATAACCTCTATACCATTGCCTTAGGACAATGCATACTTACGCCCCTACTCTATACCCATTGGCTGACTCAAGGACAAACCATTCCCACCATTCCTGACAAGTACATAAGGTGCTCCATTGTATGAATAAAGACTTCTCATTATATATATTGCAGTTTCACATGCGCTCCTTTGTATGAATAAAGAATGCTATCTGATTGTATATTTCACTTCCACAACCCGAGTTCCATCTCTAATTGCTAGAAGGTAAGCCCATATATACATGTATATATCTTACACAATTCGAATTCCAGTTCTACCTTGAAATACCCATGCTAAGGCTTGAGCTTTAGAGGAGCTTTGAATGAGCAGAATTTGGGAGTCTTTGATGGGACGGGCTCTAGCGTGACTTTTGCCCGAGCTCAAGCCTTGATGCATGCTTGTAGTCAAGCTTCTGACTTGGCAAGTTCTGATTGGACGCTACTAAAGTACACATTGAGGTATAAGAACAAAACAAAAAAGAGCAGTAAAAAGGATGCGACGGGCATTTAGACACTCTCCGGCATATCCTTACTCCTCCCAAACTAACCCTAAAACTGCGAATAGTGTCCAGTGACTGTACCATCATATCAGAAACCTCCATATTCATAGAACCAAAAATAAAGTATTCTATCCTTCTATTTTATTTTATTTTTAAAGGATTTTCAGCCTCCAACACTCTCATCGTACATACCGGAGATCCACAAGCCCATATGTATGTCATAAATGCTGCTGAAAGAGCATTTTTGAACAGGCCAAGTAAAATGAACAGCGAACCATTCAGCCTTTTTTTTGGCTTGTTTGGCAGAATAGGTGGATATACTCAATTATTGAGGGCAACAACTATCACATGACTGTAGACTGTACGCGTTAATACTCGATTAGCCACCAGTTAGGCCAATTAAGACCAAACTGAAAACCAGACTGCCTGTCCAAATTTGCAACTCGTCTCCTGCAAGACCGCAAATTGCATTTTTCCAAGGGCTCATTAGCCACTATAAACAACAAAATCAGCTAAGACAATAAATTCACGTCACGCTAAAATTTTGGAGCAAAAAAGGGCCCAAATTTTTTTCAGAAAAAGATTGAATCGTAGATCACATAGATACAATTTCTCCCTAGTGAAATGCGTTTGCAACTCATAATAATAATGGGCAAAATTGATGGCTTTTGTTAAAAGCAATGGGCATCCTATGACTTTAGATTGAAGGATTGCAAAACGACTCCATTTCTGGCTGTAGGGATACGTCCCCACCTTCCGAGACGTGGTTCCTGCCATCCAACAGAGTTCTTGGGTAAGAATTCAAGGGAAGATGCAAACTGAAACTTAATATATACATTATCAGCAGCTGAAGCACAAAATAGTTGACATATGATCCATCTTATCACGCACAAAGTGGGCAGGCACTTATGAAACCATGGCAACAGCCACAATGACTGAAGCACGAATCTTCTATTCATGTACCCTCTCATATGCTGGTTAAACCAGTTGGTTATTATGCAGATTAATTATCAGACAATGGCAATAGTAGGCACAAGTGAGCATTTAAATTTAAAAAGGTGCATGAAAGGAGTCTAGATAATTTGGGCATCTGACGGACACGTCTCATCCCAAGTCCCAACAAAAGAACAGCATCAGACCAACTGTAATACTGGCCAAATTCCACACATGAGCTACACTGATGGGAAAATTGTTAGACATTTATGTTTGGATATTTATTTTGAAATTTAAGATGGCAACTTTTGGTACATTTCGATACATACTGGTACATCCCATTCCAAGTGTAGAATAACTGGTATGAAACAAAAATATCTTCTGACTGGACAAAATACCCATGTGGAATTATGGGCATGTCCATCATCACTCGACAGTCATCCTCCAGTAAAAGGGAACTAACCCAACAAAATACACAAAACAAGACAAGGTCACATGACAGCACATGAGAAAAAAGCAGGAACCCAAGCCTATCAAGCAGTTGTAAATGGGGTTTAGTTTTGGAATGACCACCTCAAAGCCCTGTGTTCCGTTTATACTTTAAGTTCGAGAAAGCACGATTTTTGTAAATAGGCTTTTCCATATAACAAAAATTCACAATAGAATTGGCAGATTTTCACCAATTATACGCAAAAGTCCGAAACTTCTGCTTGCCTACCAGTAAACTGATGAAGAACAGGACAACAGGATATACCCTTAAGTTGACTTAACACACCACCTGGGAAGTGGGAACCAAACAAATACTGCCGTATCACTATGTGTTGTGTTGCTTTTTCTTTTCTTTGGGTTTTTTTGGTTTTTGGGGGCGCCGGGGGGCACCTGGGAACCAACCAAACATAATGCTAGAACCCCAAGAGCCAAGATGCATGCACATTCTAGGACGTTCGTGCCTACTCAATTTATTTTAGTTACTCCAGTGAAAATAAGGTTAAAATTTTATTATTTTTCCCCGCCTCTGTTTTTGTTTGTATTCAACATCAAACCTGCGCGTATTAAAGCACTTTGCCAATACTTCATCTGCCATCTTCTTAGATCTCAAACCCAAACTTGTACAATAAGATCTTTGGGTGAGCCTCCCCCATATTTGGGGGGGGCGGTATCAGGGTCTTCACTCTTCCCCATTCATTCCCATCACTTCAAACATCTAGCAATACAAGTTAACCGTCTTCGCTTTCAGGAACAACTTATCTAGCTAGACCATACTCAGTAGTTCACCCATCCATATGTGCGAGGATTAGATACATGAACATGCAACGAGCAAACAGCCACACACGTGCATATATGCAAATCAAGAGGGGGACGGGGTACAGTACAAAGTATGATAATGTGTAAAGACCCTCACCTGCCCAACTCCAGCAAGCAGAAACTTTCCGGATTTTGCAATAGCTAAGGAGTTCACATATCCCGTCTGAACACAGAGTGGAAATGACAATTAGAAATCAATCCACAAAATTCCTCTGAAGTCTAGAAAAATAATAGAAGAACAAAAATTATCAGAAGACAATAAAAGAACAAGAATTGCATGTTTGTATGGGGGGGGGGGGGGGTGGAGCTCGCGTCACCTAGGGGCAGTGCTTACTAATGAGACATAAGACTACTCAGTGATACGGAAGTGTGTGCCAATCAAGCTGACATTACCCATAGTGATCTCAGTCTTCCCATCAAATGTGCAATCAAAAGCTTTGCTTAGGAAATTCCATCTTCCCTTTCCAGACATAGTAAGCAAAGACTCACCAAAATGACACACCGCTGGAGGGACTTCTACCTGTCAATCTCTATCCAGTCCCTCTCCAATCCAAGACCATCAAACCCAGAGATACTCAAGTTCAATGACTCCCATTCTTCCTGTCTATTCCACAAAAACAGTGCCTACCCGATACTGTGGATTATGACTTTGTTCTACAGACTAGAGGTACTTGTAACAAGAACACTGCAAGTATGAGGAACATCTGGACAATACCACTACAAAGAAGAAAATCTAGTACGAATAGAGGAATTTTCCAAACTATAAAGCTAAGCTCGAAAACGGATTAGCAAAATCTCCAAAAAAGCTGCTGGAGAGAAATACAGTAATGTAATTCAAGAACTCAAAGCCGATAGACATATCACCTTCAGCCAAAAAACCCTTGCTATAACCATTTTCCTCTTCCTCAGAAATTATAGAACTCATGGCACCCAGTATTAAGGAACAACATGAAAGGAAAAGGGAGAAAGGGTTCCCCTATTGGCCCAACTTTCTGAAGAGTGACACCAACTCATAAGTGGCCTAACAATGAAGAAAACACTACATGGCCAAGTAGGCCAACTACTTGAATCAAGCTCTAATCCCTTAGGCAATGCCCTTCATTATAGGTCTTCTCAAAATTCTTTCAAGGCCATCCACATTCACTGCCTTCCTCGTCTCATTACTGCATCCAAATTTTATTACCTCCACAAATTCAATTTTCCTTGAAAGAACAATCCCAGAGCGCATAAGAACCTTATTGTCAAAACCTATAAAAAGATAGTCCAAGACATACACATAGATCAGAAACCCTGATCTTAACAAGAGATCGTTACTATGGTAATGAAAATCAAATACATACTCTCATCAACTAGAAAGAAAGTGATCTTTGAAGCAGCATCTAATCTTTGTGTAGAACTGCTAACAAGTGATGCGAATTTTGCACCACTAATGTCTAATGGTCAATACTATCATTATAACAAATGTAAACCCCATGAGGCCACATGCAAATCAAGGTGCAGGTCACCTATAGTATTCAACACCAAATCCCATCATACTTTGACAAAAATGTTTCTAACTTCATACTAGAAGGTTAGTGCTCAATTGAGTTGTAACATCCTGGAAACAGAACATAATAAAAGAAAATTAATAATGAAAATTTCAAACCCAGATTATTGAAATCAGGAGCATCAAGCATGCCCCTATATCAATAATCATTCATTTTAGCCTTAGTAAAATATCAACTTTATCTTGTAGAAGTAAGAAGGCGGCAAATACTCTGGGCCACATTATAACAGAGAGAAAATATGTTAAACAGTGGGACACCAAAGGAGAGACTATAAAGCAGATGAAGTTAAGTTCACTGCAGACAGCTTCGAGAACAAGGTAGAGGTCCTAGAGGACTATCAGCAATTAACAGGATCTCCAATTTACTATTCAGAATAGCAAAAGGATATAAGGAAAATCACACACGCAGTGCCTATAGACAAGATATCAATTTGTTGAAATCTACTCAAAAGTGAAATGCTCCGCTATCCCTTGCTTGTTGCTCCTCATACCTCACAAATGACCATTAGCAACTAGTCCAACAGTGCTCATCACATCTTCACCCATTCTCCTCACTTTCTAGTAGGTCCTGACATTTGTCACAGACAAGATCACATAGGTCCCCTTCTTTTCATCACTAAAAGGCACACACTCAATGTGCCCATTCACAACGATGAATGAACTATAACCAAATACTAACACAGTAGTGAGCCAAGGACATGATTCATATTCTCATCATCCCACATGACTGCAAAATGGTAGTCTGACAGCTTAGTGAAGTCATCTATGCAGCAACTATTAGGAGCAAGACAAACTACTCTGAAAGCAAAAGGACAAAGTAAATCTTTTCATACTAGCTATTTGACCCTCACTGTAATTAACTGAAATATAAACAATCTACTCTCATGCTCGCCATGATCAGCATACAAGTTGTTTATCCTAAAGTCGGCTAAGAGGATGCTAGAAGAATTCTCATAAATTCAGCTGACTAAAGCCAGAGTAGAACAACTAAAAAATAAACAATGTCCGATGTTGAAAAGAGTCCGACTCACCAGTGGAACATCGAACAAAGGCCTGATGCTTCTGTTCTCAGTCTCAATAGCCCATAGTCGTACACAACCATTGCCAGCACCTGATGCAGCAAGGTCACTGTTCCTGCAGACTGCAACAGAACTCACCCACGAATGTGCGGTTGAACAAGGATTATCCACCTTGTGCCCATCAGTTTCTGCATGCTTGGGAAAAAACCTCTTAGGGAAAGGGGTCCAAAACACAAGTTCATCCAATATTATGACCCTATTTGACTTATGACCCTATTTGACTAGTTGAAAAGATATTAAATTCAGCTATAACTATATCTCTTCCCATCTGCTCTCAAAATATGGGATAGGGAAACCCAGATAAACACCACATGCTTCAATAGTTTTTTAATTCCTTTTTGCATTCACTAGCCTTGTTTGTTGGTACTATCCCCACTCACTGTTTACAGCCCAAGAATCTTTGGTCCTTTGCTGTTTATGATCTGTTTTGAGTAGCATACAATTAGGTATAACTTGCCTCTCAACCCTTTACCTCTCAGACCTCTGTTTCTTGAGCGCACCCCCCCCCCCCAATTGTTCCTGCTGAAAGCCTGAAAACCTATCTATATGCAGGTCTCTCAATTAAGCCAAAGCAAACCAAAACACCCCCAAAAACCAAACAAAAACAATAGTGTTACCTGCATCACCATTTGCCATCCCTCTATTATCACTGACTCCCACTTCCTTCTTCGTAGATAGTAGAGCATGTGCGTTTCTAATAATGGAAACAGGCTTTTTGCGCAGTACACTCCACAGCTCAACGCTTCCATCGTCAGACCCCGACAGGAATTCATCATTGCTAATAAAACAGCAGCACTCAAGACAGGATGCAGGAGCACGAAAGATAAGACGTGACTCCTCCGGGACCTTTAGCCATGACAAATAGGAAAATATTAAAAAAGGAGAACCATAAACAAATGAAGTCAAGATATACATATATACAACACCAACTCCCACCATAGGTCGCACTTGCACGAGGTGTGGGGAGATCTAAATGTAAGCGGGCATACCTTTACACGTATCACTACCTACAGATAGACTGATTTTGATAGACCCACAGAAGATTAGAGAAAACATTTTAGAATTGGAAATCTTTGATACAAAAGGGAGCAAAAAAATCAAAAAAGCCAGTCATAACCTTAAGTAAAAAATAAAGGTATACACAACACTACAAAAAATAATAGCCTGTAATTCATCGCAAGATAGATAAAAGCTAGATTCACACATCAACAAATCCTATGCCCTCGAGATCCATGAGGGGCCATTAGTGCATTACGAAAGGTCTGCAACCTTAACCCCAGACCTCCATAGCTTCCCATCATGAGCATGTCCTCCGTTAATTCTAAAGTCTTTAAGTCTTGTCTAATCATTTCATCCCCAACTCTTCTTAGACCTACCTCGACTCCTACGTTCTGGAAGAACAAGCCTCTCGCATCTCCTCACTAGCTCATCTGTACTTCTCCTCCTCACATGATCAAACCATCTAAGTCTAGCCTCTCTCATTTTATCCTCTATGGATATCACTCCTCAACTCTCTAATCACTACATTTCTAATCCTATCCAATGTCGTGTGACCACACATCTAACGAATCATCCTCATCTTCTCTACCAGAGCCTGAGTCTTCTTGATTGGCCAACACTCCGCACCATACAACAATATTGGTCTAACAACCATACGGTAAACTTTTCCCTTCAATCATAGTACGATCTTCTTATCACCCAGCACCCCTGAAGTCTCCTTCCATTTTTGTCATCCTATAGTTATTCTATGGCTAATATCCTCATCAATATCTCTTTTCCCTTGAATGATTGAGACTTTTCAACCCTTGGGATAGCCACACCACCTGTGGCTTCCATACCAGCTTCCCCTTCATAGTAACGACATTTCAAATATTTAGTTTTTGGCCTACTCAACCTAAAATCTTTAGTCTCTAAGGTATCTATCCAACAATCCAACTTATTGTTAATCCTTTCCCTAATCTCATTGATAAGAATTATGTCGTCAACAAATAACATACACTACGGTACCTCTTCTTGGATCCCTTTCGTGAGCTCATCCATAACCAGAGTAAACAGAAAAGGGCTCAACATCGATCCTTGATGAAGTCCAGTATCCATAGGGAAGTAGTCTGTATCCTACCTGGATCCTAACTCTTGCTCTTACTCTCTCATAAATATCTTTAATAACTCCAATAGGTAACTGACACCTCTGTCTTCTTAAAGCACTTCCATAATATTTCCCTCGGTACTTTATCATATGCTTTCTTTAAGTCAATGATCACCACATGTGAGGGATATGTCACTGAACTAAACTCACACTCAAGGAGGAATGCAAGCTAAGCTAGAACAATCTGATTTCTAAGCGTGAGTTCAATGGAATCTGAATGGAGTGAGGGAGAAAGAAATTAATCTTGAAACTTGAATACAGGAACACCACCAAGATCAAGGTTAGGGCCCTTAACTATGATTAAGATAAAAAAACACCACTTAATCAAGCTTAAAACTTTACTTGAACACCACGTTACTTGGTCTAGGCAAGGATAAGCAAGTTAAGTATTTCGGTTTGCTAAGGAGCAATGCTCTCTTTTCTCATTCAAAGGGATAAGCAATCTGATTACAAAATGAGGCTCTCTAAGGCCTTATACTCACATACACAAGCTGCCTAGTTGATTAGAAGGTTTCTTCAAGGTTAGGAAACCTCTTAACCTAGCTTAAAATCAGCTAAGCTAAACTGAAATCTAGCTTAATAAAACAGCAAAGTACAAAGCTTGCTTAATCTAACTAATTACAATCCTCGAGTCTAGTTAACCATTATGTTTAAGCCTAAACTCAATACTAAGCATGCAATTAAGCAAGGGGGCAGCTGCTAGCATGTGGAAGAAAAGGAAAAGCGGCCGGTTCCCTTTGTGCTTTACGGCTAGCCAATGGGGCTATGGGAGTGTTTGTGCATTTTCTTCTTCATTCTTTATTGGTTCTTCATTTGGTTGAGTTGATATGCTTACGATTGTGTCCCAACTGCCTTTAACTCCCTAATGATGCTGCTGGACCAGGATTGGATGCCAAAAAGAAGGAGAACCACCAAAAGCACCAATCAGCTCTACCCGGGCAGATTTCAGGATGTTTTGTACACCACATAACCCATGCAAAAAGTGAGCATGATTTGAATTTCCTTGCATGGATGGAAACCTTAGGATGTCCCTAACTCCTCCAAGTGGAAATTCAGGTTTATGACCTCATTTAATGCCTCAAAACCTCAGCTAACTCAAACTGGTCAGAACCGGACTCCAACCAACACGGTTTGCAAATAGATCTGATTCTTCAATTTGCACTTGAATTAACTTGATTTTCTTGGTTGGACAAGGTAGTTAACATCTTGGGGAACCAAGACATGCAAAAAATTAGGACTTAAACCTCAAGGAGGCCTAAGTAATTAAGAACACAAAACCGGGCTTGAAATCTGCCTTGAACCCAGATGCATCTGTTTGTGTCCTTTGCAAAATGTGAGTAATCCTTTGGACTTTGGATGTTGAATTGGGACTCCCTAGACTTGTTTGAGCATCCCCATTGACTTGGCTAGGTAGGACTCAATCAACATGAAGATTCCTTTTCCTATCCCTATAGAACTCCGTGAAGCTTCATTAAAGGTGAATAGCTTCCATAACAGGCTTAACTGGCATGAAACAAAATTGGTTCTTTAAAATCCTCTATAGTTGTTGCAATCTTGTATATCACCATAGTGGGACGAAGCAATTTTATACCTCTATAGTTGTTGCAATCTTGTATATCCCTTTGTCCTTGTATAAAGGGATAACTGTACTAAATACCCCTTTATAGGCATCTTTACGGTCCTTAATATAACATTAAACAACTATGATAACCAATTAAGGCCATCCCTACCCAAGCAATTCCATATTTTATCGAGGCCGACTACCTTTCCGACCTTCATCTTCCTTAATGGCTATTTAATCTCCCATTTGGTAATACGGTGACAAGACCTAGAGTGTTGTTCCTCCTCACGCCACCTATGCTCACCATGTTGGGACAAATCGAACATCTCTCCATTAAAGAGCTTGAGAAATAGCTTTACCACCTTTCATGCATTTTGGTATCCTCGATTAGGATCTTGCTATCTTCATCTTTAATGCACCTTACACTACCTAGGTCTCTTGTTTTTCTTTTCCTTGCCCTTGCTAACTTGAAGACCTCCTGCACTCTTTCCTTGGACTCTAGTTTATGCTACAACCTTTCAAACGTCTTATTCTTTGCCATTGCGACTACTTTCTTTGCTTCACTTTTCATAATCTTGTCCCTCACTCTGTTGACCTCTTTTTCCTCCTCAGCACCACTACTCCCTAAAGCATTATAAGCCTCTTGTTTCGCCTAGACTTTCTCTTTCACCTGTTCATTCCACCACCAAGCTTCTTTCCTTCTCCCACTACCCCTTTAGAGGCTCCTGGAATTTCCTTAGCCAACCTCCAAATACATTCTACCGTTTCTCCCCACATTGTGTCTGCAACCCCTGCTAGGTTTCAAGTACTTTCTCTTTTAATCTTCTCGGATATCTTCTCCGTACTCTCACTTGTTAGAACCCACCATCTAACTTTAAAGTCCCCATCACTTCTCTCCTGCATCCCATTAATCTCCACATCCATAACCAACAGATTGTGCTGTGTCAAGATGCCCTCATTTGGTATTACTTTACAATCTTTAGACGGCCCACTATTTTTCGCCCTTACTAGAAAGCAGTCAATTTGTGTTCTAGTATTGCCAATCTTAAAAGTCACCAAGTGATCCTTTTTTCTTCTTGAAATAAGAGTTAACAATAGATATCTCATTTGCAACCGCAAAGTCCAAAATAGACACCCCTGCACTATCTCTCCCCTTGTAACCGAAACCTCCATGTGTTGTACTATAATCATCGCCCTCCCTTCCTATATGTCCATTAAAATTAACCCCAATGAAAAGCTTCTCATACTAAGGTATACTTTGGATAACCTCATCTAAATCCCCACAGAAAAGCCTCTTAATATCCTCCCCCAACCCTATTTGAGGTGCATAAACACTTATTACATTAAGGAACTCTGAACCCACCACTAACTTGATAGACATAATGTGGTCACTCTTATGCAGCACTTCAACAACTTGCTCCACTAGCTCCTTCTCGACCAAAATACTCACTCCATTCTTGGCTCTATTAAAGCCTGAGTACTGAAACTCAAACCCATCAATCTCCTTTTACTTTAGCACCTACCCACTCATTTCTTAAATACAAGCTACGCTAATTATACGCTTATGCAAAATCTTAACTAACTTTATAGACTTGTCCGTAAGAGTCCCAATATTCCACAATGAACGCCTGACAAACCCCTTTCTCCTACTACCCCCTCTCCCCTCCGGTGGACAGGCACTGCTCCGTCACTAGAGAAAAGGAAAAATACTAAAATAGGAATACCAGCAGCAACAACTCGAAAGCGATGTCAGCGAGGACAGCCACAATAGAACAAGTCACGACAATACTAAAACTAACAATGATGATGATGACGATAATAATAATAATAAAAAAACTAAATAATAATAATAATAATTATTATTATAAATAGTAATAATAATAAGATAGTAAATAATAATGCCAATAATACGACTAATACCAATACCAATATAACAATACTAATAATAATAATAATAACTCTAAAAGCAATAATAAAAACCCACCACAATAATAACAAAATAAACAAGAGGACGGGAAAAAAAAAAACAAAAGCACCCACACACCAAGGGTCACCTATTGCAGACAATTCAATACACACCAAATAGAATGAATAGATAGACAAACAAATAAATACAAGTTAATAGATATCAATCAACACACACACACACACACACACAAATATCAATCAGGATACACACACACACACACACACACACATTTACAATAGTATTGAACAATTGAAGGGACAAGTCACATGATTTGATCATTAAGACACATCAAGACCTCTCTAACAGGGAACATGCCACTGGTGGGGAGCATGATAAGCAAAATAAACTTGTTCTGGAAAATTTTTATCCTTTACTTTCAAAATGGGAACGAGAATACATTATGACAAGTGCAAAGCATAAAAGTACAGGAGCAATGAAAGTAAGAAACTCTTTCAACATCACAGTTAACTTACTCCACTTGGAAATAAAGATGTAAGAACAGGTGCAACAATTTTGTTTCATTGACTAACAACAGACATAGTTTGTCCAACAGCAAGGTATAGATAACCAAACCAGATGCTCCTCACCCATGAATAAGTTATTCTCTTTACCAAAAGCAACCCAGATCTTATTTCCATATTCACTATTACCACATAAAAATACTAGAAGAATGCTTTTCAGCCCCATGCACAAAACACTTTTGAATCAGAATTATCAGTTTCCTCCCTTACCCCCTTAAAGATCAGGAAATTAGACTCCATCGCCATGCATGGATAACTTGATAAGAGTTATACATACTGAAAATTTTCATTATCCCATATTTATGGCTCTAGACAAGATTATGTCTAGCGTAACTATGTTGCATATGAGGATTTGACCAAAGTTTCATCAAATTCAACCAAAGGGGAAACAGAACTTTTACCAATAAGGATCTTCCAGGACTTACATTAACCCTTCAGACACCAAGTGCAATGCCAAGGGAAAAGAAAAACATGAAGACTGTCCTAGAGATCAACAGAGAAGCTACCATCAAAACACATCCCCATGCATCTTCGCAAACCAGTAAGTGAGTTTAAAGTAGTTGTGAAAATACTCATGTCCACTACTCCAGCACCCAAAAAAATGGCCCCACCATAAATTTTATTGTTCTAGTCTCATAAAGACTTCCCCTTTTTTGGCAGGAGGGCGCAGCAGACGCAGTTTCTTCCATACATTGATTGATCCACCCCCATGTAAAACCTCTTTGGATGAATGGTTCACAGCTATAGCTAGCTAAAATAGCTAGAAAGGAAGCCTGTATTCGTTAGACATAAAATCTGCTCAACAGTACACATTTTATTAATCCACAAAATGCACTCCAACCAAACGGCTAAACACCAAAAGTATATCGAGGAAGAGCCAAGCAACAGGCACCAAAGTGCCAAGTACCTTCCACAAATGCATAGTTCGGTCACGTCCAACAGTCAATGCCCGTTCTTTTCTCAGACAATCAACAGTCAAAACCTCACTTTGATGGCCAAATAATGTTGTTATATATGACCTGTCTTCAGCATTCCAAATCTTAATTGTTCGATCGTATGAACCAGAAAAAAGTTCTGAAGCACCCTGTCTAAACGCCAAGCACGACACAGGACCTCTGTGACCTGGAAAGGCCTGTCAGTTAAACAGTAGAGCTGCATGAATAACACATGCATGCTAGTATATCTGGTCCTTAAAAAACATTGCTTCACTGCTTAACAGTCGCAACAGAGTATATAAAACAATGTCTCTCAAATCTCAAGTAGCACTAATAGAGCAACAAAGAAAAGGATAATCATGATTGATCAAAGGTGTGACCAGCACATAATCAAGAAAAAATGCGAAAAGCAAAGCACATACAAGAATCAACCACAAGACTCCGACAATCGAGCGAAACAAAGAGACCAGTTCCCACCAATAAAAAAGGGCTGGCAAAAATATAACCTGTGAAGCAGTGCCCACAACACAACCTCTCCCCTCTTCCCCTTAAAAAAATAAATAAAATTTATCCGCCAGAGTTTTACCATACTTGAAATGGCTCAACTGATACCATCCCCGAAACCTTACATTGTCTTAAGCAGTCATTTTTAGCCCCACTTTCATTTTTTGTTATAAGGCAGTGAGCTAGACTTGGTAATCAGGTTTGTTTGGGATGCCGAATTTTCAATTGGATCCAGTACTGACTTCCCATTATAGTTGTCTAAACATGAAACTAATCAATATTGCCCATAAAATTTTGGTTAAGGTTGGTGTCAACCAAGTATACGCATATTCTCATCAAAAATTCAAAGTCAAGCTGCCTAATTACAGGTCTGGATAAGACCAGTTGAGTAGGCAAGGATAAAATGTGCAATGTGTACAAGCCAAGTGAAGGGACTTAAAATGATTTGCACAGTTGCATGCTTTTTGTTGGGAAAGGGGGGTCACAACAAACAGAGAGTGGCTACCTAATGTGTCCTTGTGAATGAGTAGAAGCAGACAAATCTACCTGAATATATCCATGTGTACGAGTATCCCATAAGTGAACATGACGATCCAAACCGCCTGTTGCCAAATAACGGCCATCGGTGCTGATAGCTAATGCTAAGACATGCTTGCTATGCTTTTTTGCCCGACCTTGCGGATCTTTGACACCATGGGACTTCAAGAATTCCTCATTAGGCCACAAGTATTTTTCACCTTTCCCAGTTTCTACATCCCAATGGCAGATAGAACCGTCCTTAGAAGCTGAAAATCCTCTCAAATCATCATCAGATATAGCTACAGCAGTAACAGACTGCCGATGCTTGACTAACACCTTCAGCTCTTCATCTATTTCTGGCTTCTGTAACCTAGCCATTAATGAGATTGACAATCAGATTTTCAGCAGGTTTGCCATTTTGCAATTGAACCACTTCAACCATGAAAATGTACAGAATAACATCGGCCACCATTCCAAATTTCTAAAAATGGGCAAAATCATTGCTACCAGATTCACAATTCATAAGATAATACCCCGAAATTCAATTGAAAGGCATCAAATTGAACTTATAAGTTATAAACGGCCAAAATCTCAGCAAAAAATGTGAAATATGACAACACCAGAACCGAAAATTTCACTATCATGTCAACCAAATAAGCCAATTCATCATAAGACCCGAAAATAACAAGAACTTACTTAGAAGCGATTAATCGTCGGACTCGACCACTGTCTTCAAGCTGCTCCTGCTGCAAAATCTTAGCAACAAGCGAGTCTCTCTGCCCTTCTCTGTCACTATCCTCTTCATCCTCCTCCTGCTTCTGCAGCTGCTCGCCCTTCCTCACTTTCTCCACAATCTCCCAAGCCAACCTCCTTCGTCTCTCCTCAACAGTCTCTTTCTCGAGCTCATCCTCCTCATTCTCTTCCTCCTTGTTTCCCTCCTCGCCATCCTTCATGAAAAAGTCGTCATCACCTTCATCTGAGACCTCGCTCTCAATCTCCCCGTCGTTATCCCCAAACCCACTGTCACTGTTTCGTTTACGCCGTCTCTTCGACTTCTGACTTAAGAACGCATCCCCATTAGCTGAAAACCTCTTGCCGTTGTTGTTAATGGTGGATTTCTTCTTCGGATGCTTGCCGGTCATGTTCGAGAAAGAAAGAGACAAGGGGTGAAAGAGAAGGCGAGAGCTCTGACGGGTTGAACTTGAATAGGGCTTTGCTAGGGTTTAGCGGGGGTTTAACTCAAACCTCATACAAGCAGCAATGGTAGTACTGCGGAAAAAGAGTGCGGCGGTGAGTAGCGGTCCTAGCGGCTCAATTTTATATGTGTCGGTATTGAGAGTTTCACCCCCCTAAATCTAGTACTCTTTTCGTCCTCCAGTTAGTGACATTTTTTTTTTTTACTTCTAAAAGCATCAATTAATTCGTTAACTAAAAGCAATACACCATTTATAAAATCCTCCATGTTCAAATCAATACATCACCTAAATAATAAGATAAATTTCTTTGTTTGAGTAAATTGCTAGTCTTGTTTTTAAATATTAGTTTGTGCCATCGCTAATATATATGAATTTCAAAATGAAAATTTTTTATTATTGCGAAACAACAATAATAAAAACAATAAGTAGTAATTCAAATTACAATTCTTTTGTGCTTTTGCTAAATATTGCTAAGGAAGTTAAGAAAAACAATAATATTCAATTTAAAATTTGCTTATTTGTTTTTTGATTAATAAATCTCCCAAATTTTGGAGTTAAACCTTTTTTTTTCAGAATCTTCCAACTTCAATTTGTTTTCCTTTTTAGGGTTTTGAGATGTATTAACTCAATTCAACTCTATGGATATTAGACTTCTTAATCCAACTTTAAAAAATAACTCCAACAATACTAACTTTGGGGGTACTTATTTTCTTGAGTTTAGAGCAATTTGACATTAAATTTTTTAAGTAATTGAAATTTCAAGATGAATGTATGCAACTTTAATTTCTTATACTAGTTCGTGCCCGTGCGTTTGCACGTGGCATCTAAAATGTAGAAATTTAATATAAATATGTATTAATATTATAAATAAAGTGGATAATGTTGAACAAAATTTTAAAAAAAAAATAAAAATTTTCTACAAACAATACGCTAAATATGTCATTTGATATGTGTAAGAAAACTAAGAATTTTTTGATTGGACAGAAAACTAAGAAGTTAAATTTATATAATATATAATCTTAGCATAAGTAATATAAGTTTTTTAATTAATCACCTAATTAAACATCTCATTTTTGTAGTATTAATTTCTGTATTTTGAGGGGGGAGTTGGTAAATTTACGCACACACTGAAGGAAAAATTAAATCTTAATTATGTAGACGTAAAATACGTATGTACCTTACTGCTAAACCATTTTCAAAGATTGATACATTTTATTTACATATCGCTTCCTTGATTTGTTAGGCCTTGCAAAATAAAAGTCAAGCATTAATTACTATAGTGCCCAAATATGTTCAAATTTTCGAGTCAATGTTTGCATCGTAGAGAATGAATGAATATATATATATATATATATATATATATATATATATATATATAT
>JACYFF010031959.1:30373294-30400008 GCA_017589665.1 Selenicereus undatus
GTCTCATCATTTATACATTGAGCAGAAAATATTCATATTTCGCATTTCAATAATATTAACTTCAATTGAAAAGTGATCCAATAGTCTCATCTTTTATCTTCCATAATGGTCTGGCAAACAAATAAGCTAAATCACAAATTACAGATGGATGAAGGAAGAGGGGATTTGGTTATAAAAAGAATGGCAAGAGTCTCTCTCTGTTTCTCTCGTTCGATGTGCTCTTTTATTTGAATTTCCATAATATATAGTATTTTATATGTGTTGAGTTTGATTATTTTTTAAATACCCATTCTAAGCTTTCACCCTCCCTTTCTTATTTTTACTATTCATTCATTTTTCAAGTGCTTGATATGTCATTACACTTATTTATTAATGGATTCAGTGAATACAATAAGTTACTTTTTTAAAAGCCTTTGATAATATGAAAGGTAGACTTTCTTTTTTTTTGGTCATTTTTGCTTTCTTTTTATTTATTTTTTATTATTTGTTGAGCGAAATACTTACTTTGAAAGGGTAATGATGGTTTAAATATAATTATTTAATTATTTTAATTTTTTATCAATTTAATAGTGTTAATTGAATAGATTCTAGTAGTTTCAGTTTATCCCCATGCATGTGGTGAACCCTATTGCTATTAAATTAATTTTGTTCAATAATTTCAAAGATCGTTCATCTATCTAGGAAAGATGTATGCATTTATATTAATCATAATTTTATCATATTGATGTTTTGTTATCTTATATTCAAATAAAAAGAGATTTTGTAAAAGATAAATATATACTTACTATCTGAAAAAATATTATAAGAACATTTATACATAGCACGGATTTAAATTTACAATTCGTTCCACACTGCTACTGGCTTGACTGTTGACTCTCCACCCGATCCACTTTGTTAAAGAACCCACCTGAGCCAACCTGACAAGTCCAATAGCGACTTGGTTCCATTCGTCCAGATATCCAGTGTGGTATCTTTTTGGTATAATCCTGCATCCGTATGTGAGACCAAATGGCTTCTGCTACTTCGAAGGGAACGCCAAAACCTGATACAGAGGAGGACGCCCATGATCATCCTTCAACACCCCCGCCTCCTCCCCTTCCCTACTCACCGCATCACAAGTAGCACCAAAACCTCTGAACCTTCACAGAAGAACGGCAACAAGAGAGATATTGAGATAAGGGTATGCACCAACCGCACTTGCAGGCGTCAGGGTTCGTTTCAAACCCTGGAGACTCTTGTGGGTGTCTCTCCTCCCCATGTATCCGTCAAACCCTGTGGCTGCCTCGGGCGCTGCGGCTCCGGCCCCAACCTCGTGGCTTTGCCTGATGCCGTCTTCGTCTCCCACTGCGCCAGCTCCACTCAAGCCGCTCGAGTTATGGTCCATTTCTGCGGTGAAGATGGTGATGATGTTGTTAAGAGGAGCTTGGATGCGCTTGCTTTGAGGAAGAAGGCAGAGGTTGAGCTCGATAAGGGGAATTTTTCCGAGGCTGAGGCTTTGTTTTCTCAGGTAATGTGAGTCTGTTGGAACTTGGATGTATGGTTTGTTATTTTTGTTTCAGAAATTTGAGATTTTTTGTGGGTACGTGATGCTTGTTGGCACTGTACTGAGGTGTTTTCGTTTCAGCAGTTTGAATTTTTTTGTGGGTATATGCTGGTTGTTGGTGTTGTGTGAGAAATTTGAGATATGTAATGTAGAGCCCTGAAGCTGTGACTGTGAAGTTGTTAGCATTATAATTAGGATTGACGGTGAGAAAAAAAGGAGGGAAAAGGGGCAAAGAAAAGGCAGTTTTAGTTGAGAGGTATTTAAAGAAGTAATGTCTTGGTGGAAAGGTCCTTTATTTGAACATTTGATTAAGTTTGCTTGTTTTCTTGCATGGTGCTTCTGTAATTTGGATAATGGGTACAAGTGGCCAGTATTGCTACATGTGAGTATGTGATATGTCTAACTGCTGGACTTTGCTACTTTAGGGAATTATGCGAGTTTTTTTTTGCTTAATTTGAGTTCCAAGTGTTGTACCTATGTATGAGTACTGAGTTCGGCGTAAGAAAGATGCTCATTCTTCCTGATTTAAATGTCACAGTTCTATAATTACCGATGTTATCTTGGAGGAAAAATCTGAGAAAGCTTCAATATCAAGAAATATTCTTGACCTAAGGGCATGATGAAGTTGTATTCTGTGTATAATGTTGCTACAGATGGAAATTGGGTATTGTTTGGATATCACAGGGTACTAGTAGGGTATTTTTTTCAGACAGATTTGCTCCTTTTTTTTTTTTAAAAGTGGATTGCTGAAATTGAGGGTCTTCTGAATGGGCCTGATGGTAGCCATTCTATTCTAATTCAATAATGATTATAATATATTGGTTAATCTCCTAGAAGAAACTGCAAAGAAGATTATGACTTTGTCAGTCAACTTGTGCTGGTAGTTTTAGTTTGTTATCACCTGTCAGAACTCTTATTTTGAATGTTCAGTATGTACTCTTTTTGAGATAATCATTCAGTGATAAAGGAAATGTGGGAACAAAAATAAAAATTAATGCCACAAAGGATAGTTGTCTTAAGTAGTATTGATATTTCAGCTGAAATCTCCATCTTGGTATGGCACTTCAATGATTAACTGTCTACTATCACTATACATACTAGGAATAGATGAAGAGAATAACCTAGACCTAGATACAATTGCACTAACGTGAGTTGGAGAGAACATTTCTCAAAGTATCAAACTCGTAAGTGTTTGATATTACAACACATTATGTTTTCTATACTTAACAGCATAAACTTGTTTATAAGCATTGGTATGGTACCATTATTATTCCAAACAATGGCATTTTTTTTCCTCATCTGCATTTGGGTTTTTTTCAGTGTCAAATTCTTTAAATTTTTTTATTGCTGTCTTTTCTTTTTACTCGCACGCTTATTCTCTTCTACTTTTTCCCATGTAGTGTTGATAATTGCTATTAAAGAGGAAACCTTGTACTGTTTTTGGGTGCATAAGATGTCGAGTGATGACATTACTTCTTGGGATGGCAAATTGGAGGAGGGCTTCTGATTGCGAAGGAAGAGGAGGGATAAAGAGTGCCGGGGTGGGGGTTGGGGAGGGATGTTCTCTCTCTATTGCTCCTAATGGGACTTGAATCCCGCGCATCCTTGGTGGAAGGTCTGTCCAATGTCACAGACCGGCGGCACCAGTGCTTAAGTGGTTAAATTATTTGCATGTTCGTTGGTATGTTTTCCTTTCAATGGTTTTAATGTATGAGGTACAAATACAATTACAGTTGTAGAACACGTGATATGAGAAAGGAAATAAGCTCAATTTAAACATAAGATCTAGCTGTGCCATAAGCTTTTTCTTGCGTGCTTGTTTTCATTCCAGTTACTGCTGGAGAGGCCTGCAATACGACGCTGTATCTTTTAATGAAAAGCAGTTGATGTAACAAATTTAGACAGTTGAAACCATTTCATTTGCTTATTTTTGTTACAGGTGTTAGGTGCTAGATGCTATATTAATTATTCCTGAACAAAACGACAGAAATAAGGTGGTCATATTTGTTTTCAGGCAATAGAAGCTAAACCGATTGGAGGAATTCATGTTGCATACAAGGGCAGGTTCGTTATAAGTTACATCCTTTTTTCTTATAGAAAATATAATTCATTGTTTTATTTTCATTGAAGTCCACCCTAGCTCTAGGCAAAAATGGTATTACATGGACAGACATAATGAATCGCAAACAATTATTAATTATAAGTTACAAGATATTGCATCATTGAACCCTTTACTCGTTGCTATCCCACATTGTTTCTAGCGTAACATTATCATTGTTCGTTGGATGCTTCCTTTTTTTCTTTGCAGCAAATTGACCTCTACCATGATAAAATGCTCATGTTCCCCTCAGTTTACTTGCTCTCTTTCTTGAATAAGTAGAGTTCTCTCTACAATTCAGGTCTGCTGTAAGGTTGGCATCAGGGAACTTTGCTGGGGCCGTTGAAGATGCAAAGGAAGCTTTGATGTTGCATCCAAAGTATGCAGAGGTGAGTAGTAGTGGTTTTTAATTGTAGGAAGTTCAAAGCTGAATTCACGAATTGTTTACTGTTTAAAAATATTTAGTGGCATTGAGATCCAATTCTATATTTATCTGTTCTTTTGTCCTTTTTTCGGTGCGAGCTGAAAATTCAACTGCATAGTGCACAGTCTCCACACTTGCTTGAATTCTCCCTTTTTCCTGGTTGTTTTGCATTTGTCCATCCAATTTCCTCTTTTTTTTTTCTTTTTTTTCTCCCGCCGCCGCCGGGGGGGGGGTGTTGTCTATGATTTGGTCATTGTGCATTGGTCCTTTTTTCCTGTTAAGAATAAAAAAGACTAGCTAAATAACTGTGTTCTCACAGTCATAACAACAAAGCATTGCAAGTGAAAGAAAAGCATGTAAAGCTACTATTTAGATGTGTTAACGCATGCATTTAATTTGCATTGACCTGGTAATTAATATGTCAGTTCAGTAGTGATAAAAGCATGTCTTCAGGAATAAACAACAGTGTTATTGCACCCTGTCTCCCCAAAAAATAGGGAAAAGAGAAATAAAAGTAGCGGCTTCCATCAAAATTAGATAATTCCGCTATATTAATCATTAAGGATGTGTCACTTATCTTCTATTAGTCTCTGTACTGATAATTAATGTAGGAAATCTAATTAGTAGGCTAGCATTAACATTATATTAAACTCATGTTGGTTTGCTTGGCATTTGTACATATTGATACTAATTGAAAGTGCGTAGAGTTTTTTCTTGTCCCTCAAAAACCCAATAACTCCAATTTTTTTTTCTTTTAATTAAAAAAAAGCTGGAAAGTATTACTATATGTAGGTCATACACGCCTGGCTTATTGAGCCAACCCTAATTGTCCCATTGCTGTCATATTGTTTGCATTGCTTTCTGAACTCAATAAACCAAGCTTTAAGGTAACTTTCATACTTGTTTGAGCACTTGAACATTTCTTTGTGGCATGTTCTTGTTCTGGCGGCAATTTCCTGTCTAATATGCTCTTTTGAGCAGTTGTAGGCCTTAGATTGGAAATGTGAGCACTTCGAACTTTATCATAATTGTTCTGCTCAGGCATGAAATTTGGGATGCAAAAGATGTCATCTCCTTTCATAAGAGGGTGCACATGTCATACATGTGCAGTACAAGCTGTTAGTGTCAAGAATTAACCACAAAACATTAGTTTCTTTCTTTTGACTAAAACACTACTCGGACTGCATTGGATGGTTCAGTTTGTGCCATGTCAGAACTACAAGGCAGGTGAAGTAGATCTGTTTGTGTTTTATGCAATGTGTTAAGCTGGATGGGATGTGATGTATCCGACAAACTGCAGTCAGTTTCTTTATTGCATTGCAAGGTTGACATTTGTTTCATAAGATCGTGGCAATATAATCCACAGAGTGATGACAATTGCACTTCTTCCTGTCTTAGTACTGAGGTAGTTCAGACATCACAACTGGTGATCTCATATGCCGCCACCAATTCAGCATATTTCACAATAATGTTCAATGAATGCTTGCATCTTTAGGCTGAACTCAACAGAGTATTTTAGGTCCACTGTGACTTCCGGCTTCCGCATATCCTGGTCTTACCCCCTCCCACCCAAAATAAAATGTTCTACAATTGAATTCACTAATTCTTAGTTAAGACATATGGAATAATCAACAAGGAAAAGTTCCTGATGGAATGTTAAGTGGGTTCTTGGCCCATTTTGATAAGATTAATTGCCTCGATCATACGCATAAGCACGTTGCTATTATATCCATTGCTGGTCAGTTTTGATATGCAAGTATGTAACCTCACTTGCTATTATGAGTGCTGAATTTAATACATGTCATTTCTCTGTTAAATTTTGATTCCAAATATCTTAACTTTCATAATGTCAATGGTAATAGCAACTTATGCAGCTATGCAATGATTTGAATGACCTAGAATGGTGGTTTTAGCATTGCCCCCATTATAATAATGCTTGAAGGAGTTGGGCAATTGAGGGTTTTCCATGCCACGGGCACAGCACTCATAATTCTGGTCATACTTTTTTGATGAGTCTTAACTCTGGTCACATTCTCTTATATTACTTCATCAGCATGGGTTCACTTTGTTTTGTATGCTCATATCTGTTTGAGGATTGCAGAGGAGTTTCAAAAATCTTCCTAAAACTCAAATTTTCATTAGGATTCAGATTCTTCCAAGAACCCTGAAACTTGTAAAGGAGCCTTAAAGATTTAGAAAAAGATTTGAAAACTTTCAGGTCTCAAGATTGTAGAGGGGCCCAGAAATTTAGTTCTGAAATTAGTACTGAAATTTTCACAAAAGATCTAGAAACTTCATGAGAGATGAAATGAATATATCCATTAAACTTTTAATGTTGTGTGGCATGTATCTGAAATCTCAACAGCCTAGTAAATATCAAGCTTTTGGGCTTGTCAGTTACGATTGACCAGGCTTTGTTTCCTAATTCGATCTTTGTAGCCTTTTAATTACATATTAGCAAACACCCATGAGGTATTAAACAATGCAATATTTTTCAAATATGCTGAAATATGTGAAATCATGTTGAAACACATTGGAACATGCTGGTTCATGCTGAATGGTGCTGAATGAGTTTATGTAATTAGGGAATAATTGGAATTAAGCATGAAAATATATTTATATGGCTTTGTAGCTGTTGTATACACCAAAATGAGTACTTGTGAGGACATATTCTTTTTTTTTTTTTTGGGCAAGTAATCAAGAGGTATATTAAAAGGACACCAAGGAGATGTCAGTATGTCACCCATTTACAGAAAGGGCAAATACAAAAATGTTATGCCCTTAAGCACTCATCCATAATGTAATCGACAAAAGCCAAAAAATTTAAATTTTTATAACCACAAAGGCCGACACTCCAACTATACAACAACCTCAAAAAATAGAGTTTAAAATCTTGAAACAACAAGGCTTTATCGTCAAAGATACGACGATTTCTCCCCTTCCACGTAATCCACCAAATAGCCAAAGGCACCATGTTCCAAACTCCAAGGACCCAACTCTTCTTCATCCTCCTCCTCCAAGCTACTACCACATCTCTAACATTAGAAGGTCGGACCCAACTAATCCCCATAAGAGAGAGAGCTAAATCCCAAAGCGTGGAAACCCATCGACAATGTACAAGGAGACGATCCGCGGTTTCTTCCTCCTCCAAGCACAAAGAGCATCTGTTTGGACCTCTAAAATTTCTTCTTTTAAGCATGTCATCAGTTGGGATCTTTCCTATGGTGGCTGCCCACGCAAAGAAACACACTTTTGTGGGAGCTTAAGACTTCCAAATGGACTTAGCAGCAAAATCATAACCATCCAAGGCACCAGAATGTGTGGAACAAAAACTCTTGACACTAAAGGAGAGGACATATTCTTTTCAACTTATGATAAGTACTTATTAGTGCTTATTAGTGATATATTCTAAATCAATACTGAATCAAACTGAATCATGTTGAATTATGTTGAATAGGTTTATATCTAATATGTAATTAAGCCAACAAATGCACTCGTAAGGTTGTTTAAATGTGTATACGTCCCATATGAGCTATTGTAAATGTATATCTATTTATGATTGATTTTTTTGGACTAATATGTATAATATGGAAATCTTTTACTAATATAGCTACTGTTTCAAGTCATTAGTGTTACTTTTTCAGATATCATGAGCCCTATCAATAGTTTAATTTTGAAAATAACAATTAGAACTACAAAAAATTTCCATGCAGATAGTTGTTAGAATATAATAAATCGACATTACAAATGTAGGATTAAACGTTCAATACAATCACTGCATTAAATAATATGAATTGGAGTTGTTTGTTTTGGTAAAATAATTAATTTTTGATTACAAATATTTTCCAAAAAATTGTGTCAATTATTAAGTTCTTAAAATAATTATGTGATTTTAGAAATTGAATAACAAATTTATTTAGTTAATTAATAAATTATTTCTTTTAAATAATATGCAATTTACAATTATGAAAATAAGCTTATTTACACTTTTAGTAAAATAAGTTCAAATATTGATAAACAATTAGGTGATTTGGGTTTAATCATAATCTAATTAACAAATAATTTTCGTTGTGTTGAAAATGTGCGGAATGCTGATTATAAGTACTTATCATAAGTTGAAAAGAGCACGCCTTATATGTTGTTGTAGAATATGATCATTTTCCAACGAGGTGTATTCTATATTCTATGATTGTTGTAAATTAAATTTCAAATGATATGTATAATGTATAAGTAATTTGCGAATATATACCTAGTTTGTGGTTACTATTATTAACACAATAATTTCTTGTATCATTGGCAATGGATTGCAAAATTAATTCAATTTTTAAAATAATTATAATTTGGAATATCTAGAATACACATTTTTTGGTAGTTGTTAGTAACTTAGAAGTCGACATTGTCGGTAGGTGGTGTAGTAAATGGTGGGGTTGGGTTCTCGACAATAAAATAATTTTCATTTAAAAAATTTGTGTTTCAATTTTATTTACATTCTTAAAATAAACTTGCAATTTTTGACGTAATTTATGACAAATTTGTGCATTTATATAATATGATATAATAATTCATAAAATAACTTGCAGTTTATGAATGTAATAATATTAATATTTTTCCATATTACACTTATAGTGTGAAACATTTTATTTCATGACATAATCTTCTTTTTAAAAAAATTTTTAAACAAATTTTACAATAACAATAAGGAATGTATTTGTATTTATAGTAAAATAAGTCTAGTTATTGACAAAAAAAATGTGATTTGGATTTAATCACAACCTAATCAATTAAGCACTTTTACAAGTTTTGAATTGTGCTGAATGGTACTGGATTGTGCTTAGTGATGCTGAATATGTTGAATTGTACTGAAATGTGTTGAATGTAGACTATATGTGCTTACCATAAGTTGAAAAGAAAATGCCCTTACCTTAAATGTCAGTAGTTTGGTTGGTCCATTTCTTGAATTCTTCGGCAATGATACTCATTGATTAGTTTGTGTCATTTTCCTATATCTGACGTAGTGCATCACACACATTGTGAAAAATGGATGTGCCTAGTACATGCATAAAAGATTGAGCCAACTTCACATTCGTTGCCAGTGGTGAAAAATCTTAGAGTTATAAATCTCTAAAACATGTGAGACGTTACTCTCTATAGTGTAAGTAGAACTAGGGTTTCACAATTTTGTGCATGCACCGTGGTTGATATTTGGGAGATACTTTGCTCTAAAAGCTATTGTTGTGAGTATGGAAATATCACAGCAATTCTGCATTGTCTTCTTCTCTGTTGTTGTGGCAACTTGCAAGATATCTTACAATTTTCATGAAATCTTAGGCTTACATATGCCAAGGTGATGCTTTTGTAGCAATGGATCAACTAGAAGCTGCTCAGGAATCATACTATATGGCTCTGGAGTGTGATCCTTCTCTCTGCCGTTCTGAATCATTCAAGGTACTTTGGCACTGTACCTCTGAAGCTTAAAATGGCATGTATTGATTCTTAGCAGCAAATGAGGCTTGAAGTAGCCTATGACCTGAGACTTTAGTTGCTGTGGGCAGAGATTTGACACGTGAAGTGTACCCAGACAATTTATTACTTCATGTGAAATTTAGTGGTCTACAGAAAAAAAAAAAAAAAGACACGAACAGATTTTACAAAAGAGGGGGAAGATCTTGGCGAATATATGCTCCATGTGCAAAGTGCGTCTGTAATCATCATATCTCTTTGCTGCTTCATCATCATTTTGCAAGAGCTCTATGGGAGCTGACCTTTAGTTGCTAAGTTGCTAAGGAGTTTCTTGGTTGCTTTTAGTTTCATTAGGAACCCACTCTTTATTTGGGAGGGCTTCAAAGACATTTCATTAAGACTATTTTTTGGGATAATGGGAATCTTCCTTTGATCTTGTAGTCTGTGGTTCGTTTCCATATTGAATGTTTATAACCCTTTTGTAGGATACTAGCGCCACATCCAACCTTTTCATCTTGGTGTATATGACGTCCTCTAACAGTTTTCTTTGTTTGCTGTGATTTTGTTGATAGGAATGTAAACAAATATGAAATGCTGATATTAGCCTCTTGTCAGATTTCCTGAAACAATGAGGCTTGCTTATGTCGTTCAATTCTCTGTCAGTTTGCTTAGAATTGGTGCAGAATGACAGAGCAAGGGTATTAGGTGCTTCTGGAATTTCAACTATGACAGGGGTCTTAGTTTTGGAAATATTTTTTTCCCGCTTCTTCATATGGACATCTATGCCTGTTGTATGACTGAGTAATTTATGGTCTCTGTCCCAGGCAATGACCTTTAAAAGTTTTGGTCTGACTGCAATCCCTAGATATGTCATGAATAAACATGCGGATGAAGAAACGACATTCCCTGATTGATTCAACTTTTTTCGCCTTTTGATTTCTTTTTTTTGGGGGGGGGGGGAGAGGTTGGAGAAGGGGGGGGGGTCGCCTTTGCCTATGACTCGTTTCACCCCTAGTAAAGTCCCTTTACCTAACTGAAAGGAGAGACGAAAAAAGAAAACGGAAGACTAGTGTTAATGGCAATTCTATAATGTGCCATTGACATGCGGTTTGAATCACAGCTTTGCTGCAGTTGCCTTAGTTTGGATTTACTTCCCTAACTGCTAACATTTCTTTTCGGATGATATCTTTATATCGCACCAATGGATAGTTGCTTCTTTTGGATGTGTCAAATGACCCATGTTCCTTATGCAGGCTCGAGTGGAGAAGCTTCGCGAAAGGATGACTTCAACAGCAATGTCTTGATCTTTTAGGCATATATTGCTGCGGCAGCTGACGATGAAGAAATTACTATATTCAGGTTTGATTTCTTATCAATATCAAAAGTGAGCAGATCTCTTTGGTTATAGTGAATCTTCTTCCTCCTGTTTGAACCAGAATGAGGGAAGAGGGAATTTGATTTTGCATAAGATCCAACTACAGTATTTGCTTGATTCATTAATGCCTTATTTCTTCTGCACTAGAATTTTAATTTTGAAACATTTTTCTCTGTAGTCTTTTGATTTTTTCCTAAATTGTTTCATTTCTTTTATTGCCCTCGCATATTATTGCTCTTTAGCTCCTAGTTGGGACAATTTTGCCTTCCTGATATGTTGTATTTCAACATTTAAGGTTCTGCAATCATGTACATGCTTCATGCAAGCTGGTATGTACTGTGAATGCATCCATGTAAGCAAAACTGCTGTCAAGCAATTATGTGACTTATGTTGCTTTATCATGTACAATGTTCATGACAAAGTGTTTTCGGTGGCTCTCTCAAACAGCGTCTCTGATAGTCTAGCCCATCTTAATGTCGAGCTTGCACCTAAATCTTCCAGAACTGGTTGTAATGAGATCCATATCATTGTCATGGCCATTATTGTGCTAGTAACCAAATAAGTTGATTATGTTGCATCACACTTTGGTATCTGTTTTCCACTTAAATTTGATTTTGGCATTTTGGAATGTTTGAGTCATGGATCAAGTGATTCAAGTTAGGGGGTGTAGCATGCTACGCAGAATGGAGCTGGATTAAAGGGGTGCTCTTATGTCTTTTAGTATGGAAATTTGTTGTGAAAACTAGTTGAATTATTACCCTCAGTTTTTTCTTCATGTCCAAATTAAACCTCATCTTTAGACACATCAAGCAACATGATCTACAGCTTTTTTGGGCTGCAAAGCAGTTACATATGAATCAGGTAACTATGTTAACTGAACGTATCAAAATGCTTGTCTTTGCAATCGACTCTATTTGTGCTAAAAACTGTGGTAACTATGCCTAGTGATCTGCGTTTTCCTGAACATTGTTGGTGTCTTATCGACAAGGTTGGGGATCTAATGTTTGTGACGAGTTTCGAGTTTCTCGTCCTGATATAGCTAACTTAGCATATTCAGATTAGCAGCAGGCAGAAACACAGCTGAAAGTTATATGACAGCAATTTATGCTATTATTTTTTAGGGAAAGGAATTATAAGATATTTCATGGACTAATTATGGTTTTTACGACCTTGTCCTTTTTTGTGTTTGGGAAGATTTAGCTTATAGCTTGCAGCTTCTTACGTCTCCTTATATTTTCTTGCATTTCTTTACATCTTCTTATATCTTGTTAGCTCTCATTATATATTTTTTATAACGTTTAACTTATAATTTATTTTATTCTCATATTTATATAGAAATATGTATATATTTCTTATGTACTACCGATATAAAAAATCTTACAGCTTTTTTATGAATATAATTTGTATAAACATAAAAAAAAAATTTAACAATCTGAATTAATATTTGAGCTTCGACATGAAATATATATATCATTATAGAGAAAATAAGTCAACATATTTTAAAATTGTAATACAAACATCGCATTTATGTTTGAGTTTCGACGTTAATCATGCAGGAACATAGTCAAATTGTAGGCAACGAAAGGATTTCACCTATTTCACCCATAAGGTTATCCACGATAAGTTGATTGCTATCATCGTAAAATTGAACATTAGATTGAATTTAATTCCAAAATGTTTAATTCAAATAGGATTTTATTTTTAGGGTTTTATTCAATTTTGTAACTTTTGTTGATAATTTTTTTTAATTTACTTACAGGGAGGTGAAATTAACGTTAATGCCAAAAAACCACCTCAAGTGCAAAAAATTGTTGGTTCTACATGTTTGTCGGCTTGAAGTTATGTTATTGATATTTAATTGACTTATTTAAAGGTTTATTTTCATTAATTATATTATTTCAATAGTATTTTTTACTATCCAAAACGAATTGTAGAAAAATAAATTTTGTGTAATGTTAAAATATAATTTTTTTAGTGATGTTATAAAATTTATTTCATAAATATCATTGTTACACGTAATTTATTTTAATGAAATAGTTTTTTTTTCCGTAGTTCATAAATTAAAGACTAACAATTATGCATACATATCTAAAACTTATACTATATAATTTTTTAATAATTCAATAACTCTTTATATCTATCCTTGCAGTTTCTTCTACCTTCTTACAGTTTCTTACAACTCCTTACAGTTTCTTACAACTCCTTACATCTTCCTATAACTCATTACATATTCTTACAACTTCTTACATTTTCTTACAATTCTTTACATTTGCTTACAACTTTTAGCTATATCTTATCACGAAAAAGAATAGACCTTACATCATAGTGGAAAGTGGTTGCAGATTTAGAGGAATTCTAATGGATAAAATAGTTTGGGCAATTTTGATTGCTACAAGTATTCACCTGAGTAAATTGTACAGGTGTCGGTGAAAGGAATGAAATGCTTGCTAACCTTTGAACTTAAAATAAACAAAAAAAAAAGAAAAAAGAAAAGAGAAGAAGATCTAGAAGGGTCAGACCTTTGCTGGGCTATGCTAACGGACAATCATTTGTCTTCAAAGTTGATTGCTTATCATAATACTGCAAGCACTCTATGTGCCACTTTGACAGCGAAACCATTGCAAACACAAGTTCGTGCAAGGAAGAACTAGTTTGCACTTGTAGAACTTTTGTCCCTTTTCATATTGTGCCCCTTTTTGGATGCCTTGCTTGCATTATTATTTTTGCCCCCTTTCCAAATTGTCTCTCTGCTGGCAGCCTGACAGTAATGCTCATAGAGGTAAGACTGCCTACATTTAGATGTCCTCTGACCTTGTGAAAGCGAGACCCCATATTGGGAGTAATATTTTTTTTGGGAGGTGTGCTCTCCAATTTGTTTATTTGTCCATGTTGACTCATAAATTTCCTTTTTCTAAAAATGAAAATGTTTTTTGAGGGATCATTTAGAAAAGCTTCTTTAATTGTAAAGATGAGGCTCAAGAACTGCTTGGTGGGATCCATACTAGGCATGTTGTTGTAGGTCTAGGAACCAAGGAAATTGCCCCCAAGTCTAGTGTGTAGCTTTGTCATGGTTGTTAAATATTCTCATGGTATATAGAGACTTAATAAGCTCCACATTATGTATTACTCTAGAACATGTAATGCATATATACATGCCCAGTAGTGTGCCTGTGACTTAAAACAGCTATCATGCAATGTTTCAGAGTATCAGGTACAGAGTTGAATCATACGATCAATTTCTATTTTGGTATCCTCAGGTTTTCTTCTTTGTGGACATCTTGGTGCTATAGTATCGTCTTACCGTCTCTTCTATTTTCTGTTGATCCAGACAGAAGGGCTTACATAATGTATATAAACATCAGCAAATGCTCTTCGATGCAGTTCATTGCCTTGTTGAAAGATCCAATCGATTGTAATATTCAGCAATGTAGACATTGCATGTTTCTGATTGGCAATAATTTGGTACACAAAAGGAGGAGTGCAGTTATTAATAGGTTTGATTCTGGGGTTCAGGTGAACACAAGAGTGGACAAGTGTTACTAACAACAGTTTCTGGGTACAACTAAAAGCGTTGATGCCATATCGGTGATTTTACTAGTTTCTGCTAGAATGAAATGTGCTGATTTTTATACTGGCAATATCGATCTTTGTATTATTCTTGAGTTTTAATATGGAAAATGGAAATTGTATTTTGGTTGGCAGCTTTTTACTATGATGATCTAGCTCCTGAGTTATGACTTGAATCCTTTTTTCCAGTGCCTTTTGTTACGTGGGTTTTGTTCCTTAGATTACCAAAAGTTCTGTTCGATTTATCTGTATGTTTTGTCAGGACACTGCGGCGCTCTGGATGTCACAAATATGTTGGGAAGGAAGTCGCAAGCGGGTGCATAACTGTAGGAATATGCCTGAGCGTCCAGGACAAATCTCAGAGAAAGCCAAAATGTGCCGTTTTATGAGCCTGTCTAGTACTAGTGAGTTCATCAAATTGTTACTACGTTTTATGAGAGCCACAGTTTTGACATATTCAAAACAGTGAGATTAGAGGAATATACAACGTAGGCTGATGGATGAAGAGCCAACAAATGTTTTAGGATGCACTGCATTTAGTCATGCAAATATCCTTTCAAATTAAAGGGTACGTTTTCAATAATAATCTCGATCAAAACTTTTAAAAACTAATAGTTGAAGACACAAAAAAAGCTTTGTACTCTGATGAAGCTGATAGATAAGAGCCACTATTTCTTTCAAAACAGAATGTAGGATTTGAATCTAAAAGCAATTTCAAACACATAAGACGAGTTGAAATAAATTAAGCATGTGTATAAGACAGAAGTTGGCAATGCAAATTTAGAATATTTATTTTTGCGTTATTTCATTTATTTATGTTTGGCATCGGCTTGGCTTTTCCCTCCATAGCTCCACCATCTTGAGCTTTATCTTCATGAAATTGGTATACCCTTCGCACAATGTAAAGCTGCACAAAACAGATTTCATTAATGTTAATTGCTTAATAAATCGTTAGCGATGCAAGAAATTATTCACATGATGTGCATTGTTTTTTTTTTTTTTTGGGGGGGGGTGGTTTGGCAATTATTATACTCGTGAGGCAACAATAAATACTAACCAAACTACGTATTACATACCAGACAATAGCTCCTGAATGATACACTTCTTTATTTATAAGCAAAAAAAAAAAAAAAACCAGGAAGGGAGCGAAGTAGAGGTAGTCTTACTTTGTGATCAGGTGAAGTTGGATTTTGATTATTCCGCCGGGAGAGAGGGGGGGGGGGGGCTTTGTGATCAGCTTGAGTACCTGAGATATCCTCATTGGTTTCTGCTTTAACAACAACATCATCCAAAGTGGTAGATGCGATATGTGTGTTGTTACTGTTTTCTGTTTTCACAACAACGCTGTCCAATCCCAAAGCCGGGATATGTATGTTGTTATTGCAATCAGGAGACAACATAGTGGGCAAATCAGAAAAACTGAATCCAATAATATCAAATAGCACCAAATTCCCCTCTTTACAAGCTTGAATGAGCTTGTTTGCCATGTCAAGCTCTTTCTCAGACGTATCAATTTCAGCTTGGAGATTCTTAACAACCCCATACGCACCATTTGCAGGATCATCAACCCATAATTTGCCTTCTTCGAGAATGCTTTCAGCCATTGCACTCCTTTCCTCAGCCTCCACTGAATTCAACATCCTCACAATGTTGACCATTCCAAAAAGCTTTCGAGCATTTTTGAACTCAACAAACTTGCTTATTGGAAAGTACTTTCTATATTCACAATTTTGCTCACATCGTTTTCTTTGGTACCTGCATGATGCACAACCGAATGGATTTAGGAGCTGAGCAAACTCACCTCCATCCATTCTTTCAAACTTTGAGTTTTTTTACTAAAGCAAAAGAAGACCACGGAGATACATATAATACATAGTTAACACATTTAGGGGAAATGAAAAGTATGCTTTAGGTATTATTTTGGGTAAATTAATCTACCATGTTTAGATTGTAATCAGATGGATTTAGTAGTAAGTTATATAAGGTCTTAATCTTATGCCGATAGATTTCATTTCTTTCCTAAAAGATATCTGAAAGGTAGCTATGTAATTAATGTGTTTTACATTTCATACATTACATATATAGGACTATAGAACACAATTCAACGTTGGATGTACATTTTAAAAGTAGTTGTTTCAGCGTAATTTACTAATATTTACAACAAATGATAAATCATGTGGCATTGTTATACTAAATGTGTCAGTATCAATTTGTCAAGTCTTAGGTAATAGTACGTCCAAATTCTAAAATCATCAATGTTCCATTTAGTCGTGGAAGTGTTCTGATTCATTCATATATCATTACTATAACTGTCATATTCATATACAAATATACAATACGGTACTCAAGAGTGATTAATTTATATATGCATATTATGTATATTTAACAATGATGTACTTAGATACCTAACATTATTAATAAGTAAAAATTTACTCAAGAAACATTTTGTGAGTAAAAATGATTTACCATGCCGTAATAATCATGGCAAACTCACACTTTCATAATGTTATATATAATTACACCGATTACAACGATTATGGCAATATCACCTGTGATTTTTCTGTCCATAGTTGGCTCCTATTTTACTTTACGAAGATAAAACTTACTAGAGCTACAGCTAATGAATCAATGTTAACGCTAAAGTTTTAGTTCCAGTTCACTTTCCCTATTCGTAAACAAAATCACAAACTCCCTTTGCACCATAAAAAAGTGCTTGTATCACTGCTTTCATTAACCCCTTTTACTTAAGTTTTTTCTTAATTGCCTAATTTACAGTGAAAGGTGGAATAGATTGATCTAACATTCCTGAAGTATACTTCTATTTTTACGTTATTCAATTGATTATTACTCTTTTTTTTGTTGTCATTAGCTCTCTTTCATTACCTCCCAACAAAGCTTTAAAGTCCAGGATCACATTTTCACTCCCAGTCAATCAGCCAAATCACACGGTCTTATGTGGTGTAGCCTTGTATATACAGAACGACACTGATCACGTTAATTAACAAAACTTCTAAAATACATTTAGGGTAAATGAAAATTACGCCTTAGATATGTTCTTGGGTAAATTAATCTATCATGTTTAGATTGTAATCAGATGGATTTAGTGGTAAGTTATAAGGTTGATCCTAATCTTGTAGCGATAGATTTCATTTATTTCCTAAAAAGATGTCTGAAAGGAAGCTCTGTGATTAATGCAATTCACATTGCATACGTTACGCATATAGGACTAGAGAGCACATAGTGCGATGTTGCATACACAAATTGCAAGCACTTTTTTGTTGTTGTTGCATAATTTACTAATATTAACAACAAATGACAATGACATAGCATTGTGATACTGAATGAAGTAGTATCAATTTGTTACATCTTGTAGTATTATGTTCAAAATCTAAAATCATCAATGTCTTATAGTTGTGGAAATGTTTTCGTCATATGTCATGCTCTATGTCAATGCTCCAAATTCAGGAATAGGACAATGGTACACGACAGTATGGCACATATGGCTTAAATTTGGAACTCCGCAGATCAAAATAGAAAGTGATTGAGTTTATAGAACAAAATCGAGGCTGATACAGTGGTACGTGATAGTAGACGGCATCGACAAGGTTCGAAGGAAAAGAAAACGGAAGCCCCTTTTTAGAATGCAAATTGTGTTTCACAAGACCAACATTAATCCTTTATCACACCATACATTTATGCATTCCGTTTATTATTCATTTCTTCATTCGTTTATATTCATAACCCCCCCCCCCCGGCCCAACGTTTATAAGCAAGAGGCAAATTTTACCACGAAGTACTTTTTGTAGGAGGAATTAAAATAGTTGGTGACCCTGAAAAGAGGGCTTTGGCGAGCGAATTACAATTGATAGCTTTTCAAATGCTAGTGAGTTGGTATTTTGGACTGAACAGAATAGGGGATGTCACTGGTCGGCTCAGCTAACTGGGCCAGCTGTGGACAGGGTCAGTGAACCAGCAGGAAACCGAACTGCCCAATTCTGTTCTTACTTCTCTGTTTGCTGTGTATCCCTGGCAAAATCTCTGCTAACCGCTGAAAACTGAACCTACCTAGTCCTTTTAAGTTGAAGGCTTGCATATATGATTGCCGATGAGTATGCTGTATTGTAAATTGTTGCCATTGCTAGGGTTAGCTCCTGAAAATGGATTTGCATAAACCTTTGAGTGGAAAGCAATTTAAACTGCAAATGAATAAAGTGTCAAACTGGTTCAAAAGTGTTCTTTTGACGAAAGCATGTTTTGTTGTTGTTTACATGAGGTGTGTATTAAATAAGTGAATGGTGTGCCTTTCTCTAAATTAGGTGGATACTTCAGAATTACGCTGCCTTTACCGAATTCTTTTGAAGCATTTTATGAGCTATTCTTCTGCGAGATTAAATTGACTAAATTGTTCTTGCCAAACGAGCTGATTTGCTATGAATAGATCTAGAAAGATAGTTTTAAAAGTGTGTGATGTTTCTTCGAGCATTTGAAAGCAGTTTGTTATAGTTTTGTGTTCAAGTACCAACTCAACCAAAAGCTTACGTTGATGGTTGAAGGTCAAAGAATGAGTTTATACTCTAACACGTCCCTCACGTGAATGTCCTTCGGACTTGAAGCGTGGATGATGCAGAGACTCCTCCTACGTTGCGCAATAAATCAATATGGGAGCTGTTGAGATTACCTCTCGTTCGAAAAGGCTTTGATACCATATTCAAGAACTAACTCAACCAAAAGCTTAAACTG
The DNA here is from genome assembly GCA_017589665.1 of Selenicereus undatus. Taxonomy (NCBI): domain Eukaryota; kingdom Viridiplantae; phylum Streptophyta; class Magnoliopsida; order Caryophyllales; family Cactaceae; genus Selenicereus; species Selenicereus undatus. The sequence continues at coordinate 30,392,502 of JACYFF010031959.1, forward strand.
ATGGTTGAAGGTCCAAGAATAGGTTTATATTCTAACATTTTGAATGGTTTTATGGACTAAAGGAGGCTAGCGCTAAAGAAAACTCAGTCTTGCGGCCAGGCCTTCGGATATCATACAATCTGAGAGTCCTAATTAGCCTGTGTAGTCCAGTTAATCACTGCTCTAACGAGGGTAGGGTTCTTCTTGACTTTAGGAGGTTGTGGGGAATGCTCAGTTAATCACTGCTTGAAGGTCTTCCCTGGAAAATTGGACATCCCGGATACTTTCCTGTGAATCTCTATGGGGAATGCTAAAAACAGCAGTGATTGAACGTTTTTGCGATGGACAAGCATACGTGAGAATGTTAGAACAGACTTATGGTAATTAACAGGCTGCCCTGACATACATTAGAAAGAATCAAGAATAGATTTAAGTTTACTGTAGTCATCAGAATTAGCTTTACAGAAGAGTAAATAGTCGTCAGCAAATAGGAGACATGGAATTTTGGTATCCCGTGGGCTAATTTTGACTCCCATTCCAGACTTACTGGAAATAGCTTCAAGAGCATAAAATTGTGTGCTTCCATACATGGGATAAAAAGGTGGGGGAGAATAGATCTCCTTGCCTAATCCCTCTTGTGGGTTTGAGAAACCCATTGGGTTCATCGTTAGTAATTAGTGAAAAGGATACTCATGATATGAATTCTAGAATCCACAAAATCCAAGTTGGTTGGAATCCCATCTCTCGGGGACATTTGCGAATAAAATCTCATTCAATTATATCATAGGCTTTACCTTCTTCTTCGACAGAGACAAATTTGTTATCCTTGGCCAATGCTTCCTTTTCTTGATCAAAACTTTTTTTTCCCTTTCGAAAAATATTCAATCTCGAGTGAAAGCTCCTTTTTTGTTTAGATTCTTCCTGTATTACCGGAATTTTGTTCATGCATTCAAACATATTAATAATTATGTTACGATCATTGAAATTTAATGAAACACATATTTAATTGTAGCAATGAAGCGCTAAGGAAAAAATCTCATAATTGCAGTATTTACACATCAGGTACTTTATCACTAAATTTGATTTGTAAGATCCGCACTATTGCAAATCCAGAATTAATTAATTTGATCCACATTCGTACGAAGTTCTAGACTTAGCCCATGAACTTTTATATCAGGAAAATACACGCATTGCACTGATTTTGGAATAATGATGCCCCTGACTTTCATTCACCGTTCCGTAGCATTAAGTTGAAGCTTATCTTTAATTCTAGTATGAGGTTATGTCACTTAGCAAGAGATAAATCATTGCTAAGAATAATTAACCTGATTATGAGCACTATGATTAGTTTTTTTTCGTAACTGTTAATACATTATCATGTTAGTCTTGCATGATAATGTATTAAGAGTTACGAAAAAAAGCTAATCATAGTGCTCATAATCAGGTTAATTATTCATACCAATGATAATGTGGTATTGTACCAAGATCGTATACTTTTTGTAATGATATGAATGATACTGTCTTATATACTTGGGTTTTGCCTCAGTAAAGATATTGTATAGCTCACTGAATGTGGTATTGTACAAAAAAATGGTTAGTGTGCATCCAAAATTCACTAAATTATATTTTAGTTATCTGTACTTTTTTTCTAGTGAGTTATGATATTTATTTAATTAGTAATAGTTCTTTGATGAGTTATGAGATATTTTTGGTGATCATTATGAATTAATGAGTACTAACTGTTCATGATTAAAAAAAAAAAAGAAGAGTGAGCAAACATATAGTACACAAATTTTAGTAAGCACATACACATTCTTTTTCATATTCTGGCGCTGCATTGTGATTTTTGATGAGCAATGTAACATGTTTAGTGAATAATACTTTATATTTATCATACACTGTGTTGTAATATATCTTTTGGTTAATTAAAATATAAGATTCTTTAAATTGACAAGCATGACATTATTAAAAATTAAGTTTCACTTACTTGTACTATTGCTTTTAGTGAGATATGATATTTATTTAGTAAGTTGTAATAGATATTTAGTGAGTTATAAAATGCATTTAGTGATCAATATCATTTAGTGAGCAATTCTAACTGTTCACCGTCTAAAATGAGTTAGCATATATACATTCTTGTTCATATTCTAATGTACGATATTATTTGTCTTTTAGTGAGTTATGATATATATTTAATGAGCTATGATGTACATTTGGTAAGCTAGACTTAATCTTATTCATATTTTGAGATACGATGTTTTCTTAGAAAACTGCACTATAACTTTTGGAGAGCTACGACATATGTTTGGTGAGCAATATTTTATATTCATATTTTAAGATGCTATGATATAGCTTTTGGTTAGCTAAAATATATGATTCTTGGCATACTAGATTATATTGTCATATTTTATGATATTATTTTATTTACACATCCCTCTCCTAAACCTAGTTAACTTGGTGTAATTTACTTGGTGGGCAAGCTAGGTATAGGCGGCTAAGCATGGTATAAAAGGCCCACGGTTTGTATAAAAAACAAGCAGAAATGAACTATTGTTTCCCTTCTGTCATATGTTCCTTTGTTTCTTATCATGGTATCAGAGCTTTGAGGCTTATCACAAGATTCTAAAACCCTAATTCCAAACAACTATGACAGGGAAAAAATTTATTATCGAGAGTCACTCTCCTTATTTCTTGCATCCCTCAGAAGGATCTGGAGTATTGATTGCTGCGGTAATCTTTGATGGAAACAACTATGATTTATTGGAAAAGGCGGTTAGAACTGCCCTAAGAGCCCAAAATAAAGTAGGCTTCATTGAGGGCAAATTAAAGAGACCAACTTTGAAAGAAGGAGATGACCCACTAGAATTGCAAGCATGGGAGATGACTAACTCCATGATCCGTTCGTGGATACTAAACGTCATCGACCCAAAGCTTAGGACTCGTAGAGCCTATATTGAGACCACAGAACTTATGTGGAAAAACCTTAAACAACGATACTCAGTCTCCAACGGCCCAAAATTCATCAACTTAAGACCAAACTGGCCGAGTGTAAGCAAAAGGGTCTAGTGGTTGTAGAATTCTATTCCAAACTTATAGGGTTATGGAGTGAGTTGGAAAATCAAGTAAGGCTACCACGATGTACATGCGGCAAGTGTGAATGTGATTTGGGCGAAAAATTGATGAAGATGTGAAAGAAGAAAAAGCCCATCAATTTTTGATGGGTTTGAATGATGGAATTTATTCTAATATTAGAGGCCAAATACTTGTTATGGATCCGCTCCCTTCCCTCGATAAGATCTTTAACATGGTGCATCAAGAAGAAAATCCCAAGCACCTTATGATGGATAGAGATGATTGGGTCGAGGGAGCTGTTGTGTTTGCCGTATCCGAGAGAACTCCAAATAGTGACAAATCGACTTGCAAACATTGTGGCAAGTACGGTCATGACGCAGAAAATTGTTTTGATGTGATTGGTTATCCATCGGGATGGAGTTCCCGTGGTTGCGGTAGAGGAGGTCGTGCAGCCAGAGAGGGGCGTGAAGGTCGTGCTACTGCTAACGATGGTTGTGGCAGAGGAACCGGCCGAGAAGCAGCCCGCGCTGCAGTCATGGCGGATGCTTCATTTGAAACTCAGCCAGCACCAACCGAAGGTACAACAGTAGCAACCGTGTTTCCAGGCCTGACGAGCGAGCAAACTCAGCAGCTTTTGGCTTTCCTTGACACGCCAAAGAATGGGGTTAAGAAGTTATCAGGTAACACTAATTGGATGCTTGATAGTAGGGCATCCATGCACATGACATGTGATGCAAAATTGTTGGTACAATCGGAAAACACAAGACCGGTATTCATTGATCTTCCTAATGGTGCACAAACCGTATCCACAAAGCAAGGATGTGTTGCCTTGGGAGAAAACTTTACCTTAAGCAAAGTGTTATTTGCGCCAAATTTGAGCTGTAACCTTGTATCTGTTGCAAAAATTACCAAGGAATTAGATTGTAGTGTGACATTTTTTGACGATTCATGTGTATTGCAGGACTGTACTTCAAGGATGCCGATTGGTACGGGTAGCCAAAGAGATGGGGTCTACTTGCTTGGCAAGGCACTAGTGAAGGTTCAAACTAACGCTGTCAGTACAAGTGTGCTTTGGCACAAAATAATGGGTCATCCATCAAGTGAAGCTATGTCCAAGTTTGCAAAAGATTTAGACTTTGTTAGCAATAAGAGTAGTGTGTGTGATGTTTGCTACGGAGCAAAGCAAACTAGAATGCAATTTCATGTTAGCGAAAATAAAGCTAGTGACATATTCGAAATTGTTCATTGTGATATATAGGGACCCTATCGTGAGCCTTCATCATGTGGAGCCTTCTATTTTTTAACACTAGTTGACGATGCTAGTAGGGGCGTCTGGGTGTACTTGATGAAAAAAAAACATGAGGTTGGAAACTTACTTAAGGGCTTTGTGTCTCTAGTTCACAACCAATTCGGCAAGCAAGTCAAAATAGTGAGAACCGATAATGGGAGTGAATTCAAATATGGGGCCATGAAGAATTTCTACCAAGAAAAAGGGATTATACATCAAACAAGGTGCGTGGATACTCCTCAACAAAATGGAAGAGTACAACGCAAGCATCGCCATATCCTGAATGTGGCTAAGGCTCTTCGGTTTCAAGCAAATCTACCTTTGACGTTTTGGGGGTGAATGTGTGTTGACTGCGGCATATTTAATCAATCACACCCCAACCAAACCCTTGCATGGAAAGACACCCTATGAGATACTCTTCAACAGAAAACCCTCTTATGATCATCTAAAGGTCTTCAGAAGCTTATGTTATGCTTGCAATCGATTGAGGGGACGTGATAAATTTGCGTCAAGAAGTCGAAAGTGTATTTTCATAGGTTATCCATTTGGAAAAAAAGGCATGGAAATCGTTTCACTTAGATGCAAATGAATTTTTTGAGAGTCGGGATGTCGTATTTCATGAGAATACGTTCCCTTTCCAAGATAAGCAAACACAAGACAGTATCAGTAAAGCCACACAAAATTCTCGTCCTCAGCCCACTGTTCTTTGTGATTTACCGGTTCCACTTGGAGACCACTCAACCCAGTCCACTGAAATCCGTGTAGAGTCTGACACAAGGGAGGTGTGTTCTTCTGGGCATGAGGCTACCGAGCTCACTTCTGTGGGCCTGACTCCTCCCGCTGAGGTCCACAATGCTACTCCAGCACCTGCTCTAGGCCATCAGCCCACTGCCGCCTCCTCCGTCTCTCCAGTAGCCCCAGCAACGGATAGTGGGCCTAGCAGGGCCCAATGCGTGCCTCGACCTCCAGCCTGCTTCGATATTTTTTCTACTACAACGCTCGAGTGACTGGCCCCATCTCTACTGCTGCACCATATCAAAAGGTATTCTCAGGTACGCAACACCCATTAAAAAATTATGTCACATTTACAAAATTTTCTCCTTCTCACCAACAATTCTTAGCTGCTATTACTGAAGTAGTGGAACCTAGATTTTATCATGAAGCTGTATAGGATGCCAAGTGGAGACAAGCCATGGTAGATGAAATCAGCACTTTCGAGAAAAATGGGACATGGACTACTGAAACGCTTCCATCAGGAAAGAAGCCCATTAGTTGCAAGTGGGTTTATCGAGTTAAATATCGTTCTGATGGTTCTATTGAGTGATATAAGACTCGCTTGGTGATTCGAGGTCATCATCAGGTCGAAGGTTTCGACTTTCATGAAACTTTTGCACCCATCGCAAAAATGACAAGCATCCGGTGTTTCCTAGCAGTAGCAGTCGCGAAAAATTGGGAACTGCATCAACTTGATGTAAACAATGCATTCTTGCACGGGGACCTAGATTAAGAAGTTTATATGAAACTACGTTCGGGCTTCAAATGCCAAGGTGAGAACCAAGTGTGTTGCCTAAAGAAATCACTTTATGGCCTTAGTCAAGCTCCCCCGCAATGGTTTGCCAAGCTCTCCTCAAAACTCAGTGAGTATGGTTTTGTGCGTTCCTACGCAGACTATTCCTTATTTATGTATCGTAATGGTGACATCTTTATGGCACTATTGGTCTCCGTTGATGATATTGTGTTAACTGGTAATGATACTGACGCATACAAACAATTCAAAGTTTATCTCAATGCATGCTTCAGCATTAAAGATCTGGGGGGCTCTAAAGTACTTCTTGAGTATTGAGGTTGGTCGCAGCCCACAAGGTCTTTTTCTTTGCCAACGGAAATATGCGTTGGAAATTATCGACGAATGTGGTCTTTTGGGAGCCAAGCCCATTGAGTTTCCAATGGAAGAACATCACAAACTCGCCTTGGCAAATGGCCATTTTTTGGCGGATCCCAGCAAATATCATAGGCTTATTGGGAGATTGATATATCTCACTATTACAAGGCCAGATATCACTTATGCAGTTCACATATTATCTAGGTTCATGCAAACTCCTCAACTAGAGCATTTGGATGTTGCGAAACGAATACTTCGCTACTTGAAAGGCACCGCGGGTCAAGGTATTCTACTAAAGGCCAACAGTAATTTATAGCTAGTTGGGTACTGTGACTCAGATTGTGGCACATGTCCCCTATCTCGTAAATCACTCACAGGATATTTTGTTACGCTTGGCGGTTCACCGATTTCCTGGAAGAGCAAGAAACAAATCACAGTATCTCGTTCCTCAGCTGAAGCAGAATACCGATCTATGGCCTTTTCTACAAGTGAAATGATATGGATCTGATCTTTCCTCTCCACCTTGGGGATCTTCCTTCCTACTATGACACTTTATTCTGATAGTCAAGCTGCTTTGCATACAGCGTGCAATCCCGTGTTCCATGAACGAACAAAGCATATTGAAATTGACTGTTATTTTATTCGAGAAAAACTTGAAACAAGAATCCTCACGCTCTCATATGTTGGCACCAAGAATCAGCCCACTGACATACATCTTCACCAAAGTTCTAGGCAAGACGCAGTTCCAATTTCTCAAAGACAAGTTGGGCATTGTTAATTTACATGCTCCAACTTGAGGGGGGTATTAGATTATATTGTCATATTTTATGATATTATTTTATTTACACATCCCTCTCCTAAACCTAGTTAACTTGGTGTAATTTACTTGGTGGGCAAGCTAGGTATAGGCGGCTAAGCATGGTATAAAAGGCCCATGGTTTAAATCAAAAACAAGCAGCAATGAACTATTGTTTCCCTTCTATAATATGTTCCTTTGTTTCTTATCATGGCATGTACAAGGTTTCAGCCACTTGTACTTTGACTTTTTAGTGATCTATTTGTATGGTATTTTGGTGACCTATATATACTTTCATGAGCAACTACTTGAAAAATCTATATTTCATGAGTATGTACTATTTCTTTTAGGAAGTTATGACATATATTTAGTAAGCTATGATAGAAATTTAGTAAGCTGAATTATAGTTGTGTTATAATAATTAAATATAATACAAATAATATTTACTACATATACACATACTAAGTACACTATAAGTTTGTCTTGTACA